>VXAB01007349.1:525631-857379 GCA_013399175.1 Odontophorus gujanensis | reverse complement strand
CCCCCAAACACTACATTTCGTATGTTCCAGGTTGAGGCTTTCTCTGAGCAGCACTTTGCATTGTGCCCAGGACATCCTAGGGCCAACACTAATTCAAATTTGGTTAGTTTATAGCTCTTCTCATAAGACAGTTCTTGACAAAAGTTACGGGGTTTTTGTTTGTTTTTTACCTGTTTTGTCTGTAAAAGTTGGCTTTAGATTTATTTACGTCACTACTTGCAGGAGAATCACTTGATATGAGACATTTTTTGGCCAACAAATTATCTAAAAGATCCTATTCCGGCATAAACGATGGGTTTGACAGGGTGTTTACCAGAATTGTTCTCTGGTCTACTCTACACAGGGGATCAGATTAGATAATCAGAACAGTCTTCTTTGAAGCTGAAATCTGTGAACCTATGTGAGACGTTCATTTCTCAGACTCCTCCAGTTCTTCATCACTTGATTCTACATAAACTGCATGAAATCGCTGTCAGTTATGATGGTAGACATGTCTCAGAAGAGATGTACAACCATAGCTTCATTAGCTAACCTGGTGACCCAGAAGTAGGAACCACTGTAACTCATCCCAGTGGCCTTAACCAGCCACTATTGTGAAAGACTATTTATATTTGCATATTGCAGGTGACATCTGTCTCAGCTCCAGTCTGCTCTTCTCATCATCTCCTCCATATATTTGCCAGATGCTGGAATGGAGGCATATATCTTTTCATGAAATCGTGGCCACCAGGCTCATTCAACTCACGTTTCTCCAGATGTTTTGTGATCTCATCACTTATTAATGTTTCTAGCTGAGTTAGCTTGACTTTAGGTCAGGATAACTGGCTATAACCTCCTTGCTCCTCACCAACCCATTCTGGAAGAATTCAATCAGATTGATTTCCATCAAGCCCTTAGTTATCCTCCTCCCCACACTCATGTCTGCGTAGCTTTTAGTTTTGGACATAAATTTCTCCCCAGAATCCTATGGCCATTTCAGAGGTGTAAGTCAGCAAAATTTCCCTATTGATTTGTTACGAGCAAAATAGACCTTTCAGTCATGACTAGGAATAGATAGATGGATACCTTCCAACTTGCCAAGATACTTCTATAACAATTTGCACTGTCGTAGTGCCGTGCACGTAAGAAAGCTTTCATGTTTAATTAATACCCTGAAGATGCAGGTGGACAAAGGTACAAACTCAGCAATTACTCATGCAATTTTTTGTGCTCAGAATTTTAAAGCTGGGCCCAAACTCTCCAGCAGCACCTTACCTCTGTCACTGTCTCTTTTGAAAGTTAACAGTTTTGTCTACAAATACTCTGTGAAATCGGTGCCTAACTGCATGTGACCATAACAGAAAATTAGTCAGGAGTAATTCTGTAATGTGCTGGAGGCTATAAAGTGTGCAAACTGAAGTGTGATTCTGAGGATTTTCAGGAATACCGTGGCATGTAAACAGAGCTGAATCAGAATTTTTAAATAATTCTTACTTAAGAGCTGGAGTCAGTGCATACAGTAGAACAAAAAGAGACAATCAGTTACTGAAATAAAGGAATGTCATTAAATTATTCAGATTATCACATATTTATGAACCACATGCACCATGCCCACTCATACTTTAACATTCCTGTAACCATTTATTTACTGTCCAAGTCCAGGGCTTATGGCTTATTTTCTCCTGCAGCTCTAAACTGAATGCCATTCTTTGCAAACATGTGGCTTCTCTCAGACAAGCTGAGAAAGAGATAAACAGTATAAATCTCCCACTTTCTCAGTCCATGGCATCTTAACTATCACAAACGCAGGGAATATCTGCAAAGTGCAAATTCTTTGGATTACTGAATTCCTCCTGTCAGCCTACTGAGATTGGCTTCTTTTTTTCCTTAAGGCTGTGTGCGTGATCTTTATCCTTCAGTGTTTGACATTAACTTGAACTGAGTAATTGTACTTTTGAACAGGCGTGACATTGTTCCTCGCAACTCAGTAAAAAATGTGAAGTCAACAGCAATGAAAGCAGGGTTTTCCCTCTATCCCCTTCACTCCATGTGTGCACTTGGTAACAGGGCTATGGTGAGGCTATAGCTGCCTGTCAACAGCATTTCTGTCCCCTTTTTGAGTTTGACTTGCAGCATACTCAGTGACTGAAAACGCAAGCATAACACATCCATCTACCTATACAGCTTCCACTGCACCCATCACAGACACATCTGGGAACTCTTATTCATGGGAAAGATGCTGCCTAAGTGTGTCAGACAGATAAAAATCACTCTTATTATCTGGTGTTACATGTTTTTCCAAGGAAGGTGATGGAAGTTTTCAGCAGCTATGTCAACTTCCCCTGATTGTTTTCAACAGGAAATAGAAATACTCAGCTTCAGGCATCAGCTTTAAGATATAAGAGCCTTAGTCAGACTCCAGCCTGATCCTGGAGTCCCAGCAGCTGTCTGCCCTCCAAATCAAAACCATTCTCTCCCCCCCCACTGTGTTTTCTCAGAGCATGAACCTGCAAGGTGCAACACCCGTCCACTAGGAGCAAGGAAAGCCTGGTATCTTTTCCTAATCAAAAGTACACCTGAAGTCTCCTAGGAGTCTGCGGACACAGTTTGTGCATACCTCCGCTACACAGAGCTGGAGTGACTGCCAGCTTGTGTGGACAAGCCCTTACCCAATACTCAGCATTTCAGCAGAAATAAAGCAAGCCTCCCAGAAAAAGATTTGTCACGTTT
The DNA here is from genome assembly GCA_013399175.1 of Odontophorus gujanensis. Classification (NCBI taxonomy): domain Eukaryota; kingdom Metazoa; phylum Chordata; class Aves; order Galliformes; family Odontophoridae; genus Odontophorus; species Odontophorus gujanensis. The sequence goes on along the minus strand of VXAB01007349.1, from coordinate 854,670 downwards.
CCAAAAGCGCAGATCTCTCTTCTTTCCATTGCCCAAAACTGCAGCTCAAAATTCATGCTTATTCTACCCTAAATAGCTAAGATTCAAGCTAAATAAAGGTACTGCTGTTTGTTTTCAGCTGGAACATGTTAGCTAAAGGACATACTGTAAATTACAGCATGAACACGCCACACCAGTGTGAATGTACAGCTGATAGCTCCCCAGCCAGCTTGCAAATGCAGTTGAGAGTACTTTGTTAAGTGGCAAAAGCAAAGCAATGTAGTTATTAGAAACAAACAGTCATGTAAGTTTCAGGACTTACCCTGAGTCATCCCTGGCTCCCTCATCTCCGGCTGATGTTTTCATCATTACAGCAAACTTTAAGACACTTTCTGTTTCACAGTGGCTTTAGAGTTCCCTGGTAAAGAAAGCAATTCCTTTCCATCGCTGAGCAGAACATCCACATCCTTTGGCTTTGTACTGAAGATGATATTTCAAGGGGCAGCAGGGGGGAGGATGTTTAAAACCAACTTCAGGCTCAGTAGCATCGGAGGGCAGACAACTAAACAAGCACTGAAATGAAAGCAAACTACCAAGAAGGTCTGATTTTAGCCTCTCTTATTTCTACTTCCTGTATTTATACGAACGGGGGATTTCAGGAAGAGGCAGTCTTTGGTGGTCAAGGGTGTGTGTGTGTGTGTGTGTGTATTAGAAAGCCATATTTAGTAGTGAAGGCAGGTTAACCTCATAAGAAAGAAAGGTCTGAAACTGTCAGCTTCTAGTTTGTTTCCCTAACTTAAGTAAATACAGAGGAGTTTGTTTTACAGACTACAGGTATACCAGTAGGCAACAGAGCATGGTGAACTTTGTAAAGGATTTTATAGGGCAGCAAAGCATTAAGTCTCCGTCTGCAAATTCCTGAAGCATGTGTATTTCTATTGCTTGAGTAACTGGAACCAGATGGAGCTTGGAAACCTTCATATTTACACAGGACCTGGGAAAATGAAATGTCTAACACAGGCAGAGGACAGTTATGCAAAGAAGTTAATGCAGAACATAATGATAAGGCTGTAAGACTGCTAGTAAATGAACAGCTGTCTGTTTGACCTGGAGTTACTTAAGTGGTTGAGTAGTTTGCTGTACTGAAAACCCAACTGAACACAGACCAGCTGTGGAGGCTGGGAGCTGACAGATGTGCTGTCAGGCAGGGCTAGTGGCACTCCTGCTTGGCAGCTCTATTATTCAGGAAATATTTGATGTTGGAAGAATGCATAATGGAAAAAAGCAAAGTAAAAATATGAAGCAGAGGCAGAGAAAAGCAATTGCATGGAACAGAGAGGGAGACGATGGTAACTTGTTTCTCTTTTTATTTTTAAAAGATATTTCTCAGCTTTCTAAGATATTGTCCAGTAAGTACTTTGCCACGTAGCCCACCTTAGAAATGGAAACCTCAGGCAGCTGCCAGTGTATCAGCATGAGAGAAACCAGACTTGTGTAGAACACACAGCCTGTTCTACTAGAGGAACCAGGGGAACCTTACTGTCATCTAGACCCATCTGTGTAACTCAAACTTTTTTCAAGGGTTTTTCAGTCAAACCTTGAAACCCTGTTGGCATTAGGAAATCTATCGTTCTATCTTCTAGCTTCTAGAAGGATTTCTCTTAGAAAGTCAGCCTGATGGGAAGGCTGCACAATGGAAAATTCACAACCTTTCTACAGGTGTCTTACTGTTTAATTATCAATATCATCCAGATTTCAGACCAGACTCTTTGCCTTGAAATCTTAAGATTTCAGTTACTGTATCTCGTTGTATTCTCTTCTACTAAAATTAAGGGTCTTTTTGTTCCAACTCATGTTTTTGGTTTTAGACAATTACAAACCCATTCAGTGTTGGTTTTACCTCTTAGACAGTCTGGTTGGCTGAGACTCATTCATCCTTCTCTGCAGGCTTGCCATATCTCGGCAATGAATCTTTCTTTTAACTGAAATGCTATTGGTTCTAGGCATAGAGATCCAAGAAAAATTACACTCCAAATTTGTCCACCAACTTGGCACCTTTGAAATACACTTTGGTATTAGTATATGAAGTTTCTAGATGCATTCCACAAATTCAGCCCCATGCCAGGATTTCACTTCCCTATGGCTCAGACCCACTGAGTTCACCCTTGCTTATTTGGGAAACAAAGACAGAAAGCTTTAAAGGTGAGCAGTTCTGCATGAACCTGCCCAGATGGAGAAATCTGTGTTCACACAAAGATGCAGCCATCCTTAGCAAAGAAATAAGATTTTGCAGATGATGATCAGTTTTCAGCAAGAGATAGGCATTTCCAAAGATGCTGTTAGGCAAGAGGTACTATTAAAAACACACAGAAAAAGGTGCAAAAATACAGAATACAAAAATACAGTACCTGTGGTGGTCTTTCAGTTCAACATGTTTTGAGAAAAGCTCTTTTTTTTTTTTTTTTGTTTCTTGTGAAATCTTTCACGCAGTTCATAATGTACAGGTTCAGACATTTAAAATTTTGAAAGTATTTGTATTAAAGATAATGGGCAAAAGTTACTGAAAAAGTCTCATTTTTTTTCACACGATGTTTAGCATCTCTGCAGTATAGTTAAGCATTTCTGTAAAATATACAAAATATGGAAATTTGTCAGAGCTTTTCTGTGTGCTTTTCTTAAGCCAGAGATCTGACAGGCCTGGAGTGAGACACTGTGTTGTAAGAACAGGCTGGGCAGTACACAATTACACAAAAGCTACACGACAAAGAAATAGGCAAACACTACAAAATGCCACTTCACTGAGATACATCCAAGTCAAACAGATTCTAGAGAAAGAACTGAGTATTTCAATACTTTGAGAATTATTTAGATGTGACATATTCATGAAACTACTTTTCTGCCTAAAAGCTGCTGCAATTTCAGAGTGAGCTAGAAACAGGGAGGGGGGGAATTCTTTTCTTTTTTAGGGTTGATTCACACTTTCCATCTTAAACCACAGCATTTGGCAGAGTTGGGGAGGTTATAAATGGTTTATAAGAGAAGTCCTTAAGTGCACCTTGGTTTTACTCAAGTGCTTTCAGCATATGCGCAGATTATTTGACAGTTCTGCTTTCCACACAGTAGGATGCAGTTGCATCATGGTCTATTCCTGCAGGAATCGTCATGCCTATTGTGTCACTAATCCACAGATTATGTGCCTTTTATAAAGCCTATTACATAACAGATCATGATGGGTCATGAGGTCAAATGTATGAGGGATTAAAAGAATGGGTACTTTCTACAGTCAGATTTTGATTCTTAGAAGTTAATTCCATCGGGAAGAAGGAATATTTTCCTTTCCCCAGCTTAGAAACAGCTAGCCTAGCATATACAAAAGAATGAACCCTCATGCAAAAGTCCAAGAATGCTGGATATTGCTTATCTCCACTTCACAAGGACTCTTTTGCAGATACACAAAAACACAGTGGCTAACTGCAGGTTTTATACAGTACAGGGATTCCAAAAGCATGCACTGTGGTTATGAAAAATAAGGTCAAACTTCTACTTTTATCTCTGTCACTTGGAGTATACAGACAAGGAGTATTAATGGGAAGAGTCTTGCCTAATGAAATCGTTAATCAACCATTATATGACAGTAAGGTAATTCCTTGTTCCTTCTTCAAATGACTGAATTTAAAAGCTTTCCTTTGGTTCAGAAGATACCGCATCAGAGACTGCGGACATATTCTAGAAGTCATCTGAGACCCTGAGGTAGCTGTCTGTCTGCCTTTTGGAAATAGGCAATCAAGAATAAGAGGGACTATTTTTAATCTTTGCTATCTCCAGAGCCTAGGTATCTGAGAAGGTGAAATAGCACTATGGGGCTTTTAGACCTTGCTTCTATTCCTTTTGGTCAGCAGTCAGTACCCAATGGATTCTGCTATACCATGGGGCCAAGGTACTGTGATCAGGACATTTCTGAGACTGCCATACTTGGTCTGGATGGGTCCCTCAGTACAGCAGACTATATTCTCAGCAGATCAAACATTTATATTCCCAAAAGAGCAAATCGTGCATTTTCGAATTTCTGTGAATTGAACCGATACACTTAACTCACCCCAAAATACTGGCTTGATCCAAATGAAAATGTGGGCCTTCTGTCTCTCAGTTCAGCAGACTCCAGATTTCAGCAAGAAAGTACAGGCACGTATCCTAGTTGGGTCCTGAAATTTTAGATTTTCAACAATAAATAAGAGCACACTTCATATAATCTCATCATCTGAGAAAAATACAGCAAACACTCCACTAGTTCTTATATAATTTATTGATAGTGTACATATGTTGATAATATAGTGCATTACAATACTGACTGCTAGAATCTTTCATAAATGTCTATTTAACTATATTTTTTAAAATGTTCACAACAAAAATAATGAAATATCATGCCAACATTTTGTAACAAATTATCACATTAAATCCATATGGATTTCTTGACATATTTATCTGTACAAAGGACCCCATATACGCAGAGCATTCACAGTGCATAAGGTCACAGTCATTGAAAAAATAAATAACGTGATAAATAGAATTTTGTTATTTACAGTTTACAAACTCATCCCTTTCTGTTTCAAAGTAAGCAGTTCTAGAAAGTTTGAATAATATTTAAAGAGGTACTGCACCACCTAAAGGCGCACTGCAAATGGCTGTAAGTGAGAAGCACAGGGAAGTTTAAAAGGGTCAGAAGTTATGTTAGTAATCATAAACGATTTCAAATACTTGCTTGCAATGGAGAAGATAGCAGGTGTCAAATTCTGCTCTCAGTGCCACTGATGAAAATTTGTGTCAGCTACCAGGACATTAATGAGTGCTGACATCTCTCCCAAGAACTTGAAGGCAAGAATTCGGTCATAAATTCGCTGTGGAGTTTCAGCCATTTGGAGCATTGATGCTGCTGGGGAAGCAGACTTACGAACGTTCTTTGTGTACCCAACTGATATGAATATGAAGGCAATAACCTTTTCTGCAAAATCTTCTGAAAAGAAGCGTCACATTCTTTCCAGAGTCTTTACCTGACTGGTTTTGATATATTCTGATAACCTTTAGATTTTGTCACAGTTCCCTATTGCTATAAATCAATCTTTATATTTGTTTTTCAAGTTTACCAAGATCATCTCAATGATAAGACAGCAACAATCACATACATTCTTTGTGCAATTAAAAAAAAAAGAGTTAAAGTCAAACTGGTAACTGTTGTAGGAAAATATCCAAGTGACATTAATTTCCTATGCTTTTCCATTTATTTCAGAAGTTTACTGTATGTCAGAAGTATGGTAGGAAGTAGAACATGAGATGCACCAACTGCCATAACCATTATCTCAGCCTGTTGAGCAGAAGCTACTCATATTTCAAATTTCAAGATAGGGATGTATAGGACCTCACAGCTTTCTTAGGAGAGAAAATAAGATTACCTAACAGATGGAGAAAAAATACATGTTCAATTTATTCAAACTGAGGGAGAAAAGCTCTTGCACACTAGGTCAGGAAATGGAATGCACATATCAGTTGAACAACATTCTTTTCATCACAGCATTGAACACTTGCATACAGAATTTTCAAAACAGTTTAAGGAAGTAGAAAGGAGTAAAAGGGGGCTTGGTACAGAATTGGTACAACTATATGCTGACATTTACCTGTGTAACCATCATGTAAATCTGATCACTCAACAGACTGAAAAATCTGGACTTTGAAGAAATATAAAGAAAAATGTGTAGTGAACGTCTGAGCTGCAGAGCTCTTCTTGTGAGTGCTTAAACACAAATAAGAGAAGGATCTGAACCTTGTGGTGACAGAATATTATGTTCAAAGGTAATGCATTTCAGTTCGGGAAAAAAAGATTCTTTGGTTTCACCTGGCTATCAGTATTACTTTAGTGTCTGTTTCATATTATTACATTAGGTCTGATCTTTCCTTGGCATGGATAAACAGGCAGTATTTATACAGCTTAAAGCACACTACCAAAAAAAAACCTAACAGTGGTACACAAATAAATGACATTACAATTGCAAGAAATCCAAAAATGGAGGACACCCAAACTCATGTGGGATTTGTGCAACTAGAGCAAACAAAAATAAAAACAAGTGTGTATAATTAAAGCACAGTCACAAAGGAAATCAAAGATAAGAGTCTTCCCTATAATTGCTGTATAAGTATTAGTCTTGGAAAGACCTTTTCCATTTGCTTACGCATTAGTGGAATGTTTACTAATTTAATCTAAAATCAGAAACTAATTGTATGTTAGTCATAGCTGCAGGAAACATAACATAAAACAAAATTGGCACGCCAACGTCTGAGCCAGGAGAAAGATGGCTGACTGCCGTACATGTTGGGAAGACTGAAGGTACTCAGCTAGGCTGGACTTCAGCCTACAGCAGATCATCAAACAGTCATTTTAAGGTAACCGTAACTGTAGCTTTTTAGATTTAGGCATGTAGATCCCAAGCCTGAAATCTTTACTTGGGCAATAATTTCCATGAATCAGTGGGACTCAGAGTACCAAATCTGAACATTTATGACACAAGTTTATAATGCAGTACAAGAGTTATAGTCTATATGGAATCAGACACTTCTGAATTCAGTGGAAACACTCCCATGCAATCACTGTAGATAGGTCTACACTCTGTGATCTACTGTACTGTACTACTCCAGTGGAACCACAGCACAGAAGAGCTGCTGGAAGCTCTGTTCAGCCAGCTGTAATTCAGTTTTGATGCTATTTGTACACCAGGAAAGGTACACAGTTTAGAAACCTTTGGGACAGGGAAGTACTTCTCCTCTTAAACATGAGTGGAAAACCAAAGTGGTGTCAACAGAGCAGAAGTAGATTCTGGCCAAACCTTTCAACTTCAGTGAGAAATAAAAATTGTAGACGACAAAACAGATAACACACGAAAAGATCTGAGTGTGATAGAAAGCCCAGAAATCTTGCTCAGCTGCCATCAACCCAGCAAGGCACTTAACTATATGTTTACTTTTAAGCATGGAACCAATCCTAATGAAGTTAAGCTTTGCTGGATAAAGGCTATCTTTTTCTGCATTGTATTACACTTCAACATTAGTAGGCTGGCAATTTTCAGATCATACCCACAAATCTTCTTTTCGCTTTTGAACTGAATGTTAACTTACACAACACTTTGATTTTTTACATTCCGAACTCAGCCAGCTAGCTTTTGCAATGGTTAGTGAAACAAAATGGCTACAAAATTTTGCAAACCCAATCTGAACAGACATAATATAGAATTGTCGAAACTTCAGAGAGCCAAGTGCAAATCATTCCTTCCCTTCATTGAAAAACAGCAAAATCTGTAACAGTTTCCTGACATAAGAAAGGCACTAGTCTGCTATTACTCAGCAATGTTCTCCTGGATTACTGACACATCCTGAAGTGGGTATCTGACATACAGCAATTCGTCAGTTAGATCTTTCTCAGTGCATTCAGTATATCTGCATGGCTTGCCTATAATTACCAACTTTATTTATTTTAGCATATTGGTAATGACTATATGGGGACTCTAACTACTTCATATGATGATGTGTCATCAGGACCCTGATACAGCATCTAATAATTCTTTGGCAAACAATAAAACCCTGGTCATACGGTTGTGTCAGAGGAGAATCCTACTAAAGTTATTTATAATGATAAGCATGGCATGGTACCTGTCTTTTAAGAGATTCATGTGAGACTGCCTCAGAAAATGCAGCATTACAATTCAAAATAAACTGTCCTGAAGTTGAGTCTACATTTTAAGGAGGGCTATACAGTGACAGGAACTGCTGAGCAATTAAAGTCAGTGGTACTTTCCAAGACTGCCTCTTCCTACAGCAGAACACTCCTGTTTTTTTTTGGAGCAGGTGATACTCAATTTAGGAAAAATAAGTTTAAATAATGTCTCAAAGATTCATGGCATTAGCTAACACAATTTCATGCATTTTTGAGCTGGTAATCAGCTGCTATGGAACAAATCTGTGTCCCTAGTCTTTTGAAGTTACCTGTCTCAGATATATGAAGATACAGTACAATTTGCTAGATCTGGCACTGTAAACATTGCTGCCCTTATCACTGTCAACTCAGCTGATCACTAGGCAGGCATTCAAAACTAGCTTTTGGAACTACTATTAAGTAGTGTAAATACATCTGAGTTGCCCAAACTGCACAGAAGAGCAAACGTTTGCTTGTAGGCAACTAGTTCTCCAAGCCCAGCCTTTTATCTCTGCTCCTTTCAGGCTCAAATCAAAGCCATCACGAGAGTATCAGCAGCATACCACCCTTCAGAAAAATAGCAGAGAAGACAGTAAGAACAGAGAGGGATACTTCTACAGTGGTGCACTTTCACAACCTGTCTGCAACGGAAGATTTAAGGATGGAAAACGAACCTCTTCAGAGTTGCTGCTACGCTACAGCAGAAATGTCTTGAATGCCAGGAAATAAAGTCATCTATATAGCTGAGGACTGTTTGAGTGCTTACTGTCATACTTGGCTATTCAATAAACCATTTTAATAACGCTGTACTTATTGCCACCTTAGGACTAGCTAGTTTAACTACCCAACTACCTAATTAAGGTGAAAAACCCAAATGGGATACTAATACTGACATTTATTATGAAGTGTAAAGCAAATAACCAATATGCTGCTCCTTTTCCTGTAGGATTTCATTAGAAGGATCCAATTGCTAAAGAAGTTCAACAGTGGAATCCACTCTTTAATTTGTATCAAAATAAATTTTAAATAGCCTTAATTGCAAACACATTGCCTGGTGTAAACCATGTCCTACATGTGAGCTGTTGAACTGAGTTATTTATCAGGTATGCCAAGACAAGGAAATTCTAAATTTAGCTCTTATTTACTAAGATTCTTTAGTATGTTCTCAGTGGCACAGTAATGGGAAGTTTACATATAGTCTTAAGTGCAAAATATTAATATATTTAAAAATGCATCAACTTTTATTAGTTGATAGACTTGTTTTGGTTTATAAACATTAAAAATTTTTTTAAAAAATCTATGTATAAAGTTAACTGTGCTTCTTGAGAAGACCTTTCACTCATACACAGCTTTAAAATTAAGTAGCAATGTAAAATATGCACACTGTCCTGGTGATTTGCAGTCTTATGACTACTACAACGTGGAATTTTACCCATTGTTTTTAATAGGCTGGGCCATATCCCGCTGACATTTACATCCAGTTATTTCTTATATCGGGTTTATGCTGGTGGACAAGATACCAAAATCTGGCTTCTACTGGGACTTAAAAAGAAGTGTACCAGATTTCAAAACTTGTATAAGATCAAATCAAGGGTCATAGTCTCTTGATAGACTCATTTGTCTATCTGAATCTTATCTGCACTACTGAGTGTCAGACACCCATCTTCATCAAACTTCTGGAAATTATAATTTAAAGAATGGAGAATGTATTAGCTTCTTGACTAACAAAGTAAGCTTGCTTCCCTCACTAATTGAATTAAATTAAATCAGAACCAAGTGGATTTTGTTGTCAGACAGTTCGGATTATGTCTGGATACTGTTCTCAACTGACAGCAATAACTGAAAATTACTGAGCACCCAGTTGATTTTATTTGTTTAGTTTCTTCTAAACTTACAAAGAAGCTTATGAGGGCCGACACAAAAATATTTCTCATGGTGTAATATTCCACAAATTTTCATTTATATTTATATATACAACATTACTCATTAATGATAAAATATTTTTCAAGTATGAGTTTCTGCATGTAATCCTCTTCTTTGCAATGCAGATAGTCAAACTTTTAGTGTGCATCATCAGAAGTGATACAACATACAACCATTTCCTCTTCTTTCTCTGCCTCACTGTTCATTGTCTTTGAAAAGAATGATAAATATTCAACACTGCCATCAAAAACTGTCATTGCAGTTTCTCTATAAGCAGAGCACTTGAAGGGGAAAATGATGTCCTCAACAGTGCATGCCTGATATGTGCCTTGGACTTTCTGGTCCTGTAGTTGAGATATTTTGACAAAGCCAAGAAAAGTTCTGAACTCGCCTCCTTTCCTTCCATGGAAAGTAATCGTCAAAAGCAGAAGAACTGTAAGGATTTTTCTCCAGTCTTCTTGTTAACCTTGTTGGTAGTGTTTGATTGTCTGCAAAAGGAGAATGGAAAACAGTAACAGAAAGTCCCATAAATTGGGACATTTGAGAGTACCATGTAAGGTCCACACAGCTTCATGACTGAGTAGCAATATCCAAAGAGGAGTTAATGCTTTGGTTGCCTTGAGCTAGCATGTTGCAAGAAAGGTATGTTTTCCTTCCACACAGGTAAAAGTGCTTGGTAGCCGATGAAGCAGGAATGACACTCAAATTACTGATGGAAAGAAGGTAGAAATGTGAAATGTCTCCTGTCATTTACAGCACAGGTAATCAGACGAATCGCAGTCTCTCTCCTTAGTGTGGTTTAAAGTCCTTCTCGGCACATAGGGAGGTTGACAAAGGTGAAGACATTAAACTCTATCAATATAGAGAAACACAGGAAAACAGCATAAAGAAACAACACGTAGATGCCTAATTTCCTGTCAAGTTTCCATTTATTTACATGGATCCCAAACACCTGCAAGCAAACAAAGTGTTAGTTAATTAAGCCCCACAGGAGACTTTTGGAAACAATTAAAAGCTAGAGTGAGAGCCTCTTGAATTAGTGCTCCTGAACCAAGATAAAAAAATATATTCTTGGTATTTTACAGATTAAAAAGGCAAAATATGTTTTTTTGATCAAGAATGTAAAAACCCAATCCAAAAACTTGAACTCTGGCCTTACTCTCACTTGTCTTTAGACCCTTTTACAAAAGATTAAACTAACCCTCTTTAAGGCAACTTGAGAAGTTCTTCATGTAACAGAAACAGGCCCCTAGGTGCTCTGTTTCAGAACATGGTGCATTTTCAGTACATGAAACTCATTCCCTGATAGATTATGTACTAAGGGAATACACTGAACATGCCTCTCCTTCCAGTGCTCCCTTACAGACCCTTTACATCCCAGCAGAACATGAGCACCTAATGTTCGTTCATTCAACAGCTTTGGAAGAGTTTCTTTCTTTGACATTTTACTCAGCTCCAGAACTAAGGGGAGATACAAGTTACAAGCAGTAAAGCAATTAAATCCACGTGAAGGCTCCTATTTTCAATGCTGCTGTGAGTCTCTGAACTGTCGCTCTCCACTAGTTTTTGCTGTGGAAAGGTCTTGGGGAATCAAGGTATCTGGTAGAACAAATGAGACAATAGATGGCTTGAACTCAGATGATATGGCTGTAAAGAGTCTCTTCAAAAATTCCTGAGTTGATAGCTTTGTAACACATCTGCCTAATCCTCCCATGTATTCAGAAGTGCTGGTTACCAATACCCATGCAGCAATGAATATCAGACAAATATCTAAAGAAAGTTGTTTCACAGGCACCGTGCACTAGGGCAGAACTGGAGGTAAGAAAAGTAAAGAACAGGTTCCCACAGCTTGTATTAGCAGATGCATCAGGAAGTTAGTAACAAAGTGAACAGACTTGGACATCCTACCATTTAAGTCATGCACAGGTGATGTGAATTTTTCTAAAATCTAGCCATGCAACAGTGTAGCATCTCCAGTGATGATCCCCTCCTCTATAAGATGCTCCACAGGCAGTGAAAGGTATTAGTATTAAGTGGGTATTTTTATACCTTTGGGTTTTGATTCTTTCCACAGTTGCCACTCTGGGAGTCAGCAGGATCACTGTACCCTAAGTATCAGTAAAACTAACTTTTGAAGCAGAACTATTGTTTCACCTTAACAAGTCAGTATTATAAGGGTGGAGTAGTACTTAACGCACCTATTCAAAGTCCTGAGGTTCACAGCCCTTACAGACTAGTTTTTGTTAAGGGTTTTAGCTACAGTGCATTGTTAGTCTAGGCTGGTTTGAAAAATCAGAGATGGGAGGATGAAAAGAGGGATGAAGCATACCTGGGTCTTCCCCAGCACAGAGTACAGACAGACCTAGAATATGCAGCTGGACACAGGACCAAAGGAGTATTACTGGATCACATAATGTCAATAATGTCACTGAAATCAAAGGCATCTACACACTTCAAGCAACTCTTCTGCACCAAATATCAGATTTCAGTCCTGTCATTGGAAGACAATGGCAGCTATTCTACTCATGGTATAAGAACACTACTTTAAAAGAATCAATAATTTGGGGATGATGACTACTTCCAGTTTTTCCTTCTAGAATATGTGAAGTAAATATCTGATAATTATATTTTGTAATCAGAATAATCAGAAGAGTCACATTTAGAAATATGCAAATACTTACAGTCAGTGCCACTGATCCTAGTAAAAGTGCAACTGAATAGACTAGTCCTTTACTGTTTATCTTAACCTGTGTGAATTAGACAGAGAAGAGACCTTTAAATCACCCAGAATATAAAAAATTGTGTTTTAGAGATCAGAAATCAATTTACTGATTTATGGTAGTCCACCTTCAACTGTCTTCAACTGTAACTGACTTACTTCTTTTAAACTATGGAAATCCACAACAGATTTATAATGGAGGAGTGTTAAGGATTTAAAGCAAATCTGTAAGGAATTACACTTCTAAAACAAAAATACCATGTATAATGGATTGCAAGTTAAAAGATTCCCATGAAAGAAAGAGATGTTATTTTCATCTTACAGAAGTACTACAGTACAGGGAGATAGATAAGCTTGAGGTTGTGCAGTGAGAAAATGACAGTGCCATGAATAGACATGTATGGCCCTATTTCCTGATATAGAACATAAAGTACTCCATTTGACAAATTGGGAATGAATTGCAGCTTGTGGAAGGAACATTGCTTCTGCAAGTCCTGGTTCACACACACACAAAAAACCAACTTATTTAGCAACTAATAATATGCTAGCACTTGCTTTGTTTGATTAGTTTTTATTTGCATGCTTACTCTTTAGGATATGATGGTGGCTTTTTGTTTGTTTAAATAGAGAAAAAGAAAACATTAGAAATAAGTCCAGTATACATACAGTTGATCCATAATCAATCGCCATAGTCTGCAAACCCCATGGAACACCAAGGCCCACTAGAATGTCAAAGACATTACTGCCTATTGTGTTGGACACTGCCATGTCACCAAGGCCTGCAAAGGAAAAGCAAGTTTCAGGTGAAAAAAGAATAGAATCAATACTCTGTTTCTAGAGGAAATTAAAGGGGAATGACTGGCATTGACCCAAGCCCTCTTGGACTGGCTTGAGTATCTGAGGTAAGGAGACAGTTTTCATGATTGGAAATTATATTTAACGTTGGCTGACATTCTGCAGCAGTAGTTGTGAGGAAGGCAGAATCCTCTCCCTCTGCTAGTTTTCCTTAAGCACTAGCTGAACTTCCATAAAATGCATACCAAGAAGGAAGAGGAACTCCAATGTAAATGGTACAAATCCTGCAAATACTTAGAGCACAGAGAGCAGAGACAGACACTGCCAGATCACAAATAAAGTCTCTATTTAAAGGGAGATGATGAAACAAATAGTATGCTTTCAATCCATTTTTATGGCAGTAGCCCTCTCTACTTTTTAGGCATTTGTCTACAAACTGCCTTGTAAACATTTTTCTTGATTCCAAGAACTGCAAAAATGGTGCCCTTCAATGAGAAGGAATGTTTTTCCACTAGCTACCACTTAGCTTCACTTCCAGAAGAAACAATCCTTAGAGTAGTTTTGCCTAATTCTAAGGAAGAACTAATCTAAAGCAGCAGTCTGATAATTAAAAACATAATTCATTTTCCTTCTGTTGCTTCAAAGATCTGTTTGCTTAGTACTACATATGAAAAGCTAATCTAGTAGGAAGGTAGTTCCATAAGAACCTTGAATACTTCTGTGAGATTCAATGCTTTTATGAGATTTTTCCTGCACACAGATAATATAATTATGTTTAAAATACTTCATTCTCCAGTTTCATTTTAACAAAAAACATTTAAGAGCACTACTTCTATCTCAAAGGTGGTACATTTGGGTGCTTAACTTATCACTTCAGAACCCTTGCTGTTTGCCCAATTATGTATTCTGGAGGTCTCATTATCTGGAAAAAAAAAAAAAGACTACAGGGACTGGAGTAGTGGAAAAGAATAAAATTAGGACCTGTTCTTATTCTACTGCAGTACAGGAGATCATACTTTCAGGTTTAACGTTTTTCAACAACAGGAAAGCATGTGGCTACACACATTTCACAAAAAAGGAAACGTAAAAAGCCTTCACAGAATGTCAAAGATATATGAGAAAAGAATTTAAAATTTCAATTGGAAACTTGATGAAGACATAACTATCATTTATCTAAAACCTTTTCCAGTGCTACTTTTCATATGTCCCAAAGGGAAAGAGATCTGCCTTTTGATAAGAAGCATGCTTGAAGCGACAGCATTTTTGGGAGATCATCTTAGACAACTTCACTTCCCTGGGTTCAATAAATCTCCTAGAAATCAATACAAGGTTTTTATATGGATCAGTGCTGATTAGAATACATTCCTCAATACAGTTGTTTAATAGCTGATATTTCAGTTTTGTCTACTACTTTCATCTTTTTACCCAGGCTGACATATACCATGTATGAGACAACTAACTGTTGAACAACCATCTAGAACGCTAGGCTGTGCCCAGCCCCAGTAAGTAAAAGGTAACAGGATAGGGAAGATTTTTTGGTACATAGTACTTAGCAAAGTGTTTTGTTTTCCATCTAGGCTCTGAAGCAGCACAAATAAAAATAATTAAGAATAATAAAATTGCACTGAAGGTTTATGTTCATGGAGGTAGCAATTCACAGAGCATGTATGTAGGATTGCGGGTATCCTTCTGCACACAATACCTTGTCTCGCTACTATCAAGCTGGCCATGCAGTCTGGGACACTTGTTCCTGCAGCTAGGAAAGTAATGCCCATGATCACATCTGGTATACCAAGGGTGTATCCAATCACAGTCACCTGAACAGTAAGGAAAGGAGATAAACCTGTCATATTCAGAAAGCCTCCTCAACTTAAGTTTGATTTCAGGTATAGACCCTCAAAGAATTAGACTCAAGATCCATTTCTGCAAATGAAGTAAGTGTGGAATAACTAGCCTAAAATCAACCTTGTGAAAAAGGAAAGTACCTTGGACACAGTCTTCAGTGTTTCTGAGCAAACAATAAGCTTCATTTTCTGTACTTCTAACAGGATGTACTGATTCTTTTAAAGAGGAGCTCAGACAGAGTCAACCTATAGTTTTGTTTTTATTTTATTCTTTATAACAGCAAGATTGTTACTGCTCCTTTTTGAAAAAGGATTGGAATCAGTTTATAATGTGATACAGTATCAGACACATAAAGACCTTATATTCCAGCATATATAGAAGGAAACAGTATTTTTAGTAACTCCTGATATAATCCCAAAGTGAGCAGCTCCATATTTTCCCCTGAGAGTCCAGACGCAGCTTTACAGCTGTTAAAGGAATGGCTGAAGCTTGTAGCAGAACTCTTGGAGAGGACAGAGAACATTATTTAACTGGAATATAAGAAGTTGACTGAAAAAAAGTGTATAGAAAAAAAAACACTAACAGAGCATGAAAAAGAGCGTGAGAAGACCAAAGTGGGAAGAGGCAGCTCCTTCCTTGCAGAGAATACCAAGGGTGAGAGTCTCCAAGTTTCTGCATTGTTTTCTTGAAATAGTTTGCCAGCCTCATACATGAGGAAAAGGGGATTTTCAGAAATCCACTCACAAACCTTTGTATTTTCAAAGGCAAGTTGAAGCTCAGAAACAGGAGTGGGCAAGATTCTCCTGTTGTAAATGGTAATAGTATTAAGGTTTGTCAGCATCTTAAAATAAGTGGCAGTGCAGCCTTGGCAAGCATGTCTCTTGCTTGTGAAGGGGACATTTACAAATGGAACCAAGGTGCAGAGCATGGTCTGACAAAGGACATATGGTATGAAATAAATGTGTGGTTTTGGCACTATTATACCAGGCAAAATGAGTGGCTGGCATATGGATTTTCCAACCTTCAGAGAGAGGGGGATTACTTTATAGTGTCAAATGTTATGTATCAAGTGTCTATTAAAAACAGAAGGCAGCATAAATATAAAGCAGTCTGCAACAGTCTGCAAAAGTCTGACACATTTGGAGAAGGTATGAATGTTCTCCACCCAAAACATACTTTGCAAATAAGGAGTTCAAGAACAAAAAGTCTTCAATATATATATAACTGTAAGAGTATGTACATATATATGGTTATGAGTGCATATACTTATAAGGCTATATATCCTCCCACACAAAACAAGCTGACTACTTTTTCGTTATATTTTTCTGTAAGGGGAAAAATGGTAACAAAATTCTTTGGCAGCACGTCCTACATATCCTCTAGCTACAGGTATATACAGCTTCGTAGGTTTGCGCCTTCTAGTGCAGAAAAAGGTAAATATTCTATATTTCAAAAGTATAGTTCTCATCACAGAAACAGGCTTTCCTGTTCATGTACCTTCTCTGACTGAAAATGTAAACTGGAGAACCTGAAAGAGGGTAAAAATTAAAAACCAAATCTATTCAAAACTTAAATTTGCTCCTAAATTGATCACAATTTATAGATCTACACCTGATATACCCCTTTTCAAAGAAAGGGTACATGGAAACATATAGCAATGTATGATATGAAGTATGAAAGTCTTCCTCTAAGAATTATTCAATTCAGGGTTTCACAGCACTTCAACTTTTGCCATCCATCTGCCTTTTATACATGCTTGTTTCAGTATCAGATCATACCGCCCAATTTCTAAAGGTGTTTAAGTGTGGCTATTAAAAGCAAAATACTTCCATTTTGATTCCCTTTCATTATTAGGATGTGAATGACAACATTATTTGAGAATCAAGCTGCGTTGGGCACTATACAGTAAAGGACCAATAATTTGTACGGAAAAGATTAGCAGAAAGATATAATTTTAACAATTAGGAGTATAACCTGAAAAGTCTGCACTATGATTACGTATCTTCAACAAACACACAAAAGATCTGTGATCTATTTTGAGATTTGAATTTTACTCTCTATGGCAGGTTTTGCTACGTGCACTTACCATCCACACCATAAAGTAGGAGAACAAGGCAATCCAGAGAGTGGATAAGATGAACGTGAACATAAACCAGCGCTCCCAGCGGGGTTTGCTGCAGTTTGGAATGGTGCAAAAGAGCACAAATATTAATGGCCATGTCAAAATCCATTTAAGTTTATTTATTTTTCCATCTGCAGGACAAAAAAAAAAAAAATGGAGAGAACTAGTTTAATTTTTTCATTAGTATCACAGACCCAAACCTCAGTGAACACAGCAGATGACAAGATCTCAGAAGGCTGGTTACAACTGCATGTCAGTTCATTTTCCAACATATCTTTTATCTATGCTTGCTCTCTGTTTGCACTCTCAAGCAAATTCTGCCCTTGCATGCACATCCAGAATCTTAATGCTAAGCCTGCCAAAGTGTATCTAAATCCAAGTAGGATTTACAAGGATTTAAAAGCATGGCTGCTTTTATAACCAAAATGAACGTTCTGATCTATTGCACTTTAAAATACCTGCATTATTACTAATCCAAAAGCAAAATTAAACAAACAAGCAAACAACAAAACAATATTTTAAAAAGAAGATGGAAAACCTTGTAGATAAAATAACCTGCAGCTTATGTACAGCAACAGAAAATAATTTCAAAGAGCACAGAAGCACAGATCCAACCCGTGAACACGATAAACTGGTTCCACATACCCCAGTGTGGACACCTGGGCAGACTTTCAATCAAGGAGATGCAGACCTGTTAACTCTCTCCAGTTGTACATAGTTCCACCTTGGGTTACTGTCTTATCCTCTATAAATCAATGACTTTCCTTGTACAGCTCACTGAAATTAACAAGTGAGCAATACCAGACCACTGTCACTACTGATGAAGGCAAGGACCGATTTTCTAATTTTTCAACACAAGTGAAATTGTTTAAGTAAAATCCTAAAGGACAATTAATAATTAGGGAAAACATCAATCAGCTTCACCAGAAAATTTATTTCAACAAAAACATTGTGATTTAGGACTTGTTCAATGGGAGTTTTTCAGTGAATTCAACTGAATCAGATCTGTGCTCTGTACCAGTGTGCATCAGGCACAAAGAAATGAAACATTAAACCTTTTAAAATTAACAATACCTCTGCTATTTATGAGGCTTCTTAATAGTTATCCAAATGCAAGTCTATATTCATTTACATAGGTACATCTCCTGGTGCTAAGTTAGAGATCAGTTCCTTGAGATTTCTTTGTAAATTCTAAGATGCCAATAACCCATCAGGAAACCTTAAGACTGTTTGGTTATTTATTCCCTTTTAGCTTGTGGCTGTGGAACTTCTAACACACACACACACAGAAAAAAGCTATTAAAGTCTCTTCATCCAACTCCTACATTTTTACCATGACTCTGGGAATATCTCACAGATTTCAAGTCCTTTTCCACTCTGGTTACACATACCATTACACAAGTTTTAACAATAGCAATTTTTCTGTTCTGTCCAGAAAAAGAAATGACACTTCTTAGCTCATGACTCACTAACTGTAAATATCCTATGGCGTTTTATACCTCCTCCTGTTCAATTTGTTTTGGTTTGGATCATTAGGAGACTACTGCTGATTAATTAGTGCTGTGTCTACCCATGCTGCTAAGCAAGCCTGGGTCATAATCAAGAAAATGAGTATGGTCCAGGCAGATAATTTCCTCAGTGTAAATTCCAAATGCAGGGTGAGTGGGCGACTGTTTGACAGGAAAAAGATATGGAACCGATTCTGACCTGATGTTGGCTAATCCTGAATGACTTCACTGGTGGTACGCACAGGGGATTCAGGCTCATTTGTCTTTCTAATAACATGAAAAAAGAAAGAAAATTGCCTGGGGAACAAACAAATAGGGGACAAACAGATGCTCTCAGCCTCTGTTGGAGAAATGCATCTTGTCACAGATGCAATCTAATGTACTGAATTTCTTAAACAAATGCTTAACTGTGAGAATTCGCAGGGCCTTACCACTGGCATTGCTATGCTTGCTCAAATCCAGGAAAACAAATGCTGGTGGAGAGCTACTTGCCTTTCTTGTATCTTACTAGTGATGCTCTAGTCTCAAAAAGCCTGGGATAAAACTGCATTGTTTTACTACATAGTTCATGGAGGTGATGTTTGTATTCACATAGCAATCAGGCTTGAGATTTTAGGGATTAGGAACTGTAATTTTGGGTTTTGTTGGCCATTTGCAGTTAGCTAGGAATAGTTCTCAACTTTTATATTGGCTTCTCTTCTATAAACGTTTACATAAAGCCTTAAATGTATCTGGCCTTAGTTCTGCCTTGGGCTGTTTTCTTCAGCTCTGACTACATTGGGTCATGGAACTCACGTGGCACTCAGTGCTAAAGAAGTCTACTCTTATGCTGTAACTTGGTAGTTTAATAAGAATGTAGTGCCTTCAGCAGCAACTTCAGTAAAGTACAACCTCTTTTCCTCAGGATCCTGATGCTTTCATTCACTTCTCCATGAATACACAACTGAATACAAACAATATCCAGGTTGAAAAGTTCAGCTGTTTTTAAACTACCTCTTGTGCTGCTTTTTTGTTGTTTTTGTTGTTTTTTTGACTGCTCACTCTAAAATAACCACTAAACATATCAAATTGTTTTATGATTGTTGTTTAGCTTCCTAGTACACCTGCAAGGAAGAAAATTCTCATCCTCATTAACCCTATTATTCAATACATAGCTGTTCTGTAAAAATACACCAACAGTCCTGTTACAGGCTGTTAGTTCAGCTGCTTTACAAGCAGTACCAGCCCTGGGTCTGAAGGCTGCTGTGGTAACTGACAGTTTAGGAAAGGTGCATTTTGCCACACTTTCTCATGAAAATAAGAAGAGAATAGTGCTTTATTATAGAAGGCAACATCGTTATAGAGTAGCCTGTTTACCACATTTCTAAAAATGTATTAAGAGAGAGCCCTGCAGGAAAGAGTCCTTCATTAAATCTCAGCACATTTCTGGGCTTTTCATCTTTCCAGATGTTCTCAGCATTGATCACAAGAACTATTTTCACATACATATAAGAGTATTGTTAAAAGAAGTAAAAAAACACACCTTACAGCACTGATAAGAAAGGAATATTTCCTGAAGGCACAATGGAAAGTGACTTTCTATAGGAAAAACACTATCCTATTTAGAACATTTACACAGAGCAGAGATTTGATTTTTGCACAAAAGCATGAAATCAATCACACTTGTGTTTGCATTCAGATCAGCATGGCATTCTTGAAATAAATTTCTCAACTCTTCCAATTTATTATCTTTTGGTTTTCAAGGCAAGGCAGCCTGGGGTCATCCCAACAAAATTCCATTGGTATATAACTAGAGGTACGCACCTAATGTGCTCCAAATAATAATGAGCAATTTAGTCCATGGGACCATGCTAAAGCTAGCCTCAAAGAGAACTTCCAAATGCATATGGAGGAGATAATCTTAGCTGATAAGCTGCATGAAAACCACTCTCATTGAGTTTATACAGACTCCACTTGGCCTTCCCTTTAGAAGAATAGCAACCTAGCACAAATCACAGCTTCACACACAGCTGACTGGTTCAGAGCACATCTTCAGAACAAATCTTAAATCTTAATGGGAAAAAGGTATCTCCTAAAGGCAATTTAGTAGTTATATGATCTAAAAAAAAAGTTACCACATCCCTGAAAATCATGAATCTAATTGGCATACAGAGATTTCTTAAGTATGTTTTCATGAATCCCTACACTTTCATAACTTACAGTAACTAGAAAGACAGGAAAGGTTTTCTCTAATTTAAGTTCACCTGTA
The DNA here is from genome assembly GCA_013399175.1 of Odontophorus gujanensis. Taxonomy (NCBI): domain Eukaryota; kingdom Metazoa; phylum Chordata; class Aves; order Galliformes; family Odontophoridae; genus Odontophorus; species Odontophorus gujanensis. Next base: position 833,796 of record VXAB01007349.1, on the reverse strand, counting down.
AAACAATGGAGGTTTTCTAGAGTTTGCTTCTAATTTCAATTTTTCTTGGTTTCTTTTTGTTTTTATTATTTTGACAGTAGTAAACGTACAGTAAAAATAAGGTATTTCATGGCCAGCCCAGGATGGTTAGGCTGTACTTCACTATTTTTAGATTACTGTTTTACCTTTGTACATCTCTAACATCTATCATTAGTAAAAACATGAACATGTTTTTCCCCCAGTGAAAAGTGATTTTCAAATCAACTCTCTCCTGGGTCCTAATTAGGCATTATGTTAGAGATTATATTTACACTCACATATCATTAGCAACATTAATTCAAATCTTGACCTGAAAATGTGTTATAAGTAGCATACACACCTCCACATGGGAACTTCACAATAATTCAGGCAGTGAGTATATTACTGCTAGAAAGTTCTGTGATTTACCAGAGTTAAGAGTGACTGAAAAAAATTAATGTATGTAAATTAGCCTGAGAGTTTATTTAATTCCTGAGCAATTCCAAAACAGCAGCGGAATATCAATTTTTGTCCAAGTACGGGACCAGCACTGAAGCAACCAGAAGAGATGCAACAAACATTGTGAATTTTCCATCAGAATTATTTTCCACTGAAATTGCCTTTGTTGCAAAATCAGAAATTCTAAGTAAATTTAAGTAAGTACTTTTTAATTTTCTGTTAGGAAAATTAACACAGAAACTGCCCCTCGGGCTTCTTGGAAAATCTTGATTGATTTCAGCTCTGCAAGTTTTTCTAGGAACTGTGGAAGCAAGAGACTCCCTGTATTAACGCACTACAGCCAGCCTATGCAGCAGATGGCAGATATATAGATAGATGGATAAAGATACAGACATACATACTATAGCAGATAGTATCCCAGAAGGTCTGGTCTTTGTCAGCCTTATAACTTGTCAGCTGACATATTAAAACATTGGTAATTCAATTCTTCATCCTCATTCAAAGCAGACTATTTTCCAGAATATTAACACTTCTCTTAGAAGTTTCACTTTCCAGAATACAAATTACAAATTCCAGACTATGAGATCTGTGCCAAACAACCCAAATTTCTATTCTGAGTCTGTGCCTTTACCACTCCTTGCATGTTCAGATTCATGCCAATAACTTTCTCTTAAAGACACATCTTTGGTATACTGGGAACTGGTCCTGAAAAATAAAAGACTTTGCACCATTTGCAGAAACAAGTTTTACTCCCAGGGTTATTGTAAGTTCACACTTGAGCAGAGTGCTCACTATATCTTGTTTGACTTGGATTTTGGTATAATTTAATGTTTTTTGTGCTATTACTTATCAAATTTTTAGAAGGGAGAAATGGGATTTACAGAATTCCTCAAGTTCCTCTTTTCCCTTTCAAAAAGGTGAGCAAACATAATAGAATTATTAAACTAAACTTGCACCTATTTTTTGTCCATTTTCTCCTGTATGTCCTCCTATGTAACACACATTAACTGCTCTCTTGGAACATATTTTCTAGTTAAGTTTTCTTCAAAATGAGTCTGCTTCATTAGTTCCAAGAATACAATACAAATCAAAAGGCAGTATATGTGAAAACTGGTGAGATCTGCCTAAGAAGCACACTTCTGAAATAAAATTCTATGGTAGATGCACTGTTACACAAACATTAGGTAAGAGAAAGCTCACCCAAAAATACATTTCAGAATACAGAAGTTAAGTCCCAATTAAGAAGCAATATCTTCTTGGATGAACTTCTCTCTTACAGTGTCAAAGAGGCAATGAGAACCAGCTCCTTCCTAATCCAGTCACCTAAATAATGTTCCCAAATTTAGACAAAAGCACTATAAAGCAGGACAGACAGAGTCTGAGAAACAAACAGAGAGAAAAAAAAATCACAGTACATTTTACTTTAAACACATTAGGAGCAGGAAGTGTGCTCAGCCAACTTGCAGTCAAAATATAAAAGAACATTGAGAAAAGATATGGACATTGCTGAAGTGCTAAGAGAATAGCAAAAGGCCAGAATGAGTTTCAAGGCAGTAGGACATAAATGCAAGTCATCTCATTCTTCCCAAAACTTCTTTATAAACTCATGGTTGGATTTAGAATATTGAGATAGATGAACATTTGTTTTGTCTGAGAACAAATATTTTCTACATTTTTAGCCAATATGATTAACTCCTTTTTGTTTCTATTCTACATGTTGTCTTCATACTTTATCTCCAGGAATTAATATTCTTATTTCAGCTAACATTGTAATGACTTACATAAAGCACCATTGGTCCAATCCTATAAAAGATGGAATTCTTCATTTCTGTGAAACCAGTAGGAGCTGAGAACACTGTGTTTTAAAGGATCTTGAACATGTGACAATGAATGAGATTTAAGCATCCATTAAGAGCTGCATAGAAGTGCTTTTCTGAGTCTGGACTCTAAAACATTACTAAGCTATTCAGGGGCTTTTACACATCATTTTGTTGTTAACATATGCCTGCTCAATTTCATCCTGCTTTATTCTAATCCTTTCTTAACCCCCCTGAAGTCTAAGACCTGTTTCCAAACAAGTGTACAGTAACAGAACAGTAAAGCATCAAATGAGCCTTTGTCTCAGAAGATAATTTCTTATGCCTTGATGGTTAGGTCAATTAGAGAATCTCTCTTCCAAAGAGAATTTTTCTATCCACAGAGAAACTAGAGACAAAGGCTGTTTTGCACAATAACATGTACTTTCCATAAAAACTACATACTGTATCCTGTTTCAAGACAGGCATGAACCATACCCTGAGGCTGAATGTCATGGAATGTTTGACATATAGAATCTAGGCTAGAGATGAGTTACGACTATTCTCATGTAAAAATGTTTTTCTCTATTTCTGTGTGCTAAAGCCCTACTTTTATTACTATGCATCACCAAAGGGAATAAAGGAGAACAATAAGCAAATCTTACAGAAGGCAAATGGTACCTGGGCATGACTTAAAGACGATGCATCTAAACTTCATTTATTATTATTTTTTTTTTTACTTCAGAACAAGCTTGTTCTTGCAGAAGGATGTAGAACATACAATTTGAGGGAGGGAAGTCAAACTCCAAAATAGGCTAAAATAGATGACTAAAGAAAGCAGGAAATAAAGGGTTGGGACACTTTATTGACATTTTTGTTGCAGTTCTTTAAAAAAATTGTGGTGAATTTTCTACTTATCACACTGCAAGAAGTTGACTTGGATAGTCCATTCAGTGCTTATTCTTCATAGAACTCTTAACAGTACTGAAAGAATAGCTTGAAAATACATCAGAAGAAAAATAGAGGGGATTTTGGGAAATTGTCTGTAAAACTACCTTTTCCCTAAAGCCAGTTTTAAATGACAGGATTTTTTTAGGCTACTGATTGTATCACAGCACTTAAACAACAAAGAATGATGCTGTTTATATTTTCCCTAGAGTTACTTGAAATGTACTTTTGAAAGCAAAAATATAAGACTTTTCCCTCAGAATATAATCACAGAATCATAGAACATCCCCTGTGGGAAGTGAACCACAAAAATCACTGGGTCCAGCAGCTGGCACCATCACTTAAAACCCAAATCATATTTCTGAGATTGTTGTCCAAACATTTCTTGAACTCCAGCATCTCAGGGCTTGTGCCCATTGCCCTGAGGAGCTTGTTCCATGCTCACCACCCTCTAGTGCAGACCCTTTTACTAACACTCAACCTGGCCCTCCCCTGACACTGCTCCTTGCTGTTACTTCAGGTCCTGTCACTGTCTCCAGAGAGCAGAGGCCACCCCTCCCCTCGCCCACTTGCAATGCTGAGCCTAATGCTCTCCAGGGTACCACTGGCCCTATGGCTGCCAAGGCACACTACTAGCTCACATTCAGCTTCCAGCTACCAGAACCCCCAGATCCCTTTCTGCAGGGCTGCTCTCCAGCCTCTCATGCCCCAGTCTGAACATATATATAACCAGGATAGGCTCATATCAGGTGCACTGTCTGGTAGTGTCTCTTGTTAAACTTCAAATGGTTTGTAATTTCCCAACCCTTTATTAGACAGCATCTTTCTGCAAGACCTCTCTACCTTCTAGGGAGTCAATAGCACCTCCTAATTTAGTAACATCTGCAAACCTCTTTAGTATGCATGACTACTGTGTCCCAATCATTTAAAACAATTAAGAGAATTGGCCCTAAAATGGAGTCCAACGGAACCCTACTAGTGACCAGACACCAGTCTGACATAACCCCATTTTACTATAACCCTTTGAGCCTAACCAATTAGCCAATTGTTCACACAAACTGCTATGTACTCGTATAGCCACATGCTGGACATTTTGATGATGAGAAACAGCATCAAAAAGCTGAAATCCAAAAAGATCACGTTTACTAACTTCTCTTCATCAACTACAAAGATGATTTTGTCATCGATGAAAGTAAGTTAGTTGAGCAGGACTTTTCTCTCATGAACCCATGTGGGCCATGACCAGTGACTGCACCATCTTTCAAGTGTTTTTCGATAACTCCCAGAATAATATTCTCCATAATTTTAACAGGTGCTGAAGTGAAAAATTGAGTAATGATGATTATAGATTATCATCTCCAGACAGCAGAGGAATAACAGTAAATGAAAACAAAGATGAGGATTCATGTGATGTTAATCCCATTAACACTTTTATGCAAAATCTGAGTTCACACTGAACTTTTGCTTCATTCCAGTCAAACTGAATCATCAGTGTTTCCACTTTGACCTCTCATACTCAATTTACTTGAAGATTTTCCTCAAAAAAAATGCAGAAAGACTGCATTAAGAGAACTTCAATGACATAAGTCTTAACACTCTTCTTGTTCCAAACATTTAGTCTATTGTGCATGTCACACACTTATGAAGCTCCACTCCAAAGAATGTTTTTTATTCATAGAGAATAAATAATTGAGAATAATTGTCTGAATCTTTAATATGGCATTTGATTTCCAGGTAATGTTTGCTACATGTTAAGAATTCTGCATTATCCTGGAATGTAAAAATAAGTGCACAATGGTGCAGTTCAATAAAAATTTGAATTAAAAACACTTCATACTAACATATGTTAAAAAAATCTTCTTTGCCAACATGTGCATTCAAATCTGCACTTTCAAGATATTTTGTTTGTATTTTGTGCAAAAGTATAATGCTGATTTACTTCACCATGCAATAAAAAGGGCTTTTTATGCGCTCATTATCAGGAGCACAGCTGATAAGCCCAACTGTAGTGAATGAGTTTTCCACTCTTTAAACCCCAGTAAAAGCCTGTAACTGCTGACTACAAGAAGATCCTCTGAGAGGATACAGCTCAGTAACATACTAAAACAGTTTTATCCAGACTTCACACAGCTCGGTTCAGCTATTTTCTCAGTCACAAACATCTCTTTTAAACTGATGGCAAGTGAAGCAATGGAATCTTTAAGAAATTAGAGTTATGATAAATGGAAAATTCTTTCTTCATTTTCTCTGTATGTGATACTCATCTATATTGCATAATCTTGGAGTTAAACAGTTGGTGTGTGAGAGAGTATTAGTGACTACATACCTGTAATAGCTGATCTAATCTTTGCTGTCTAATCTCCAAAACATATGAGGGGAGTCAACCTGTAATGTGCTACAGGCATCAGCATAGTGATGTTGGTTATATATAGCCCTTCATACCAGTTTCTAAAAAATTTCAAAAGCTTTGAAGAAGTTATTAGTTTTATTATTAGCAATATTTTTTTTTTTAAGAATTTTGAACACCTTCGAATATATTAAACATCATTTTTCCCTCTAAACTCTCCTTACTCTTTGTCCAAGACTCTCTTACCTCAAGTTCTAACATATTTCTATACCCAGCTGCCTCTGTCCTAGTAATTTCCAGCAGAGCATTACTAACAGTTCAGAATTGCAATGCAGTTGTCGTGAATATAAACCTACCTTATTTGCTATCCCTTCACCTCTGGCAAATCAGGACTTCTATGGTGCATGATGGTTGGAAAACACATCCTTAAGATCTGCTTTTAGTCATGTGGCCTCCATATTTTACTGTCATGAAATCTAGCCTCTAGACAGTCAAATCATATCCTTTCCTCCTCTTCTTCCCCATATATTGTCTATTCCTACAACCCACCGTTTGGCATTTTAATTCTCTTGTTTCCTTGCCCTAAGCATCTGAAAAATAAATCTTACCTGGCAATGAAAATGGAGACAGACTATCCTGTTCGTTTTCCTCCTCTTGGTTCACCACAGGGATGTTTCCATTTTCAATATTCTGATGTCTCCCATTCTGAAGTGGTTTGCTTGAACCATTGGCAGACTGGATTAATCGCTGACGCTGCACAGTATTGAAGACAAAACTGCCATAAATTTCATTCTTGACTTTTTTTATGCCTCAGTTTTGTTACCTGACTAGCCCAATTAACGTGAGCCCAATTCACGTTTCTCCACAAAGTCTTCCTTTGCCAGCAACAAGCAAATCTGTCTGCGGTCTGTCTTCTTGTATGAGGTCAGCATTGACAACACACCCCAAAATTAGTGGCACAAGTACTACAAGCCACAATCAACAAAGCTGTATCTGTTCTTACACCTCACGTTTAAATGATATTGGTTACTCAGAAGCACTTCTCACTCAGCAGTTCCCATTCAAACCAGAAGAAGCATCATAAAATAGTGGTTTTTACCCTACTTAAGTTGGCTTACTTATCGCCTGAGATCTCTCCTACACAGGAGGAGGATGTTCCTTCCCATCCCCATTTCTCGCAGTAAATGTAAAGGTACTAGAGTACTGCTTCAAAAGCAAGATTAACTTGTATTGTCCTTGTCCAAGCATATAAACTCACAAAGCTCATATATTGCCCCTACAGACTGTTACATTCAAAATACATAGTACAATTACAGTAAGAGTATTTATCAATATATGTATATATACACTACTTACTATGCTGGAGAATGTGAAATGTAAAAATAATTTCCTACACTTGTATAAAAAATAATAATTTAGTTTGTTAGGTGAGATAATACAGAGTTGATAAATGTTATCTTTTTAATGACAAACTGTTGCCCCTTCATATAAACTTCTCTGATTTGTCTGGAAAAATAAAGTAACTGCACGAAACACAGTAATTAAAAATAGAGGAAACTTTGCAAAACTTTGGCAGTGAGAATACATAACAATATAGATTCAAAATGCCCTGATATAGAGAATGGTTTTTGCAGATGTTGAACAACTAGGAAGTATCAGCTCCCTGGGTACATATGCTTCAAGAAGTATTTCATTCTGATAAATAAATTGCTCTAAAGAAACACTTTTATAGTGACAGCTGCTACTCTGTGTCTTATCTGATCTTTCCCCTTCTAACTGTACTTCATGCAGGGTCAGAACAATGTCACTTGGCTGATTCTGTCACTTCAGCTGCAGAGTATGAAGCAAGCAATAGGTAATGGTGACAATGCATTAATTAAGAGATAACCAAAATTGTTCAGAGCAAATCTTCTCATGAAAGCATTTTAGTGCATTTTGAGTTGACTACAACGAAGATTACAAGGGCAAGTAAACATCTGTTGTGATTCTGACACACTGCTCATAAAAGAGCAGTCCTTACAGACTTTTGATTGCCTGCCCACTATACTTTCATATTTTAACCACTTATGTAATAGTAAAAAACAATTATTCTGCAGACAAAATCCAAATGGTGCACACACATGCATACATTGAAACATCTGGCAAGAAGAGAGTAGGGAATTTCTCCCTGGTGACTGCTCTTCCACTAAGACAGACAGCACAACTAAGTTGGAACTCATCTTCAGTTCTGCTGTGACATGGTTACTGCAGAAAGCTCTACCCCACTCCTAGAAACATGGTAGAACTTTAATTCCACAATCACTATGACTCTTTGGCAACCCCTCTGCCTCACAGCCATTCACTGCTTTCATAACAAACCTACCTCATTAATTATAAGTCGGCTTGCCATCCGCATTCTGGTGCGTGGTCCAAACTTATTTGTGATCATAATCCTTAATCCAGCTTCAGGGAACCGGTATTTTGGGGGACTGGAACAGATGATCTCATCCACCATCACAACACTGTTTTTGCCATACTGCTGTACACCCTTCACTAATGACCACAAATGGACAGAATTAGTTATAAGATCCGCTCTTCTCATTGCCCAGGTTTTTCTCTTTAGGCATGGAATAACACTAGTTTGAATATCTGAATTTACCAGCAATTTTCCTGCATCTGTTCATCAGAGATGCTTATTTAGATGACACGCTGAAAGGGGACTTCACTCCAGCAAGGCAGTCACCAGCATGCCCTCAAATTAGTGGGGGCAACTTTTTCACAGTCACTCCTGATGTAGCGTCGTTTTCTTTTCTTTTATTTTTCTATGGCTTTGTAAGCCTTCTCCAAAAGCAAGTACATTGTGAAAGCACAGAATGCACTCCCAAAACCTATAAAGCCATCCTACTGGACTAGGGTGTTTAGTAGATACTGATGCACATCCAGTAGTCTCTAATGTTGTGTTTATTCCTTTTGGAAAGGAATTCACAGAACACTACCATATCTTAAACACTGCAATATTTTAAATTATGAAAAACAGCAATTGTCCAGGAAAAGAAACCAAAACATTTAATTAAGCCTTTGTCAATATTAAGAAACTTGTAACAAGATAAAGAGTTTTGTTCTATGATTTAAGAACACAGACAGAGAAACAAAATTATATTCAGTCAACACAAGTATAGGCAAGGACTTTTAAAGGTTAACAACATCCAGTATTCTCACAAATGCTACAGACTACATATAGCACATAAAGCAAGGCTCAGCAGACAGGAGACATACCCATATGGTGTTAGAAAGCAGGGCAGGAAATATGCATATGACTGCAATAATTATTACACAAAATATTATATTAGGAAAAAAAAAAGATTATTTTACAGCTTTCCTTAGTTTAGCTTCACCCTCCCACTCCCCTTTTACATTGTTACTTACATTAATAAGAGGAAGAGAATGTAGGAGGTAGAAGTGAAAGATAAATATTAGTGCGTGGTTCCAGCCAGGAAGCAAAGAAATCTAAGGAAACATTCAACTCAAGCAAAGGAATTAAAATGGATCTGTTCTACACAGACAAATCTACATAGTTATTATTTGCATTGTTACAGTGATGAAATATTTTTGTTTTTCAGGAAGAAGTTTTTCTGGATCCATGCAGACATGTAAAACACATTTTGCAATAAAGGTTTTACTGTCTCAAAGAATCTTCTAACAAAGTTGTTGTAGAGCTGAAGAAAAGTAACCTTCCACTGCCATTAAATACAAAAAAACATCAAGCCTCTAAATCATCAGTAACTGGCTACATCTTTTACCCTCCTGCATTTGAGTGTGTTGCTTTGTTTCACTAAAGGTTTTCAGCGCACACACTGGGGTGATCTGAGATACAAAGATCTTTGGTTTCACAAAGAAATATGTCCTTCCCCAGAACACACTCTGTAGTCTTGCCTTGCAGTCAAATCTCTAAAGGTGAAGAGAAATACAAGTGCTTTGCACTTGGTAAACATAAAGGAGCAATTAACTTCCCCCTTCTGACATTTAAAACAAATTAACCATGCCAAGTATTGCAACCGATGATACAAGCAAGGAGCCCAGCCATTCTTACAGCTCTTATAGTTAGTATAGTAATTGCTCTCAAGTGAATTTTGGTCAAGTTTCCATAGTGCTTCTTTAAATATCATAAAAATCACATGAAAGCACTGCAGTTCTAGAACTGCTCATTAAAACAATAAGGAAACAGTGACAAAACGTACTCACCTTCGATAAAAACTGAGTAATGATGCAAAACAAATCACTGTACATAAATGAATAACTGCAGCTGTTCTGACTTAATGCAGCAAATCACCCATGTTTTCATAACAGCTCCACAGTCTCGCTCTATATGCCTATAAATGCAGACATATTGGCCCCATACAGGACAAATATGCTCCATCTAAAACTTCAAAAGTCCCAGATCTTCACAAATGCGCAACAATTAAAATTATTTTTCAATTCTGTTTTGTGACATTCCTCAGACAAATATCTTCTGAGGACAGCTTTTTCTTTTAACAAACTTTCCATATTTCCTGCTTACCATGAGTGTCATTTCCTAAAGCCCTGCCAAAGTCAACAGAAAGTTTCTTGCTGATTTCAATTTACCTCTAATCAGTCTCTAAGGTATCTACATCACACCAAAAACCCACTTTCAAGAGCTTCTGTTTTTAGGCAGGCATCACATCATGCCACCTGGTGGAAATTTGTAAGAAAAGCCTTGTCTGTGTTTTAAAATAGAAGCATTATTTAAAAAGTACTAATACATCACTTTCACCTGTATGTGTAGGATTTGCCCTTCAAACTGACTTTATTTTACAGAGAAAAGGTCTCCTTTTTTTCTTTTCAACTTCTTCAATGTAAAATTTTATATTGTAGCAGTGGAAGCTCTAGAAAGTAATTTAAAAAAAGAGCAGCATATTACATATACACTGTGAACTAGCAGTGCTGCTGTTTCAGAAGGCTACTAATGAAGGAGGTACAACTCAGCTTAGGAAGCCAGCCAAGTGCCAACTATAACAGCAGGCCACTGATATGGCATATGGCATGTGTCCTATTTTGGTTAGAGAGAAACAAATGATGGTTCCATGTGATAGTTTTCCTGCACAGTTCCTTGACACATAGTGTATCCATCAGTGGAGCCATTATGCTGGCAACACCATCTTCCTCTCCCACTACCCAATGCAAACTCTCCATTATCTCCTTCTTGTTTATTCCCTCTGTTCTTTATAGGTGGGCAGGCAAGCACTGTGCATTATATTCCTTTAAGATTCATCTCTATAGCCACTGTGACAGAAGTATATAACAAAATCATGGAATCCTCAGAATTGGAAGGGACCTTTAAAGGTCATTTAGTCCCATTCTCCTGCAATGAACAGCGACATCCACAGCTAGATCACGTTGCTCAGGGCAACCTGTTCCAGTGCCTCACCACCTTTACTGTAAAAGGGTTTTTCTTTATATCCAATCTAAACCTACTTTTCTTTAAGTTAGGACAGGAGGAAAGGGGTTCAATCTCCACAGACCCTGCTGAAGAGTCTGTCCCCTTTTTTTTCTTGTAGCTCCCCTTTAGATACTGAAATACCACTATCAAGTCACCTCACAGCCTCCTCTTTTCCAGGCTGAAAAGCCCTCTTTCTTTTAGCCTGTCCTTGTAGCAGAGGTGTTCCATCAATTGGATCATTTTGTGGCCTTCTACATGCTGCAGCAGGTCTATGTTACTCCTGTACTGAGGATACCACAGCTAGATACAGTACTCCAGATGAGGCCTCACCAGCACAGAGTACAGGGGTAGGACCACCTCCCATGAACTACTGGCCACACTTCTTCTGTTGCAGCCCAGATTACATCAGAATCCAAAAAATACCTCAAAAATAAAAACCTCTAACATCTGTATTCTAACACTGAATCATTTTTTTCCTATGTTCCCACTGGAATACATCAATTCCCAATCGGGTATTCTCTAAAACTTGTTATGACTGTACCTCCGTGTACAAGTGATGGACTTCACTATATCATAGCCAGTGTTCACGAAACAAAATCACTGCAAAACAAGACCAAAGTATTTCCAAGACATCCTCACTTAATTATGCTATTATGAGAGTTACTTCAAGATCAGTATTAAACAGCTCTCTAAACAACATAAATGAACCCAAAGTATATGTGCTATCATTGTACAAATGCAGCAAGTGATACTACCAACTTTGAAGAGATTCTGATTCAAAGCAAAGAAACAGAAACAAACAATTCTCTGTATCTGCTATAAATTCCTGTTTGACACTACTGTTTATAACATGGGGACCTTTCCAAATGTTTTCTTCATTTTTGCTGAGCTCAGCCTTCTAGAATGTGAGATGTTTGCTAAGAACATAGCTAGGTGACTTCACTCATAAGGAGTTGCTCAAACTCATTGAACTATATAGCTGTAGCTTTAAACAGAGCAGTGATTTTTTTTCTATAGAAAAAGGAATGGTAGAAAGGCAAACAAGGTTAGAAAAGTAAACAAAACAACAACCTGGGCATACTTCCTTACCTTCAGTACCTGAAGCTGGGTGTCGTCTTCTTACCCTTTATAACAATGAAACAAACCACAAAGAATCTGCATTTCTCACTTACACATATGTGCTTGGCAATGTATGCAGAGTTATATAGACATGTCAAAATAGTCTTCTGAAGATCTTCTTAACTTAACATGTAATCCCTTTTGCTCACTGATCTGCACCTATCTTTCCATCTATACTGAAGACAGCTTTTGGTTCTAAACCAGTTACTCCATTTTCTTTTTCCCCAAGTGAAAATAACCTTCTTCCTGGTAAAAAAAAAATATTTCTTTCACAGGGTCATAGCTCACCACCAAACAGAAGAAGGAAGAAAAACTTCCCATGTGCAAAGCAACTAGTTTTCAGAATCACTATAGAACAAAATTTTGATGTTTTTCCTCAACTGGTGGTCTGACTATCGAATTTCGAGTCATTCCAATAAAATATCCTACTGTAGATTGAGTTATAACAGTGTTTTAATCATCACTGAAGAGAAAGAGGGTATCCTGTGAAATACTGTTTTTCAATGTCCTGTCTGCTCAGCCTTACCTTTCCACAGTAATGGAATGGATGGGTCATCACAACTAGAGGCATAACATTTATTACCATCTTCCATCTCATTGTCAACTGTGTCACCATTTCCAACATTCTTGCTTTTGAGGGTGAAGAAATTTTGCATCTTCACGTTGTACCTGAAAATGCAAAAAAGGCCTGGAATGCTGTATTTCTTCACTAAACTTTTAAGCATCTAAGAACAACTTATGCAAGTAAGCAGTAAAGCACAGATGCATGTCCTCTGACAACTAATAGGAAATTAAGAGAAAAGGCTACCAAATCAGTGGCAATATAATAGCATAGCAAGGGCTGTACTTCTCTCATGACATAAAAGAATGCAAAAAAAATACTAGGTCAGATTCAGTGAAGACAGGGCACTGGAGTTACGGATTTTGAAATCAGGACATTCACTACACTATGATTTATTTCCTTCTGCACCAGCTGTCAATTTATCTCACTGTTTCTCTGAGTATGGTGTTCCCCATTGCAGGCACTTATTTGGAACACAAAATTGATTAAGCATGGAAATGCAAGGGACCATACATAGGATACATACATAGGCTGGCTGCACTGTTCTCAGGAGGAGAGCCAAGGACAAAACCACACCAAAAGAATGATGGTCAATTAGCATTTGAAGAAAAGAAATACAGAAGAAAGAAGTACTTACTTCATGATAAGTATGTAGAATGAATACATAATGATGAGTATAAGGCTTTCCCACCTCAGAGAGACAAAAAAGAAAGTGTTAAAAGACCACTGAAGCATCTGTATCCTTCACAAGTTTTGTGTAGGAATGTGCATTTAACATCTAGTACAAGTTACATTTGTGTACACAGGACTCATGTTGTTAAGATTCTGTGGTGCCTCGGGAGAATAGGGGAAGCAAAGCCTATCAAGTTTTTAACATGCAAATAAAATGTAATCCATGTATACTAAAAATGTGCTACGCAGACTGAAACCACTGAGGATCACAATGCCAAGGCATTCTGTCGCATCAGTGCTGAAGCACAGGCTAGGCACCCTTTTAGAGGACTATTCCAGAAGATGACTGTGATCTTCCACTAGAATTCCACCTTTTCCTATTCTCTGGGACACCTAGTATACCTGTAACAACAAGAATAAGAGTAGCAAAACTTTCTTAGGTGTCAAATCTAGCTGTTGCTTACAGGTTGCATGAATGAAATCTAGGTATGCTGCAACACCATTAACTGATCAGTCTCATGCCAAATACAGTATGTTAAGGAATAGTCTAGGCGACTTACCATTCTATTTTCTCATCATATATGAACTAGAAAGAAAAAAAAGAAACAAGTTTACATTTCTCTCATCTATCTTGAAAAACATTCAAATTAATTTAATAAATATCAGTAATATCTAGCCAGAAGCTACTGGAGATTTACCCTATTGACCCTTTCTAACTCAAACTTTTACCATATGGATTATGCCCTACACAGCTCTAAAGTACATAACTTTTGTACAAGGCTTGGATCCCTGTTAATGACTGTTACAATTATTTAGTAAAGCTGTGTGAGCTTGTGAGAGACCTTCACTTCTACTCTCTGTATACTCCTTGTGTCTAAATTGGAGAGATATGGATTTGAAGGGTGGACTATTTGATGAATGAGGAATTGTTTGGATAACCAAATCCAAAGAGCTGTAGTCAATGGCTCTAGTTCAGGTGGAAATCAGTGATAAGAGGGGTCCCTCCAGGTTCTGTACTGAATTCATTAGTACTTAATATCTTGATTGATCATGTAGACAGTGGAATCAAGCACACCCTCAGCAACTTTGCAGATGACACCAAGTGGTGCAGCTGACATAATAGAAGGAAAGGATGCCATAAAAAGGGACCTGAATGAGCTCGAGATGTGGGCCCATAAGAACATCATGAAATGTAACAAGGTAAGGTCAAGTCCAAGGTGCTGCTACGAGTTGGGGCAATCCCAAACATCAGTACAGACTAGGAGATGAAAGGATTGAGAAAAACCTGGCAGAGAAGGACATAAGGGTACTGATGGATGAAAAATCGGGCATGACCTCAATTAGTGCAGTAGGTTAGTGTGGGTAGCGTGTGTCCGCAGCCCAAAAAGCCAACTGTATCCTGGACTGCATAAAAGGTCAGCAGAGCAATGGAGGTGATTGCCCTGCTCTTCTTCACCCCTGTGAGACCCCAGCTGGAGTACTGCGTTGAGTTCTGGGGTAACATGAAAAATGTGGACCAGTTAGTGTAGGTGCAGATGAAGGACACAAAAATGATCAGAGGAATATATCTCTCCTACAAAGAAAGATTGAGAGCTGTGTTTGTTCAGTCTGAAGAAGAGGAGGCTCTAAGGAGACCTCACTGAAACCTTTTAAGACTTAAAGGAATCTTGTAAGAAAGATGGAGAAAGGTTTTTTTGCAAAGAGATATAGTAACAGTACAAGTGGTAATGGTTTTCAACTGAAAGAGGGTAGATACTGATTAGATATAAAGGAAGAAATTATACACTATGAGAGTGGTTAGACACTGGAAAAGTTTGCCCAGAGAAGTTGTGCATGCCCCCTCCTAGGAAGTATACAAGGGTGAGCTGGATGGGGCTTTGAGCTACCTGGCCTAGTGAGAGATGTGCTCATCCAGGGCAGGATGGTTGGAACAAAGTGAGTTTTATTGTTCCTTCCAACCCAAACCATCTTATAATTGTACAGTGTCTTTTAACTTCAGCAACTGAGCAGACAGCTAGTGATTTATACTTCTAGAAATCAAACTAAGTGGCTTCTTCTCTTTCCTGGCACTATAAAAGTGTACGTTCAGATCTACTTCACTGTTCTAGATAAATAAAGTGATATCTCACTAGTGCTCTATTTAGAAAAATTTACCCAGAATCTGTGAAATAAAACTGCTGCATAGAAGCAAGACACAGCCACTTTCTCTATTTAAAATAGAGATGCAAGGTAGAGCTCAAAAATTCTCATATCCAGTAGCAGTCCTCTGAATCAGAAGAGAACACTAACTGCATCACATACCACTGGTCTCCAGAACTTTACAGGCCATAGGTACAAAATGAATGGACATGGACTGACATGATGGGCACACATTCTGTGAGGCTGTATAAAGTTTTGTATTTGGCAGTAATTGTAGAGCTGAGTTTTCACTTCTGGATGGCACTAGAATTAGTTAGGAAAATAGTTGTTCATCAGCACATATCAATGCTTAGCAGACCGTTCCTCCAAAATCAAGCAATAAAACCCTTTAATTGATAAGGGAGCTACTTACAACAATAAGTATGATAACAGATAAGGTGTAGTACACAGAGTCTCGGAACACAGCCCACTGGGTAAGACAGACCACCTGAAAAATGTCACAGTTTTAGACAACAAAAGTAAGCAATTTTAAAGACAAAACAATGGCTTCCATCTTGCAATCATTTGGATATGTGAGCACAATTATGATCAAAAATTCTGGAACAAACAGTTCCATGCTAACTGGAACTCCTATCAGTTTGTTAAACAATGTATCTATAATAACCAGTATCAATTAAAGTCATCAAGAAACTTCCATTTACGAAACAGATTTCTTACTAATAATATTTTAGTTTCACATAATTTCAGCTGTAAAGTACAACTCATTAGTGCAACAGAGCAATGGCTCCCATATTCTAGTTGTGGACATAGCAGACTAAACACAAAAAAACATAAGATACACAGTCTAACCACCTACTGAATAGACAGAAGAAATCTCATAACATGGAAGGATTAACAGAGGCTAATGACCCATCTGACTGTGGACACGGTATTGTATAAAGAGGAATGAGGTTCCTTCCTTATTTATTTATTTTCAAATATCTGTTCAAGCAAACCAATCAGACATAAGCAATTGTGTCCCCAAAGAGAAGCATCTTACTAACCTGTCCTGCAAACAATCCACATACACCAACAATGCAGAGGATGTTGAAAACTGCTGAACCGACAATGGTCCCTACTCCAACATCTCCATGAGTGATAAATACACCTGCAGAGGAAAACATGTTATTAACTCCATCATTTCATTTTAGGATAATTAACAGATAATTAATCAGTCAGAACACGTACTACCCAAGAATAACAGATCATCTCCAAGTTTTACTAAAATGTTTCATAATAAACACTCCTCCGTGGACTATTTTGTGCTTTTAGCCTATCTAGCAGCTCCCCATTTTTGTATGAACATCTCCAAATATGTATTTTTATTAAAATTAAATGTCTTAGCCAGTTAGTTCTACACTAAGTCCTGTATTTCACACCTTGGACATGACCAGTGTAGCAATCCATTCAGATGAGTAAAAAATATCTCCACTCACATTAGGAGCATGAAATTCCTTTCACACACTAAAATACAACACAGAAACCTTTCTCTCAGACATTCAGTATTTAGCAGCTTTTTGGAATGTCTCGTGGTAGTAAGAGATTCTTTCCTCAAAAAAAAAAAAAAAAATGGAAGCATTCTTGGGTCTAGTAATATGTGACTTCTAAATCCACCAGGCAAACATCTCTATTAGTGCTAAACCCACATATGCCTCAAATACCTTATCTGTAATAAAATTCTATCAGAATGGTAAAAATTAGGGCTGGAAGAGAACTCTATGTATTATCTAGTATAATCTTCAACACTGAGACAGGACCAAAGATAAACTGAATGCACAACAAAGTTCTCTCTTGTATTTATGTCTTTTACTAAAGGGAGCCTTAAAGACTTGCTGGTGTTTTTTTTTTGTTTTTTTTTGAGATTACCTTTAAGACCATAATTTCTTAACCTTTCTTCTATATAAGCAATCCTTAATAGTGTAGAGATTACTTGAAAAAAATCAGTAAGTAACGTACACAGAACACTATGTCTTTATGACTTTAGTAGATTTGTTCTTCCTCCATGCTTCTTGTTCTCTTGCTTGCTTGCTAACATTAATTTCCTTACTTTATGACAAAAGAAGCAAAAGACACATCAAATATCTCTATTTCTCAAGAGAGTACAATGCAATTCTTCTTTTATTTCCACTGCTCAGAATCAGCCATTCCTCTATGTTTTGAGAGAAGATTCACAGTTTCATGAGATATTTTGAGAAGTTAATTATACCATGAACACCAGATTAGCTGACAGCTGCAATTGCTGACTGTAAAATGACAACAGTAACATTTCTGGACACCGCTGCTTGACCCGCTGCTGATTTTTTAAGAGCTCTCATGAAAGCCAGTGTGTGGGTTCCATACCTATAACAGATGCAAACAGCTCTGGTGTGGAGCTCCCTGCAGCCATGAATGTGGCTCCAGCAACATCTTCACTCAAATGTAGCCTCTGGAAGAGAAGTACTGGATATGTCAGCACTGCCCCTCAGTTTACAATGCACAGTTACACAGCTGTAATGATAGAAATCCTTCATTTTTTGGCCACAGTGCTATTAAAGAATGAACAATCACTGTGATATGGAAACAGACACTGCCTCTTGGGAAATATATTTTGGGCAAATAAAACTTAGGGTAAAACTTACTAACAGCAGGTCTATTTCTATCTTCACTTACAACAAGCAAGTCTGCTGACACACACAAAATTAGTCCAATTAGATGCAGACAGGCCTGTGCATGGCCGTTAGATCTATTTTTATGACAGTGTCTCTTAAGCTCTAATAGAATATGGGTGCCTTACATGCCTTAGACTTCTAAGACCAGCAGAGATGTTTAGCTTCAAAAGTGGGCTGCATCAATTTAATACTGTTCGAGGACATTTTCCTTGAACTATAAAAACGGCTTTTTTGAGACCACCTAGACTCATCGTTAGTACTTCATTTCTCTTCACAGGATAGAAAAGTGATTAGTGACAAAAACGACCAGTATAGAAATAAATGTATTTCTCAGGTAGTACGCAACATTTTAAGCTGATGAAAATGGCATGCTATAAAACGTGACAAAACAGAAACATGTTCTCATTCTACCATATGATCTATCAACAGTAATAGTGCTGAAAGAGGTCAAATATAAGTGCACTATTTGAATTCTTTTTAGTTGTCTCAATATTCAGGAGAACTTGAGACGAAAGACAAAGATTTTAAGAAAGAACAACAAATCAACTGGTATAACTTAAAGATGGTGTGTATGGAGCATGCTGAAGACAGAAGATCTGAAAAGGGAAAGAATAGATCCCTATTGAATACTTTGTTCATATTGGTTGTTTCCCTTATTCTTCCATCTGTACCTCTGCTGGTAAGTAAAAGTACATAGCTTTGCATAACATTAATAGGAATTGCAGATCTGTCTACATAGCCATAGGAAAACTGACATTTTTATATTGATAACATGCATTTTTCAGGAAGTGGTCACGTGCACTTCTGATAAAAAAAAGGAAGATGGGTTTTCCATTTTGCCATCAAAACGGAAGAAAAATCTGGTTTTGTATTTTGTATGTGCTTAGTAATAGTTCACCAAACCCTCACCTAATATAAAAATTTCTTGCCAAGCATAGGTTCTAACCTCTCCCAATTATCACTCTTAATTCAAATAATACATATAATTTTTCAACATCTTCACAGTAATTACATGGAATTTACTAATTGTTTAATATAAAAATATGTATTCTCATTCCATATAAAATCACAGTCCACACTATTCATATACATTCTCCCCTTTCTCCACTTGATCCTAGGCACTTTCCCCATGTCGATACAATGGTAGATGAGTAACAAAAATCTTAGAGCCAACACATTAATTTGGCTATGCATGACAAAGTTTAACTAATGAATCTTAAAACTAGAGTACAGTAAGAAAGTCAAATCACCTATATTTCATATCCATTCTACTTACATGCTGCATGTATTCAAGAGTGGATTTTGTCAACTGATCATTTTGTCAACTGAAATTTTTCATTTTTGCTCCCTGAATGAGCTTGTGGGGACGAATAGGCCAAGATTACAGCTTAGATTTTTCATGGAAAGCCTTAGCCCTCTGAAAAAAGGACTGCATCCAAAAAGCTCACAGAAAGAAATTCCAAACAATGAGGGTACAAAATGTTCACTGCCGTGAATCTCTCTAAATAAATTTTCAAAAGAGGAATAAAGTTCTTTAACATACCTCACAAATTTTCTCTAAGGATGGAACAAAGAAGTCATCACATACTATAGCCAAAGCGTAGAACATATACAGAGCCTGTAAGAAAATAAATTCAGGAAATACTTCAGATGTTTTCCTCTGTATAAAAAGAGGAAAAAGGCAATGCTATATTAATTCAGTCAGGTAAGAATACATAGCTTTATTTTCTACTCCATTCCAAATAAAAACACCTCTGCAGTGTATGGCTGAAAAGAAGATTCTTATACCTGGGGTTAATTTTGGGGCAATAGTGGTCGCCAAACCCTAGAATATGAGAAGTGAAGGGCTTGGAGAATATGCCCTACGAGAAGAGACTGAAGGAACTGGGACTGTTTAGTCTGGGGAAAAGGAGGCTGAGAGGAGACCTTATTGCTCTCTTCCAATATCTGAAAGGTGCTTACAGCGAGAGCGGAGTTGGGCTCTTCTCACTGGTGATAGGACTAGGGGAAATGGCCTTAAGTAGTACCAGGGTAAGTTCAGGTTGGATATCAGGAAACACTTCTTTACAGAAAGGGTTGTTAAGCACTGGAATAGGCTTCTCAGGGAGGCGGTAGAATCACCATCCCTGGATGTGCTTAAAAACAATTTGAATGTAGTGCTTAGGGACATGATTTAGTGGAGGGCTGTTAGAGTTAGGGTAGTATGGTTAGGTCATGGTTGGACTCTTATGATCGTTAAGATCTTTTCCAACCCGAGTGATTCTATGATTGACCATGTAGGTTAGCAACATAAAATAATCATACCTGGAAATAAGCGGATCCTGACCACAGCTCATTGCAACGCACCTCTCGGTAATGATTCTAATTTCATGGATACTATATTATGTGACCTTATAATTCCAGCTTGTAGGCCTAATCTTGCTCCTCTCCACCAAAAACATCTCCTTTTTTACTTTATTTTTCCTGAGCTAAGAATGGAAAACTGGAGCCTGTAGGTCTTCATATTTTATTGTAGAAAAAGGAAAACATATAACCTTAACATGATTATTTTTTTAATTTTTCTTCAGGTTTTTTTTTTTTAATTACAATTGCATCTTTTGCATACAAAAGAAAGAGATCCAACAATCTTCCACATCATAGATTGTCATCAACAAAGGAATCCCTGTTTACACAAAATGAAATGCAAACAGATACAAGTAAGGGGGAAAAAAAAATCATGAAGCCAGGATTTTTATCTGTAAGAGAATGAATATACACACATTTTAAATTCAAATCTGCATAATATTCCTAAATAAATACTATTTCTTGAGCATTTATACCCACACAGATATCTGAAATATGAAATCAAAATACTGGATTCACATGATCAAAAAGAAATAAAAGAAAAACAAAAATTAAACACAGTAGGCGAAAACTTACAGCAATGATGTGAAGGAGAACCCCTCCTTGCTGCCGTTCTTTATTTGTGAATATATCCTCAGGAAACTCATGAATGGCTGAAACGGAAGTATGCATATTTTATGTATTATCTTACAATATCTACAAAGAGAATAGCAAAGAGTAAGGATATACCTATAGAAAAGCATGACCAAACATGAGTGCATCTTCCAATTCAGTATATTACAACCTGCCCACTCAGAAACTCTTTTCTGCTCTGAAGAAAAAACAGAGAACTGATACTTAGGTCTCACTGTTTACCATAATACTAGTCACTTAAATCAGCCTCCAGTATACCAAACATGTCATATTGTTAACATCTTATTTTCAGAATTAACTCACCTGAATGCCCCCCTAAATATACTTTCAAAGTGGTCACACACATTAAAAACACCATCCTGAAATAATAATTTTGGCTATAAGTGTGGTTTGCCCTGAAATATTATGCAATGACTGTAATACTCCATCAAGTTCTTAACTACAAATTTTTACACAGCTCCACAGTTCAAAGAGTAAATTGATCACAAAGAATAAAGTGATTCCAAGAATTTTCCCACAAAGTCTGGTATCTATATCTAGCAAAGGAAGAGATGAAACAAAAAAATAGGTGGAGCATAGGAATGAGCAAAGTTATGAGTTTTGGGATTAATTCTGTGTGGCACTAAGGCTGTGTTGAGTTCAGCTGAAGAATTTATGTTGAACACAGAGACAAGAGGATGAAAAATGGATTGAGTTATCTGTAATCACCAAACACACTTGAAATTCTTAGCTGCAGTGAGAGGACACTCTAGTTTCAGACTAGAATTACTTCCCATTTCTGAAGTGTTTGAGTTTTTTTAATAAATAAACAAACCACCTAATCTATACTGCATAGATTCATACTCTTCATGTGTTTAGCTTCATAAAGACTTTAACCCTGTTTGCGTGCAAAGGTCAAGATTTCATAGCCTGTTTTTCCTTTGGTGTCCACCACAACAAACATTAACTTGGAATGAATATTTTGGCAGCAGGTGACTTTTATACATAAATCTTACTTTTCTTCCAAAAGTTCAATTTACCATTTTATGAAATCTCCCTAAATTCTTCAACCAACTGTTAAAAC
Organism: Odontophorus gujanensis; assembly: GCA_013399175.1. NCBI lineage: Eukaryota > Metazoa > Chordata > Aves > Galliformes > Odontophoridae > Odontophorus > Odontophorus gujanensis. The sequence continues at coordinate 811,594 of VXAB01007349.1, read as the reverse complement.
CACTATCCTATGCTTAACACTACCAACAGTCTGTAAAATACTTAACCTAAAAGTTCAACAGCAGTGACTTACTGCAAGTCTTCTACTGATTTCAAGTATGCCTTTAATTAAGACCTGCTCTCATAAAGACCTGTTGCATTCCAACTGGAACGAGAATTAGAATTCATTTGTTGAACAGAGTTTTCCCAAGATAAAGATGCTTCTTTTCTTTTAAATCATAGAAAACAAAAATTGTTCAAGTTTATAGTAAATTTTCTTTAGATACTTCTGATACTTCTAATCCTAGGTAAATGTTATATTCCTAGTCCTCCTTCAGTAATCACAAGGTTAAATGCAAGCAACATGGATATAAATGAAATTATCAGTACAATTGCACAATAATAATCACCCACTGAATAAACAGAATGCCATAGTACCTCTGTGACTAAACATCATCAGCACGCTAGTATTCAGTGGGACTCATTTCAAGAAAGTGGGCCCAGGTTGCTACATAACTCAACATCACAGCCTGTGAGCTGCACTGTGATTAGTGGCCTTACAAAACAGAATTGCTATATAAATGTAATTCACATCATAAATAAACGCCTGTCAATCCAAACAAACTCTAGTACTTGTAAAATCAAAATAAGTGAATAAATCATCTACCTTTCTGTACAGTTTTTCATTACTTACCTGCAAGCAAGGAAAATGACAGCAGAAATATAATATTAACTGGGAGAAAACTGGTTGCACTATAGTTTTGAGATACTGTATTTATGGTGGGCATTCTTACTCATACCAGAAGACAGTATAGAAAAATCCACAAAGTGTTGGTCAAGATGCAGCAATCTGCAATGATTCTATCTACAGATTAATATTTTAAGATACTGAAGGAACCTTATATAAATCTAACAAACAAGCAGGCTTCCTGTAGTAATGTATCACCATTGTATACCATGCACACATATATATATGTACACAATACTCTAAGTATATACTGTACTGTTATCAGTTATATGCAGTTTAGTAAAATTCAGTAATATAATTCCCTCCATGTGGCAATTAGGGAGGAATATCCTTTTGGAGAAATATTGGAAAGCCGTAAAACATAAGAACTTCTTGTCAGCTACACTAGCTGACAAAAGCAAAATTTCTCAGAGAAGTTATTTGCTAAAATACAGAATGGGAAAAATTAATCAGCACCCAAAGTATATGGTTGAAAACAAAACTTTGGCTATTAACAATTAATATTAATTAAAATTATTAATAACTAAGAAAGGCTTAAGGAGCCCTCTTCTTTGGGAGAGAAGACTTAAAGCTACAGCTGCTGACATCCTCCTATAAAAGATGGTCCTTCCTGCAATAGAGGCTAAAATACCATGTCCAATATGGTAGTGTACAAACCATGTATTTGAAGGACTACATTCTTTATTATACTCCTCATTTGTCCTCCATCTTCTCTATTCAAAACAGGGTTGCAAGAGTACAAGTATTCCAGCAGTAGCCCAGGACAGCAGAAATAAGAGCCCTGGCCTGATTCTCCAGCAATGCTAAAGTAACACCATAATATGGAGTCTATCCTTCCATATAATGGGAAGGTTTGTAAAGGTTTGTACCCACCATCACAAGTGCCTGTGCAAGAAACACTATTCCCCCTGCTGCCACGCAGGGGGAATATGCCCTTGTTGCATGGATTTGGCAAAACTAACGTGTCATCAGGGGAGCTATCATCCATCAGGTAATTTCTTCCATTTGGCTGTAGAATATTTCACAGTTTAACGTTAAGAGTGGTTGAACAAATATAAGGCAAAATCTCAAAAAACATTAAAAAGAGATAGTAATAGTATCTTTCTAATACAAATACACTTATTTAAAGTTGAAATGAAATAGGACATCAGAAGACCAGAAGATGTCAAAGTAGGGAAGACGGAAATGAGCCAAGGCTTTTGATGCCAAGGAAAAGCAAACCAGCTTCACTGCAAACCAACGTGCTTCATAAATAGACTAAGATGTTGTTGTATTTCTAATAAATAACTACTTGAAATATCTCCTTGCCTCAGAAGCATTTTTATGTGAATAAGTACAAAGGCAGCTTCTCTCTAAACAGAACTCATGTCATGCAATTCTTCAAATACATAGATACTACAAAATCTTTAGTAATCAGGGAAATTAAACAAGATTCTGGACTCTGCTAAATAAGCTTTCCTTCTTAGTGACATGGCCACCTGACAGTGATTTCCAAGGCAAAGTCTGGAATTTTTTAGCATAGGCATTTGCTTTCTTCATGATTTTGTTATCCAAATAATCATAAATTTTGAATAATCCTCATCTATAAATTCTGTATTTTTCTTTATTTACTCACTGTATTGTATTTTCAAGATTTTAAACACACATCTGTGTTTCTTATCCACTGCTCTGGTGGTCTGATTGCTCAGGAAAAGACTGGACTCCCTCAGGAGGGAGAATCTTCATCACTTAAGGAAGGGGCAGCAGTATTTTCTTGTCTGTACAAGCTAACAAAGGGGATATGTCATTACTGCTGTTTCTGCTCTGCCCACACCCTACAATATTATGGGTACAGGCAGGAGGGCACCACTCTACCTCAGCAGAGATACTTTCTCATGTACGGGAGACATGGTGATCTGGCAGCCTGAGTGGGAGCTGCATCTCCTCAGTTTCCACTGAAAAGAGACAGAACAGATGGGAAGAGGAGTTGAAATGAAGAGCAGTACATCTAACAGGGCCAACCTTTGCCAAAAAAGGAGAAGAACATATACCAATCATCTTTAAATCATCTTGAAATACAGAAATATTTATCCTGTTGGTGCTGTTGCAAATCCATGACTCCTGCAGCTCAACTTATGAAGCACAGATTTATTGAGGGGGAAGGGAGAGCACAAGAAGGCCAAGTCTATACTGAGACCGATCATTCTGTAGCTTGTTCCCTCTCTCCAAACATGAGATGAGTAAGGGACACATGGAAAGCTTTTCTAACCATGAATTTGAAGTGGTGATACTGCCCCCTTTTACTCCAAGTTGTTTTTAATATTGTCATCATTTGATTATGACATGACAGAAAGGATGATTCACCTTTGATAGAAAGCTCTGGCTGAGCTGCCGGTGGCTAAGGAGCAAACATAAGTATACAAATAGCATGCTCCAGCCATACATAACAGAAGCTGCAGAGTTTAAGCTGTCTGTGTGGCTCAGGAATGAAGATCTGATCTGTAGCAGTCAGGGATAACCTAGGCATGCCAGCGACACTCGGCCGTGCTTAGGCTGTTACCAGATTACTTCTGGGTTCCAACAGAGCATTGTTCCCATATGCCCTGTCCATACCGTGTGAGGCAGTCTGCCAATGAAGTTAAATTTCAAAATCTCCTAAGCCTCACAGAACATCTCAACAACCACGTGGACCTGTGGTTTTATAACCTGCCTCAACACGTGATTTCTTCACCTTATCAGCTCTTGATTTACTCACACAGGCAACAAACATACTGACTCTTAATGCCCGCTAAGCATTCAAGCATGTTACACCTCTATAATCTCTCCTCACTGGAAGAAAGGAGCACTAGTTATTTGAAAATACACAACCAACCAGCTCCCCTCTGCCTTGGCAATGAAGTTGATCAGGCAAATAACATATACAGCTTTTCCTTGTGAAAGTGTTTGGGGAATATTTTCTGCTAATCTACACCAGTTCACATTCAATGGCATTTTGCACAAGACTGAGTTCAAGAAACATTTGGACAGTGCTCTCAGAAACATAATTTGCTTTTGGATGGTCCCATGTGGAGTAGGTCTCAATGATCCTCATGGGGTTCTTCCAACTTGGGTTATGATTGTAACCCTGTAATGCCTGCACCTTGCCCCTCCTCTGCCCTGGGTGCACATCAGGATATATTACGTATACAAGCTGTGATATCCACTCCTGGCTTTCAGCAGGTGCCTACCATTGGACTCACCCAGGGCACACATATAAGGAGAGTAAGGATGGGCAAAAGGGAGAATTAAATACTTCCACTTTATTCCCCTCTATAATCATACACGCACGCCAGATCAACTATTTCAATTTAGTGCCCTTTGTTTAAGCACTGCAAGGAGCTTCAGCCAACTCTGCACTTAATGTATTTATATTTATCTACAGAGCCTCATCTTCCTCAGGCCTGGTGTTGTATTCAAGTACATGTATTTGTGCCACAGTTATGAAACACCAGCTCTCACTGTGTGCAGAAGTGAGCTTCTTTGGATATTTCTCATGAAAATGCATGCATCATTACCAGGCATCAGCAGTAAAATGTCAACAGTCTGTGCACCAAAAGTTGAAATTGTAAGTCTCCTCGGTACTGTAATTTGCATTAATTCATAATTCTGTACCAACATAATCCATTCGAAGATTTGAGTGAAAGCCAGGCCATCCCCACACAACGCGGAGCCCCTGTGTCAGCTGAGTTGCTCTGAATCAGATAAGTATGCTATATCATTGCTATCAAAACATTTGTCGTTTTAGCCCACACTGCTCTTCAAAAATCAACACACTGGAAAGATCTTTTTTTTTTTTTTTTTTTTTTTTTTTTTTTTTTTACAGAAAGCAGGTCATCATCCTGAATCAACAGGAGAAGCTCTTCTCATATTCTCTTTTCCACTGTCAAGATGTCAAGAGAGTTGGTCCCTTGTTCCATTTCACATATTCACTGCTTGATCAGACAGTCTCAGAAATGACTGTGGTGTGCTCACTATAGCCCAATAGGCATGTCAGCAGTCCTGAGGAATGTCATAACCCACTCATCTGATCTTTTTGTGCAACAACAACATTTTCAGTATTCTAACAGCAATTGTGCAATTTAGAAAGGAGTAGGGTCACTTTCGTTCATAGAAATGTACTGACTTTTATTTAAGCATTTCATTGTTAACAGCTGAAGCCTGAAGACCATATCATGCTGAAATTAGTGTACATATATATAAATTGTGCCATACTAAAGTCTTCCTTTTTAACACTACTTCCCAAACAAGGCACAGTAAATTTTAATCGTTACTAGGAAATTGTAAGTGTGCCACAGTACACTAAAACTACATTTTTACAGAACTACTGGAAGCCTAAATTCATGAAAAATGTTGCACAGAATTCAAACTTAAAAATAACCCCTTCCAACTGCACAAGTTAACATGCCATTAGCTCTGAAGCGTTAGTGGAGAAAAACAGTAAGTATACTCAAGCAAGTCCTTTTATACATGAAAATTGCTCACTTTAAAATCTTACAATGACAAAAAAAAAAGCACACACAAAAACAAAAAACCCACCAACCCACCATCACAATTCAGTGATAATCCTGGGTGCCATCCGGAAAAAGTAAGACTTACTAAGCTTTAAGCTCCCATTCCTATTAGACAGCTGTTTCTAGTTCTCTGTAGCAGTATGGCATGTGGATTTTTCCTCAAATACTCAGCTCAGATTCTGTGGGATAATAATCTAGGCACCAGTGTCAAAGTGAATCAGGAATAGACAGTTTGAAGAAATGTACTCGTTTGTTTGAAAAATTCTGTAGGAAATTTGTTTAGAGATAACTCCTTAGTAAACTGTTTTCACAGATAATACTACCTCTGGTAAAGAACAACAAAAGTACTTGAAATACCACCCAACTTTTTTGAGAGACATTGGTGCATAATCAGTGTAATGCTGTGTGAAGCCAAAGATCAAACTTTCTATTTCCAGGCAAAGTACCATATGGCAGGAGGCACAATAAGAATCCTCCTCCACAGCCCTTCACCTTACAAGCAGTAGAAACTATGAGCAAATTTTATCTCTGTGGTATAGTAATTCAATTTCCACTGCTCAACTAAAAGCAGGTTGCCAAATGCGATTATCTGTGCAATGGTAAGTAGCAGCTTATGAAGCAAATAACTGACTCAAATCTAAACTATTAAATCCATTTAATATATGTATTGTAAGAGGACTCTGCATTGATGAAATATCCTTCAAAGTTCTCCCTCCATCAATATGAAAACTACGAAAATTCCTACACAGGATTGGATTAGCTACAATCAAAAGTATCATTAATACCTTATTAAACCATAGACTTGTATTTATTTCATTTTCTCTTTTATAAAAAAAATGAAGCATTTGCACTCATTAAGTCAGTGTCAAAGGATCAAATCAAAACAACTTAAAAACTCTCTGCAACAAAAAGAAAATCACAGAGGAGTCAGGGATGACACATAGATGCATAAGTACAGTAAGATGGTGATGCATCAGCACATCAAAGTGCATGAATACATGCATATTGGGCTTTGTGTTAACGCTTTTAATGTCCTCAAGATTTTGTATCATCTATTTTTTTCCCCCTCATAGCTTCCAGCCAATAAACTCTCTAGAAGCTACTTTTAAAGAACGAGAGAACATTTGCTTCATAATTAGTTTTCCTTTCTTTCTGGGAACAGCTTATCATCTTATATCATTTCCTCTTATGGGTAGCATTACCCTATTACCTTCACATAGCTGTATCTCATCCTTATTACTACAAAGAAGTAGTTCCATAGAAGACAGTCAGAACCTTCCTGAACACATTTGCCACTATCCATGATTTCAGTGCAGCTATCAAATTGTGATGTCCACTCAAATTAACTGAGGACAAGAATTTTCAGATCAGTACAGAAGAGAGGTGAAATTACCCACACCCGGTTTTGGTGTAGTCTCAGAACAGCTTTGTATTGAGTTCAGTGTAGAATAATGCCTTAAACGTGACTCTGTTTGACAGCTTACTTGTGCCTAAGTGAAATAAGCTGTTGGTCTCAGGAACTGATCACAGAATTTCACAAGTCAGTGAATGTAAATCACAATTACAGCAGTGGTTTTACAAAGCATATGTGTATTCTTCAAATGCCACCCCCACCCCCGGACACCAAACAGCTACCTTTCACCTCTTTCCCATCCCTTTTATTGTACATACCAGGATACTAAGGCCCCTTTCAGCTTTTTTTTCTTTTTTACTTATTGCCTCATGCTGCCTCAGCTATAACAACAGTACACACTGTTGAGACAAAGATGCCAAGATAGTTCAAACAGTAGCAGGGTCCAGCACTGGTGCTGTTCCATTGGCCATATCAGTTTTCTGTTTACAGGGAACAATTTGGTTAATCCCCCATTCAGGACTGAACAATCACTGTGGAATAACGTAAAAAGGTTTAAACGGTATTAACTAATATTTGTTCTTTTAATCAGCTATGGATTTTTGCCACTATTAAAAACTAAAGTTTTCTTCCTTGAATGTATGAAGCTCAAAACAAGAAACCAGAGGAAAATACTAGTTCCCCTCTGCCATGCACCTCTCCCCTCATTTTTTGTTTCTTAGAAGTTGATGTTTTCTATGGCCCACATATTCTTGTTTCAGCTGAGGTGAAAGCTATCTGCCTGCGCAGAGTTTTGGTCTGCATGTACCTGCATCCTTCTTAAATCCAAATAAAAACTGATTTTTCTAGCAAGATCATTCTTATTTAGGGGGGGGAAGGGCACTTAAGAGATAATGACTGAATTATCTGTCTATACTGTGATTCACATATGAAAGGGCAGCTGTAAAAGGTGTAGCAATATTTTTCACAGGCAAACTTCCAGCTGAAAACAAGCAGGAGTATCAAACGTCACTTGTGTTCTAGTCAAACCCAGTCTGCACACCTCTGTGCAACAGTCAGAAGTCTATTATCAAGGAGAGGCTGTGATGCCTACACAATGCCGATGGCATCTACAAGACGATGTGACTAAAAATCTGTTAGTAAGTTAAATAACCAAAGAATAGTCTGGTTTCAATACCAGATGGCTCTGAAAGTCAACCAGGCAAGCTGCAGCGCTTATAGAAAACATTATGAAAGGCGTAACAATTTCAAGACATATTAGCAGCCCAGGTTGAAATGAAGCTACATTTGGCACAAAGGAATGAGGATTTTACAAGAGATAGGTTATAACTCCCTGTTTTTGCTACTGAATATAAACCAAAGCTGCTTTTATATATATTGTTGCACTACACTTCAGTGAGCAATTTAGCAGCCAGAACAGACCACCAACTTCTGCCCTGTTCCCAAAACAACTCTTTCAGCAGGCATGCAAGAAACAAGCAATATAGTAGTAGTCCTTGACAGATTTTTCTACATAGCAGAATTTCATAGCTGGAAGAATTTTGCTTCTGTGCTGCTTTAATGCGCAAGTAAGATGGGTCAGTTAAGTACGTATGGAAAAAAGTTGAAGTCTCCTTTCTCTCTTAACATCCTATGAGCTCCATTTGGCACGTCGTCCATTTTAAACCTAATATGTATTATTATTGCACTAATGTCATGTAACAATGGGGTCAAACTGGCCTTCAAAGCCAAAAAGAATAGCTTGCTAACAGTGACAGATTTAATATAAAGACAACTTATAGATCAATAAATTGAGCTGAGATCAATGAANCTGAGGCACCATCCCTAGTGCTGTTCAAGAAGCGTTTAGATGAGGTGCTAAGGGATGTGATTTAGTAGCTTAGTGGGTAGGGATGGTGATAGGAGGATGGTTGGACTAGATGATCTTGTAGGTCCTTTCCAACCTAATGCATCTATGAATCTATGAATTATATTTATGAATGGCTACAGATGGAGTACAAGGAAATAACAGTTTTCTTTCGAAAACACCATTGGTACTGAAAATTTCTGCTTGCAAATTCATTATAGAAATATTTTTCTATACGATTAAGTTCTTTCTTGCCTTCTTCAGTGAAAGAAATAATGTGCTGCTAGCTTCTTATACTTGCTGAATAGAGACCTGAAATAATACTCTTATGTATCTATGATACGAGGCTAGTTCCTTCCTGGTACAGAGGTGACCACCATACTGGACTGCAAAATGACAGGCAAAACTTAACCTGATCAAGGTCAGATCACAAATAAAATTTAACCTGCTGATAGCTAAAAAAGCTACAGGTTGACAAATGAACAGGTTAAATACAGAAAACACTGAAAAAAATAGCAGCCCCAAGAGGTCTTTTGCCAGAGCTTCCTTTCAGAATAGATGTGCACTTCAAATAAAACCACGCTTTTGCACCTTCAGCACAGTTAATGAACAATAACAGGTGTTTGAATCCCTCCTACTTCAGCAAAAGCTGCATTATGGCTTATTTAAAAACAGATGTACTGGCACACACCATAATTTTCCCCTAACTGCATGGAAAAGGGAATCAAATGCAATATTTAATATACGCATGTTTTTACTCTTCTTCTGATAAACAATCCAACTAGGAATTTTAACCATCCAGGAAAACTGTGCTATTTTGTAAAGAAGCAGAATTTTGCAAAATTGTTTTGAATTAAAAAAAATGCCACAGCATTAGAATCTATACAGAAGTCAGATTTTGGAGTCAAGCATTTAATATTTTTTCCCCATATATCTTCAATCCTTTGAAAATCTCATTTACATAAGAACAAATGGAAAGACAACAGTTTTCTCCCATGAGCCATGCTTACATGGTATAGTCAGTTCTCATTACTTTATTATAAACCACATAATATTTGCTTTTTTACTTTTCCTGAAGCCAGGTCTTGGAATTAGGCAGTTATGCAAGAATCTCAGCTTTCATTTAAAACAAAAAAATATGCTTCTAGCTTTTTTGTTCGTGGAAAAAGACCCAAAACCAAAAACATTAAAAAAAATAATGAATACCACAAAAGTTCCACCTTTCAGCAAACATCACAACTTTGCACTTTCTCAACACAGATTAGAAGCATTACTCCTCTGTTCTTATGCTTTATCTCAGCAGTCACAGAAATTTGCATGTCAGATTATGGCTCACACCATCAAAAGCCTTTACATCATCAACCAGTTACAATGCACACACAGTGCTTAAACACCTGCCCATACAGGAATAACACTGTATTACTCTCTTAAAATAAGTTGTACCATCTTTGTCTTACTGCATCAGGCGGTTCAGAAACTGTTTCTGCTCTCCTACCACTTGTTTAGATGGGTCAAAGAGGAAAACCCAACTTTCTAATTTGTATTAGAAACACATAGACTATACCTATATTCTCTCTCTGTATATATGCATTTGTTTCTTCTCATACTGTTAGGGAAAAAACCCACAACGGGGCCAAGTAGAACTAAAGTAGCTACTGGTATTCCTACTCCTGTGCCAGGAAACAGAGCCAGAATCTTACTAAGAAAAAATGCTGCAGTAGCAGAAATACAAGATCAGGACAGTGACAAAAAGAAGGAATGTGGACTAACATAGTGAGCACTCAAAGACAAAAGAGCCTCACCACAAACATTATTTGTCTTCAGCTGATAGAAGAAATGCAGATCAAGTGTCATATGTGATCTGACCCACCATATCTCACCTGCCCAGGCAGCCTGACTTCGCATTTCAGAGGTTATTTATATCCTCATTTTAGATTTCAAAATCTATTAATTGAACTTACAGTGCTTCTGTGTCACATAACACCAGTCTCTTTCACAGTACAAAGGAAGACTAAACATAAAAGTCCTCATACTGCTTGTATGTGACCATTGTCCAAGAGTCATTTGAACAATGCTCTCATTAATGAGCTTTAATTCCTGGTTAGCCCTGAAAAGGTCAGGATGTTCAACTACACAGCCTCTGAAGGTGCTTCCGACTGAATTATTCTGTTCTACTCTACTCCAGTCTATTCTATTCCTATCTTCCTTCAACAGCCTGGATGAAAGTAGCTGATGACTTAAATATTCTCATTTATTTGCACTGAGAAATTTGCACACCAGTTACAAACACTGAGGGACATTACCGTCAGAATTTTAAGTTTTACCTCTTCCCATTTTCCTAGTCTTTTGTTCTGTGAAGATTCTTCTCCTGTTACCTTTTAATTATCAAATATTGCACATAAAATGTACCTGACTTGCAAATCAGAAAAAAACAGTATAATTTTATTGCTTAATGATGGATTATGCTTTTTACAATGCTTAACTTGAGCATGGTAGTGCTTTGATTCAAGCTGGCTGCTGGTCAGAAAGCACTAGTTACAGCATACATGAGCACATCTGTTTTGTCTCTAACACAATCGCTCTGTAGTTATTCAATCATTGTGTGAAGCCCTTGAATTGTTTTCCAGCGCAGTTGCTCACATCTATGTTAAACTAATCTGAGACAGATTGTTCAAGTTAACTCTGCAGTAAAGACACAAGCTGAATCATTTCTCCAACTGTGTGGTGTAGTTAATAGCAAAACTGGGAATGATACACACAAGATTGATTTCCAGCAGTTGTTTTATCCATTAGACAAACCCCTTCCCGTTCTTACTGTGAAAGCATACATTGTGGTTTATTTACAAGAATGGGAAGATAACAAGTAATAATTTGTTTCTTTCAATTAACTTTTTTCCTAAATCTTAACAGTTGTGAAATTTAAAAAATATGTCTGCAGAGGAATCAACAGCTTCAGGAATTCAGTGAACAAAATGATCATATGGATTTTTTGTTCTGTTAACATGGGGATTTTAACATATTTGAACTTGGCAAACATAACAAATTCCATTTAACCTCATTTCAGTTCAATCTCTTCTATTTTTAATTCTCATTTCTTAACCATATTTTTGCTGAACGGCTAATATTGAAACAAGAAGTATTCCCCACAAAAGTTAATGGAGCTTTATAGGTATACATCAATTCAAGATTCCTACCCACAATTTTTTCTTTATTTAGAAAGGTTCAAAGGCATAAAAGGCATAAACAATGCAAACACTTAAAGTGCATAATATGTTAGTCTTAACTATGAGTTTAGAACTAGACAAAATAATCCTGAAGTTAGAAAAAAAACGTGTGGATGGTACACATCAGCAAAGACAAACAACTTTTTTTTGCCTTTCTTACCAACCACAAGGCACAACTCAGTGACCTAGATTCCACACTGGCCACTCAAGTTGTAACAAAACAGAAAAATACACCAGTTTTACAGAACTATTTTCACTGAAAAATACCGAAGAACTATCAGTGGTAGCCAAAACAAAACCCTGCATATTGGGTAATGTGTGTTTACAATACAGCTGCTATATATGATCAAGGGCACTGGTGCCCTCTTCTAGAGGATTCGCACAAGTAAAGTTAACGGAAGTCCAGTCCATGTGGTTATTATGAAAACAGCGTAGACAAAAGAAAGAGATAAGCATACAGGCTCAGCTTAGTGCAGGTAGTATTGAGACATCTCAGTTTGACAAGGTTTTTAATTCTGTTTTATAATCCTGGCATTGTGGTCACTTAGCTCCACACAGCTGTATGGTGAACTAGAAATAACCCCCTGGTAGACATATTCTTTTTTTTTTTTTTTCCCCACTTAGGTAGTCTCTTAAAATTTTATGCCAAAAGAGCAAGCATACCTAAAATAAATTCCTGTAGAAAGCAGTTTGAATATAAATCCTTAAGGAAATAGTGATAGTGTCCAAGTGTTAGAGAATTCAGTCATATGCAGTTACATTCACTGATAATATCCCAAGCAATGCCCTAGCTTTGGATGAGGCAAATGACATTTAAAATTGATCTATGAATGGTGAAAATGTAAGGAAAGGACAGATTCTGACACATACAGTAATGACTGTAGATCCTGACAACTATCAGCAACACCTAGGAATGACAGAGAGGGCTGCAGTCAAAGAATGATGATGTAAATGTCCACAGGGCTTCTCCGTCACTATATTAAGTGGAAGGAAGTGTGTTTGAAACCAAAGGCTGTAGCTGCTTCCGATGAAAGGATAGCACTGCTGTGCCAGCAGGCTGAGGAGGTGGTGGTGGCAGCTGGAAGAAGCTGGGGAGGGGGTGGTAATTGTCTAAAATAAGTATTTAAGGAGGGAACAGTGTACTCATGAATAACTGACATGAACAACCACAAGATAAGATGAATATTTTCCTGCCAATAATTTCAGTGACATAAAGCATCAGAACATTCACATACATTGAAAAAGCAGTACTAAAAATTATCTAGATATGGAATGCAGAATATCATTAACATCTGTGGAAAAAAACATACACATGCATACACACTATTCAAAAGTCACATCTTCCACTAAACTTTCACAAAGAGATATAGGCAAACAAAAACTTCATGTTCTTTTGGATTAAAAAAAAAAATTCACTCATCTTCCCAATAAATCAAGAGAGGAGTAGAAGACACAACCACCTGGCATAGTTCTTTGTCAAGGAATAGATATTACAGGAAGGAACTGTCTGCAGGAAATCTGACAAAGCCATTTTATATGCATTTGATTTAAACAACAGCTGCATTTCTAGGAAACCTTTAAGTGCTACCATGCTGACATCTCAGAGACATTAAAGTGAGATCACAACCCTGTATACATAAAAAATAAAGTAATAGCCCAAATTTGCAAGCACTTATAATTCAAATCAAATTAGGTACAGCTGTGAATCAGTGTACACAAAAGTCATCCTATCATTATGGCAGGCCCTACCAGGTAAAGCTGAAGTAGAAGACTGCATCCACAACATTCTTAAAATTAATTACTACATATATGGTATTTGTATGCAGATAATAATACAACAAAATATAAGAGCTGATGTTACAAAGCAAACAAAAATCATTAATAACACTATATAAGGAAGAAGGAGGAGCTATGGGAGTAAACAACTTCAACGAAAAATAGCATGTAACAAGGAGGAAATCAATTTTATGGAGACAAAAAAAGCTAAGAGAGGTCTGAAATGAGTACAGCACATACAGAAAGAAGTACAGAAAATATGAAGTGTGAAATTAAACAAAACATTCACAGCAGGGAATAACTACTGAGAGGCAAAATGATGTACTATTTTGACTACAGGGATGTGCTAATGAGACAGGAGGACATCCAGGAAGAAATATCTGAAAGTTCAAGGTCTGAGAAGAGAAAAATGTGTCAATAGCAGGAATGGATAAACATTCAGAAATTACTATCAGACAAGTTATGACTGAATCCATCAGAGTTAGAGATAAAGAAGAGAAGGCAACAGAAGGAAGAAACACGAAATATGTCAAAAGAAAAATAGAAAGGCAGTCAGAGACACGACATGAGCAAAATGAAGGAAATCCCAACACCAATGATGACAAAAGCAGGGGAAAAAAAAAATAGAGGTAGAGACTGTAGGAAGTGTACAGACAGACCACAGATGGTCCTAGTGGCCTGTCTAAAGAGTTAGACATGTGAACAAATGGCAGTTGGCTCACATATTTCATTAGGTGTGAGCCATGGATGTTCAGAATGTTTTAAACAAAATGGTCCAAATATAATTCCAATTAAAGAATCCACAAATATAAGTATCATATAAACCTTCAGTCAAGGGCAACTTGTAGTTCAGGTATAGTGCAGGTGATCTGCAAGACTTCAATAATTTACAACATAGACTTCTAAAAGTCAGTAAAATAAACCCAGAGGTATTTACTTAATTCCAATAATTTCCACAGCAGTTTTCCCCTTAAAAAAAAAAATCACTGCACATTTTAGCCCAATTCAACATCATTTTTCTTCAGATTTAAGGATCTTTTCTCTGCCAAAATCTAACTTACTTTTTGGCTGACATTTTAACAGCATTAATTAATAAACTATAACAGTTTGACTACTGTTCTATTTTCAACTCCAGCAATACCCTGATATGTAACCTTGAATAAACCACTTCAGATCATCCACTTCCCTCCTCACTATTTTGTCTCTTCTGATGACTGGGTAACTGAGATACAAAGAAGTTTTACAACTAAAGGTTCATTAAATAATAGTACCTACATAAAACAGCAAGTTAAACTTTTTATTATTATTTATGATGATAAAGTCAGATTGAAAAAGAAACAACTATTTTCCTTGTTACCAGACAAACACTCCAGTAAGAGTAAAGAGTACAATTTCAAGACATCTGAGATGTAGGAGGCCTGAATCATTTAGATATTTGTTAGTTGCACTTGATATTACTTCAATCTGTAGAAGCTTAGCTAACAATATCAAACAGACATGAGTTAGCTCTGTTTTTCTCCTTCTGATATATGTGTCTATGTTTACACTTATGTGTGTGAATTATATTTGTAATTCTCCTGGAATTGTTTCAGACTTCAGTGATAATAAACAAAATGGTCTCCAAATTTTGTCCATTTATTAAGTAGAAAATCAACAATGAAAATAGATACACTGTAACGTGAACACATGATCTGCAGAAGAAAAAAAATAGACATTGTGGCCTTAGAGAAAATACTCGACAAGGCTTCATTCCATATTTTGAAGTGTTGAAGCCCAGAAACTCTACTACTGTATTTGATCCAGTTAGCATCTGCCTTTCCACTAGCGAGAAGGACCACTGAACTTCTGCAGTAGAAACCATACTGCTTTTTGTGCAGGTGGAGTTGAAGCAAATTCTTGAGCACACTAAATCATGGAGTTGTATGACTGGAAGTGTCCTCTTATACTTTTGCTTCCCTGAATTGCATGCTCAGATATGTTAGCTCAGGTGTGAAACACCTGTGTTACCATACACAAGTAGACCCCTACTCACTCAATCCACTAATACATTTTTCTTTACCACTCAACATTAGAAACTGTGCTTCTCTCTTGAAGAGGGGAAAATAGAAAAAGAAGAATTTGATTAACTGAGATTATACTGAATGTAATGCAAAATTGGATGTCTTTATTAGTTTTTATTAAAATATACTGCAAGCAATATACTGAAGACATTAGAAGGCAGTACTGTACTTAAGCAGTTGTAGTTAAGAATAACTTAGTAACAAAATAAGAAAGAAGGAAATTCAAACATTAATGACAAAGTTCTAACTATTAGAAATCTTGCCTTGCAATTATGCTTACAAAGAAACAGCCCACAAATCCAGCTATAACACTGGATCAAATAAATGTTCATTAGGGGTTTGTGGCAAGTATTTACATTGGGAGTTTTGACACATGGATCTCCAATAGAAGCGTTTGTTCCAGGTCAGTCCCAGCAGAATGAACCCAAATGATCCACCCAAACTTTCTTCCAGCTGTGTATTTCTCTGTCTGGAGGTGTGAAAGTTCCATCTGGTGATTTATTCAAGTGTAGGTCACCCAAGCCAAGCTTAAGCATCAAGATTATATATGCCTACTTGTGAGTAATCAACCAACCTGTTCATCTGCTGTCACTTTGTCATCTTTCAGCTTCACATTCCATTCCTGCTAACCATGCTTATATCAGCATCCCCCTTATGCACCAGATGTGCACTTTTAAATCCCCCTTCTACTCCACAGCATTCCTGTCTCAGGTCCACTACCTGCAGGAGCTTCCTGAGTCTCAGTCATGTTACATTCTATTTCCAGCCCTAGCCTGGGAAAGTATCTTAAAGCATGACTGAACTTACAGATCTTCAGAGATAAGGAAAGTACAAGAGTGAACAATGTTCCAGGTTCCTTTTCAAACTAGAACAAGCTTTAATTCTGTTAGAAAGCATAACCAGAACAAGATAATAAAGACTTTGCTGCTTTTTGATTTGAGGTTTTTTGTTTTAGGGAACTTCTGGCCAAAGTAGCTAACATTTTTCTACATATTCTTCCCATCCTTCTCAATATACAGTTCTCCCCTGTATTACAATGTAGCTCTAAACAACAAGCAACTCCTCCTTCTAGTTACATCTTTTTAAAGTCCACTAAAACAGTTACTTTAAGGCAACTCTGGTCATAACAGCAACTAAGATGAACAGCTTCTACTCTGTACAATAAAAGCAATTAAGAAGCCAGAATTATCATTCTTGCTCTGACAAAATGACAGTACAACAGACAATAAGTAGTAAAAGAAGGAAAACCCATCAAGACTCTACTTCGAATGTTTTCAAGTAATATACCCAACTTACACATTTCTAACATGCCAATTATCTTAGATCCCAACTGCAAATATTATATAAAACAGAATATTTATCTCTAGCTGAAAGGCTGCCATACTGACAGCCTACAAGATTAGCTTCTAACTCTATGTAAAAAAAACAGAATTCAAAAATTTGATGTTGTTTGATCCATTTCCTCTTAAAAAAAATGAAAAAATGAAAAATTAAGTATTTAAATAATGAGAAGAAAGTGATAAAGAGAAAAGAGAAACATGAAATAAACAGAGTGCTGCAAAACTTTTTCTAGTTACAAAGGGTGTGAAAAATTACTAGGCTGTATTTGATTCACTCTTTTCTAAGATCCATGTTCTCTATATAATGCATGTACATTCTCTAATATTATCTCCAGAAGATGAGAATAACACTAATAGAAATAATATCTATTAATTGCTGACATATGTCAAAATTAAAACATATTCAAATCAAAGATACTGAATGCAAAATGAGGTAGTCAAACTCCATGTTAAGAGGTCTATTCCTTCACAAATCTGTGCCTAATAACTGTGCTTCAAGAATCATTTCTAATATATGACCTAAGGCTCCAGATGACTCCATTAATGCCTTTACTATTTCCTCTTGAGAGAACCCTGAATAAAAAAATGAAGTACTAATACATAGTTTATCCTCCCAAGAAAGCAATAACTTCCTAGAAATAAAAATTGCTTATGTATAACAGCACCACCTGGTGTGGCTTGCTATTGACGTAAATTATAAATGGACAAAACCTACTAGCTCATCTAATTTACTTGTCAACCAGTGTGGAATTCATCACCTCAACATATCTTTGGTGGTTTTCATTTTATAGTTGATTTAAAACTGTTTGAAGACATAATTCAAACCAATCAGATTTCTGAAGAAGATTTGATGCAGAAGTGGCACATAAAACTTGAGTTTTGAGATGAATAGTTCAGTTTCAATTTACATATACACTGTTGGTAAACCCCAAGGCTTCCTAGGACATTATGACTACCAAGCAAACAAACATACCACACTACCTTCCTAGACATTTAATTTTATTACATATTTTAAGTAGAAAACTTGGAAATCTCTAAATGAAAACGTAAGGTGGACTAGCAAAGATCAAAATGACTCCTAAAATCTCATGTGAAGCCTTTCTAAGCTGATGAAGGAGCATTCAGCTTAGATTACAGAGACCACACAGCACTTTTATTTATTTATTTATTTATTTGCACCTAGCTGTTTTCATGCTTAGCTGGTTGACAAAGAGAGAAATCTATTCGTTTCATAATTTGAAAATCTATTCAGCCCCAGCTTACTACATCCGGAACACTAAGATGTCCATGTACTTAGTTCAGAGACATCTTATATACTGCCTTATTAAGTGTTCTATTTCACTATTTCTTTCTCTCCTAGAAGAAAAAAGCTGTTGTACAGCACATATTATCCAAAAAGCAGAAGAACACATTTACCACTTGTGCTGTCATAAATGAAGAATAGAATCATAGGACCATATTCTGAGTTGTACGCATTGATCCTTGTGGATTCCTTTCAACTCCTGACTCCCCCACTGGACTTTCCAAAAATCTAAGTCATTTCTGAGAGCACTGTCCAAACATTTCCCAAAATCAACTACACAAAATCCAACAAAATGTAGGACTGGTATAGATTAGCAGAAAACCTGCCCCAAACATTTTCACTCCACCATGCTAGACCCTTGTCCTGGCAGACACACATACAGAAAAACCACAATGGTGAATTCAGTTACATCAATTATTTTTAACACTGCACATTTATTTTTTTTGTCCCATGCTATTGGTAGGGTGTTTCATCTCTAGCTAGGTAGAGAACAAGCTAACATCTGCCTAGTCACATAAAGCTGCTGAAATTTAAAACAGAATTCTTATTTAATCCTGCCAAATTCTGGTGTCTACATATTCAGCAAGACCATATCCACAGTAATCCTCTGTCCTCCATTCTATGAACAGAAGATCACTCTTGAAAACCAATCACAGGACAGCTTTCATGAAAAAGCTGGCACACCTCATCATGCACGTGTACAAAAGAAAAGGTGAAACTAATACCAAAGGATGGATGCAGCTCCTTTACAAAATTATCTGCATTCTAGCTAAGTCACTGTCACAAGTTTGGATAAAGGCCAAGCAACTTGCAGGTGGGCTTTTATTTACAATCACAGGCTTGCTGAGTTTCTAATTACCACTAAAATTCTCCCAGACTCTTCTGGCAATTTTAAATAAGTGTTGTTTTTTATTTTTTGACAATTGCAATGCCACCACAAAAAAACAAAAACAAAACAAAACAAAAAAAAAACCTATAAAGCAACATCACTTTCCTAAATCTGCATGCAAAATGCCTGTGCGCACACAAACTACCTTTTGTCCAGTAAGATAACTCCCTCAAAACAGACTATTAACACTGTCATTCAAGCTGAAACAGCCTAAAGGAAGCAGTAAATTTCCTTTCTTCTGAGTTTAATTTTGAAGAGCTATTACCCAAAAGGCACCACCTGCCAGGCTCTTATGAAATACAGAAAAGTTTCAGTGGAAAAAAAATGCATGACAGTTAGTCACAAACATACATAATACTCAACCGTTGACTGAAAATTCAATTTGTTGTTTCATTATCCCCTTCATTTCTCATTTTATGTGTAGATACGTCATTAAAGTCTCCCTTAGGACCAGTCTATGCCTATTTTTTTTCTTTTAGGTTGAAAGTATTCATTGCCAGAATATCATCAGCAGCCAGCAATTAAATTAAGTAAAAGAATATCATACAATTTTGAAATCCTTTTCAAAGAAACAACTCTCTCCGCAAGAAAATTAAGTGAGCAAAATACCTGTAACCTCTTGTCAACCTCCCAAGAAACTAATTAGGTCTATGCTTTTGATTAAGTACGCTGACAAACACCTTTCACCTCTTCCATAAGATTCAATTTGCCTTGGAAATTTCTAATTTCTCTTTCAGTGTGTCACATGTGATTCATCCAAATATAAGGTAAAAAAAAAAAAAAAAGAAGAAGAAAAAATATCAGGTACTTTTAGACTTGTGCTAGTGAATAATGTATATTATTATTATTCGAGAAATACTATAAACTATCTAAATACAAACTTTAATGCATACCAGTTTATCAAATATACCTTCCAAGTTACCACAAAATAAAATTAAGGACGATTTGGTACAGAAAATAGTACAAACTGACAGAAAAGTGGTTTAAATGACGATCCCATATAGGGTGAATAACCCAAAAGAATAGTATCCACAGGAAATAATGGAGGAGGATGGTATATTTTGTAAAGCTTATCTGAGTAGTATACAGACAACAAGTAAACAAAGAAAGGCTCACCCACCACAGATGGTCAAGGTTCATCCAAAACTCCACAGTGGAGGGTTCTCCAACAAGAGATCCTTCCCCATCAGAGGTCAGCCCTTACATGGGGTCTGGGAGAGGTGGAGCCAGACTCCACTCCCTCCAGTCGCACAGGTGCATTGCCTTCGCCTGTGCTCCTGTGGCTGACTCAGTGCTCACCTCAGGTGATCTATCAGTTGTTCAGGTCATGATTCAACAGTTCCCATACATCTCTATTCTACTTACTTATCACCTGAATCTAAATGTTTACTAATAAAATCAAATATGTCCAAAAATGGATTTAGAAAACTCTGTCATTGGAAAAAATAAACATAGGAGTCCAGCTAACTGCAGTGGAATGGTTTTCATGTAAACTGTCCCATTTGAAACAGGTAACTGTTGTGTTCATAGATTTCAACTGTTTTCCACATCTGAAAATAGCTGTAATGAAGTTGGATGCGATTAACAGTATCAGAGCCAGAAGTAGCACAGAATACATACAGATAGGGAATGATAGGAAGGATAGCATTTAAAGATAATGGGGAAATGGTTGCACTCAGCAACTCAACATTAGTACTTATGCTAGGGATAAAAAGAAAGTGAAGAAAAGACTGAGAGAATGGAGAAAAAAAAGAACCACAGATGTGCAAAGGAATAGACCTTTACAAACACATTTGGTAGTGTGCATATGCAGAAACACTCCTTACTGTTACCTAACAATAATGTTAAAAAAGAAAATGTGCTTGGCTTCAAATCACTTGATATGAACCTTTAGGCTATGTCTGTCCAGAGATGTCACCAAATGCTGACAGTGTGAGTTAACAAAAGTAAAAAAGTTTTCCAATGTGTTTGGACAAGAAACAGCTTAGGAGACATTTTCCCTAGTCCTCATCTTGCTATTGACATACTTAAAAAAGCCTTTCTTATGGTCCTTGACCTTCCTCACCACATTTAATTCCAAGTGAGCCCTAGCTTTCCTTATCACATCCTTGCATGCCTTGACAATGTTCCTATATTCTTCCCAAGTGGCCAGACCCTTTCTTCACTTCCCATGAAGAGTATTCATATTTGTTCTTACATTTGATTTTTTTCATGTGCTCCTTACTCATCCATGCAGGTCTTCTGCAGCTTTGCCTCATTTCTTCAGTATGCACAAATCTTGAGCTTGGAAGTGGTGCCTAAATGTCAACCAACTCTCCTGGGCCCCTTTACCTTCCAGTACCGTACCTACCCATGGGACACCTCCAAGTAGGTCCTCAAAGAGGTCAGAGTTGGCTCTTCAAATTCCAGGGCTGCAATCTTTTTTATCGCCTTGTTTCCCCCATGTAAGATCCTGAACAGTACTATATTACGGTTACCGCATCCAAGGCTGCCCCCAACCTTCACATTCCCAATGATTCCTTCCTTGTTTCTAAGAACAATGTCCAGCAGCACATCTCTCCTCATTGGTTCCTACAACAATGTACTTTTCAGTGACAAAAAAAGTCAAGTAGTTTACATAATATCTAGATGCTTTTTGGAATTAGGCCCTAAGACACTCTTGTTGAGCAGAGAAGACCAATCTCCAGAATCAAAAGACAATTTCATACTAGATTTTTCCCAGACCAACATAATTTTAAGCTCATCTTCAAAATAGCAATAATGGACTCAAATCAATTGCACTCTTACCTATTACACATCTAGAAACTTTTTGTTGTTTGGTATTCAGCGCTTCATCATGTTGTCATGGAGAATAATGTTTTTTGTCTTATGTTCTTTTTCATTTTAGAATCAAAATACTCCCTTTATTCAGCTCGCTGCTGAATAATATTAAGTTGGGAACAAAATTTCAGCTCGAACCCTTAACACTGTATACAGCACATCTAGTAATCTAAAGTAACAACAAACAGCAGGTATTATCTTGCCTAGTTCACAGCTACATATGCTGTTTCAAGATACATTTGGAGATGGGTTTGTTGGTTTACAATTACAATGCTTTTTAGATCAAAATGTACTCTGCAATTTCTTCCCTTTTAGCAGACAGCTCAGTTTTCTGACAAACAGTTATTTAATACTTTTGCTTAATAGGAAAATAAACGAGAAAATACCAGTGGAAGTTCCACAGTAAAAATAAAGTGCGAACTCTTTCAACTGTTGTATTTACTTTTTATTAGATCCAAATGTTTATTATCTGCCCGTTTTGCATCACATATGCTTTGGGTAACTGTAATTCCTATTTATTTATCTATAATAAGTAAGAATTTAAGAGATTTGTTAAAACGTTGCACACTACACTTACAGAAATACATTCTAGCAAAATGTCTGATTTTGTCCAGAGGAAAGTTTTGAAGACGCTTAAAAAAAAAAAGAAAAATTAAGTGAAAAATTAATCCTTCTGTATTCAAACCAGCCATGAAACACGAGGAATTTTTTTCTGAATTGCTTAAGATGCAGGAAACATAGAAGGCAAGCTTTAATTTTGGTCAGAAAAACAGATCTGGTCTAAGAACCTTCGAATTAGATGAAGAAAACTCTTATTTAAACCCACATGTGGAAGCATGCTTAGGTTTTATGACACTAACCATTACCATACCATTGTATTAAGTACCAGCCCAAGTAATGGGAATAGTGATGTAATGGTATGCCAAAGAATACTAGAAAAATAATGACCCCTCTTCCTTTATTTCTGTAGTCCTTCTCTGTTCTAGATGCAGGCGTTGAAAAACTGTGGGCAGATAGCAACAGGGGTAAGTAAAACTAATTTTTCTACCTACCCCATCACAACTTGCTGGCTGAATCAAGAGCCTACAGAGTAAGGCAGCCCTCTTGCTCGATACCTTTCTTTATCAAAGCCCTTTATTGTTGGAAAGATAAGAAGTTGTGAACTCTACATCACACTAAGTAGAAATTAATAAACTCCACTTACTCACATTTACTTTCAAATACACTAGTACTTCTCTGGCTGCATAGTCATCCAGAAAGGATGGACAGTCAGCTAGAAGGGTGGACCACAAACTGTTTTCCTATTCTGGGCTAAACTCAGTGGAATTATACGCTCCGAGCATGCCATTAAACTATGCCTGCAGGGAAATCCCAAGTTTGCAAATAGCAAGGATACTGAACTGAATATAGGCAATACTCATTATTGGTGCATACCAGAACTCTGATATAAATTTTTACACTTCTCTCTATTACTGGGCTCTGTGGATCACAAAATTGTAGGGAAATTCAGGCTGAAAGGGACCTTTGGAGGTCTTAAGTCCAAACTAATGCACGTTGAGCTGTGAAAAGAAACCAGATTTCTAAGTGTTTATGCAGTCACATCTTGAGAAATCTCCAAGAATGGAAGCTGCATGAAATCCTGGGCAATTTGGTCCAACGCTTGGCTCGCCTCATGGTGAAAATCTTTTGCATTATATTTAACTTGAACCTTTCTTGTTTCAACTTACGCATTAATTCAGTCCCTTATGTTCTTAATTTTCCTGAGCTCTCTCCTACATCTCAGATCTGCAAAATATGTCCAGTCATAGTTCTCTGCCTCTGGGGAGAGTAGAGGTGTTGCAAGAAGAAATTGCTTAACATTACTCATCTTATTAGATCTATAAAGTGAAGTGCTTATGCATGAGAATGTTGCAGTCCACTTAAAAAGCAATGGTACTTTAACATAACATATATTTCATTGAGCTTTCAGGCCAGAACAACATCTGCTGACCAATTTTGTAGATGCTACCTGATTTGTGGAGTTACAAGGTGAGGAAAAAAATCATAGGGATGAGATCAATAGTTTAAGCAAGTAGAACCTGTGGCTGACGTTGTTAATTTAGAACGAAAGAAATGGTGTCATTCTGCTCACTCCTTAAGATTCAAAGCATTGTTCTATTTTAATGTTGAGCATAGTCCAACACATGCATGGAACAGGTAGTAACTAAAAGTTACTTGTTTCTGATCATAAAAGCGATCTTTATTTTCAATAGTATTATTTTACAGTTTTTGAAAGGCTATCCCTCCTCCACAATAACATGAGATCAAATGCAGAAGTTTTTTTTTTTTTCTTTGAGTTGAACAACATTTAAAGTTTCTGACTTCAACGGAACTTATTAGCAATGTGATTAAATGCTCTTCTGAATTAGGACCATAATTTGATTATGCACTGCACGAGAACAAGCTGGCAGATAATTTTAAAATATTTCTCAAAAACATCCACAGATGTAGAATTATATAATTAAGCTATTTTAGATCATTTAATGAAGTTGCAAAAACCTACTAATAGTAATTTGCCACTTGGAAGCTTGTGCTGTTGGACTTGTGGTTACTAAAGCAGCCTGCCTCAGTACAGCAGAGGGACAGGAAAAAAAATGTCCTTGTAATAAAAACAGAACCTTCTAAACATTTTATTTAACAGCAGTTCAATATGTAAAGTAAACAAAAACACAAGGATACAGTATACTATGCAGGTTTTGCTAGCATTCACTTGAGATAATTTCTATCACTTCTCTATACTCAAATACTGGAAACACTTCATTATTGTTCACATTAAACAGAACACAACTGTGTATTCTGTTACCGCTTCACTCACTCACCATGCATTTGTGCATCAGTGACAACAGGCATACAACACACACCACGGATCTCTCAACAGGCCTTCTTAGTCCTGAGGGACAGGGGGAGTGTTGGTTTCTTTGTTTAATGCTTATGCCACAATAACATGAATTGCTCTTGTAGTCTTATCTCTCAGCATTCAAAATTCATGGTTCTTTCCAGAAGAAATTTGTATTTAACAAATGTTTCAGGGCATACAGCTTACATACAACTGTTCTGAATCATAAAATAGTGCTAAGCACTGAGTGTGTGAAAAACAGGCTTGGTTCCTCCTCCAAAAATAACAGGACATAATCAAAATGTTCTGCTTTAGCAGAGCACTGGTGCCTGCTAAAAAGAACACTGTTCTTTAGTGCCTCTACTCACATGTTACGTGGTTCACTTTATTTTTATGAGTTTGTACAGTTGCATATAAATTTCTACTTCCTGTGCTACACTGTATCCAAGTGACCAACACGGGGTTGCCTTGCTGCTTTTCACAGAGTGGGGAGAACACAGAACATCGTGTAGAGAAGAATAGGAACAAAATATTTCAGCTTTGATTTTTCATTAAATGTGCCTATTTGCTGGCAGAAACGAAATAATAATTGATTTCTGGTCAAGTAAAGTCAATCATAACATACAAATTCAGTAACATTACTATACTGCTACATAAACAGAACCATATCAATGTTCATATACACGAGATTGGAAGGGTAAAGATGCTCCCCAAAAGAGGAATGAGACGTTAAGTCAACACTAGAGGGAGCTGAAAGTGCAGAGGGAGAGATGCACAAACAGCATCACATCAACAAATTTCATACAATAGAAAAACTGAATATACTGAGTTGGAAAGGACCCACAAGGATCATCAAAGTCCAACTCCTGGCCCACATAGCACCATCAAAAATTCAAACCCTACATCTGGGAGCACTGTTCAAATGTTTTTGAACTTAAAATGGAATGGAGACCACAGCCTCTGTGGAAATGTGCAAATAAGGAACCAGAGAGGGACGTGAGATAAATTGCTTTGAAAACTGGAGGGAGAGAGTAGCCTGGAAAGTGTGGTATTTCCTCATGATTTACATGAAAAATATACTCAGTTTTACTCCTCTCATTAAAAAGAGATACATGCTACAAAAAGAGCCTCAAGTTTATTACAGTTTATGTTATCTGAATAGAAAAAAAAATACCATGTAATTATGAAATCTAAAAATGAAGGATTATGACATCTAATTGCTACCTCAGTTATTCAGCTGTATCATACTGCAACTGAGAGCAAGAAGCAGTGGTGCATGCAGAAAACCTGCAGTCCATTCACTTTTTAATGATATCCCACACACAGCAACTAGTGATAGAAGACGGCAAGGATAATGAAAACAAAGCATCCACATGCAGAATTTAAAAGTATGTATGAATATACAATGCTGCTGATAGCAGATCTTGTGTGCGTGAGCAGTAGCTGAACAAGGAAATCAATTAAAAAGCATCCAGGAGGTGCACATAGAATGGTGCACATAACACAGTGCTTAAAGAAGAATCTTAGATTCTTTAGATCAGGATTTCTGAAGGACTGGTTCCTTCAGAGTAGGTTTCAGCCACAAGCAAAGAATTGCTGTCCAGGGCATTAAGTGACATACAGCAACCTGCACGACAGATTTGGTCATGACCAGCACTTGATGATAGAGTCAGTAGCACCTACTTGGTGAGAAAGGAGGATTTGAAACACTCTGTATTAACAGGACTTAGTGGGTAAGTTGCAATTCCTGGAAGAGCAAGGAGAGGACAAGAATACTAAAATATTCAGTGTTCAGTATCAGTGCTAGGTCCCAAGAGAAAGAATCAGCTGGCCTTTTGAATCCACATTTTCCATATACAAATGATAGCAGTAAATTCAGTACCTAATTTTTATGTTCTAAACTTCTTTCCTCTGCTATGTGTAATCAGTAAGAAATGAATAATGGGAAGGTCCAGGTATACTATACATCCTGTTGCTTTTTGTACAGCGTGACAGACTCAAGCCTACAGAATTACAAATGAGACAACTGAAATGTCCTTCAAAGTCTTGCAACGTCATTTTTGCAGTAGAAGGGTCCTTTAATGAAAGCAATGTACAAAAGCCTAAGGCAAAGAAAAATTAAACATCATGGGCAAAACATGCAGAAAAGCAATTAAATAAATTAAGAAACAAGTTGATCACATTGCTACCATGATAGCTGGGTCTTTACCAGGATGTACTCAGAATAGTGTCTCAGGACAAACTTTCTTTCAGATAGCACTGAATATGAAGGACACTTGTTTTAGAACAGAAAAGTAAGATACACCTGAATTAATTCAACCTTCAGTACTCAAGGTATTCATGATGCCCATCTCCTCCAAGAATAAACACAGTCTACATGGCAAAAGCTAGTGTTACAAAGAAGTTACTTTCATCATAAACAGCCAGCATGATATAAATACATTACAGAGAGCTAAAATTTTAATGGTGAATGCTCAGCGCTGTTCAAAACATGTATTTGACAATTAAAAGAATAAATCAGAGATATTCACTCCTTCAAAAATGGGATTTTTTTTTAAACTTGTAGACCTAACAGCTAAGATTTGGTATGTCATTTGTCACCTATAATTTTATCATTAAATATTTTGAAGGAGTTACTTCAAATGCAGTGTTCAATCCAAGAAACAATTTAAAGGGAATTATGAGTATATATAATCGTCTAGTGTTTAGTATTCTGTGGTTATATTTGCTTCCATTACTTTAGCATTACATTTCAGTCTAGTGCGTGCAATTTTATTACATTTTTGTAAGAGGAAAGAGTATTTTTAGTTAAACTCCATGAATAAGGCTTGAGACATAAATTAGATCTGAATCACCAAATTTGGGGCTAAAATAGAATACTACATAATTTGAGCAATGAAGGCTAAATAAATGGTCCAGAAAGTCTTCACTAGAAGCTGCCTGTCCTTGAAGAAACCAGGAATTCAACACCTCCCCTGTTTCTCCTGCAGGTTCCCCAGGAACTTTCACCACCAGGACAGAGGCAGCCAGCTTTTACCTGAGCCAACACTGATCTCCAGTAACGAGGCAAAACAGTATCAAAATCTGCCACAGGTCCCAGAGAGGCAGGATGCATCAAGCATGCCCAAAGTACTCCTTACACATTTGAGTGAGACCATGTTCAGCACACACCACAGTTTATAAATAAAAAGCTGAATGTCTTAGTTTCAGCTGGAATGCATCCACCAGTTCCCAGACTAGAGATCTCATGTCACTCGTCACTAGTTTGAAACAGTACCACCTTTCCCTAAAAAAGGGGAGACAGACTGTAATCACTGAAAACACAAACCTAAAGTTGATTCATTCAATATAATAGTTTTGCACTTTTACACATTTAATAAGTCAGTACAAAATGAGTGAAAAACCATTGCTAGCAAAACAAATAGCTCCACAGTTACCAACCTGCTCCACCAGAACTACCTCTCAACATGAGTTTTCTCACAGAGAGATGTTTGCTCTCTGCACCTCCTCTCTGCCCCCCTTCAATATCTCCTTGCATTTAGTGAGAAACATTACCCAGTGAGGGCAAGTAATCTTTCATACTTGAAGTACTTGTCAAAACAAACAAATGCTTTGTGTTTAAAAATCCACACCAACTTCACTGGGAGTTCAACAGGCACGATTTGATTTTAAAGATCTACAGCATTTCAGAGAAAATACGATTGTTTCTAAACACAGCAATGTTTTCTTAACTTCTCTCCTACTCTTATTAAAGTGTCAAGGCGTTCAGGTACCTAAGGATGCACTCAGTGAGACCACTTAAGTAATCTAACTGTACCTGAGATCCCTTACTCCATCAAAGATTTCACTGTGAATGTCTACACCTGTAGATATTGAAGTCCTTAAAATCCCTCTGATACATTTTCCCTCTTCTGGTCAAGGGAGTTTTCCTTACTGACCTTAATGAGAATAGAATAGCACTACAACACTAGAATACTTTGAGATAGAACAAACAATCAAAAAATCCCCTTAAAATCCTTGATTCATACACGGTATTTTTATTTCCTATTTTGCCTGAAGAGAGGCTGAAATATGAATGATTTTTATTGACTGACCCTCAAGGCAGTGGAAATGCCTCAGCCCAAGAAAAGACCAACAGCTTTGACATTTCTCATTGCATGTTTCTGATTTTTACACTTGTGCATAAATACAGTACTGAATCAGAACGTTTGCTCAAGAGAGCTACGTGACATCATGAGTTCACCACATGCACAGTTAAAAATTGTCCCCCCAGCTAAAGAGCAGTCTCAGACATTGTACAAACTACAAAGTTTTGACAATGTCATCCCAGAACAAAAATGAATCCCCACAGACTGCTGTTTATCTCTGTGCTAGTACCTCCCCTGCACAACTCCATTTCACAGTCTCAGTTTCCAAAATGAACAAGATATGCCAATTGATTGAAAAAATAATACAAGCACCAGAAGTAAATAAATACACATCTCTAAATCCAGACATACATTTAGAAGATTAACTTTGAGGGATAGGACTATTTCTGTAATACTGAAGTGCGAGCATGCTTGTATGGGTCATTTCACTTTAGCAGAGATGTCACTCCAGACTGTCCTCAACACTACGTGGGAGGTTTACACTAATCAGCTTTTTGTAAAGTTTAAATTCTAGTGTCACACCAATAGCTCTTACACAACATCAAAAAAATATTGTCTGTGCTGATTTACAAAAGCCAGTCTGGTCCTACTTCCAAGTATTAAAAGCATTGTGATTAAAATCACAAATATTATTCCCATACACAATTATTTTAGACTATTTTAGAATGTGATTAAAGAACAATAAATGCAATGATAGCATTATGATCTACAAAATTAAATTTTGGCAAGCCTGAAATAAAAAGAAAGGGGGGAGAAAAAGATTTTAAACATTCTGTCTTAACTAAGTATTTCACAACATTATGAATTTTTTCCCCTCACAATTTTAACTTTGAGTACTAATCTTTCTGTATCAGTGAACAAACTTGTATGTTTTTTGTTTGTTTGTTTGTTTTTGTTCTTTCCCCCAGAGGGAAAAAATGATCTCTTTCTTTTTTTTTTTCCTCACAAGTACTGACCATACAGTTTACCACCTGGTAAAGCTGAATTTCTATTCTGTTCCTTTGCAGTAGTAAAGCTGCCTGGTACTCACATCAGAGTCAGCAGGAATATCCATGGAATTCAAACTTTTTAAAATCTATGAGTGACTTTCAGTTAAGAAAGCTCTCTAAAGCAAACATAAAAAGAGCATGGAGGATGGAAGGGGGGAAGTCCAGTCAAAGCACAAGTCAGACTCCAGGGAGAATCAAAACATAGTGTAATTCTGGCTAATCTCATAATTGCAAGAGGCTTTTATCCATTGGCTGTTAAATAATAAGATCTAAGTTGCCTCTCCAAGATTAAGTGTATAAAGTCACCATGCAGCTAAAATAGCAAGTCAGTGAAAGGTTTGCTACACCACTTACATAAAGAACAGAAAGATTTTTTTTATTACCTTTATAATAGAATTATCATTGATTCTTTAACACACAAACATATTTATTAACAGAAAATATCATATTAAAAGATAAATATATCTTTAATATGAGATAATGTAACAGATAGAATGGAAGAAAAAATATTTTTCAAGATCAAAAATATATTTCAAAGCAACAAAAAGAATAATCTTACAGTAAGAAAAAGGTGCTTTACTGACAAGCTACACCTTGTTTACAATCACTCAAAATCAGAATCTATAACATGGCACCTACATAGATGTCATTCTGCCATTGGGAAATCCAGGATCATCTTCATTCTCTATGAAAAAGAAGACTTAGCATTACAAAGATGCTTTCCATGCTCAGAGTCTAAGCTACCTGTATAACATTTGTAAAGGATCAAAGGAACTAGGTTCCCAGTTGGAATTCAGACTTTTTTTTATTGTTGGTGTTGTTCCCTGGGAAATAAAGATAAGTTGTTTTGAGGAGTAGAGGAATGTAGGCAGAATCACACAGGGTAGTTATAGCTAAAATAGAGAATTTCCTGGTCCATGTTCCATACTGAAACACTGGATCCAGGTCTCCTACATTAAGATAAAAAAAAATCTATCAAGAGCATTCTTTGTTTACTGCAGCTATAGAACCTAGGTTTGTTTTATTTATTTATAATGATGGGTGAGATGGTAGTTTGGGGTCAGGTCTGTAGGCCCTCTAGAATCATAGGATATCACACCCCACTACAATCTGAGCACAGTGAAATGTCACAAGACTGAACACCTTTGCACAAACAGGCACACAGCCAATGGTGTCAATCAGCCCTTTTTCATCCTACAGCTTTGATACAAGAGGGTCCTTGTCTTTTCCACAAGTTATCAGATGTGTGCAGCTAGACTCCATGGCTAAAAATCATTTTGAGAAGGATGGAATTCACCCAGTTGGGACCCTATCAAGAAATACCTGATAGATGTGCAATCTCTCGTCTCAGAGCTGCTCAGCTTTAATAGTCTGAGTGGGGGTCAGCATCATGATAAGAACAGAATACTTTGCATCAGTTACTGGGTGGAAGAGATAGATTCTAGTTGTGAGTATGCTCATTTTTCATTTGAAGCACATAATAATGCATCACAATTCCCACCCTATGTACAATTTCATCCTGAAATACCATTACTACTAATGACATTTGTACAGAATTCAACTCCGCAGAGGCAAGAAAGGAGGAAAAAAAAACATTCAACTTGAAAGTGCTCAACAAAGCCAAAATGTTCTGCAAATAATTTAATGCTGTCTACAAAATCCAACCAATTTTGAAAGCCACTTAACTTGTAGAAATATAATACTTTTTAAGACTCAGAAATGCCACTGTCAGGTTTTTTTCATTATTATTATTAAATATCTCTCCTACATGTTCAAACTGTTTTTCTACATTCCTCTATAGGTGCCAACTAGTGAAGCAGTTTGCTAAGTAAAGAGAATTTCACAAATATTTAGCAGAGACTTAATACTCCAGTTTCTAGTTTGCTTTAAAAACAGAACAAAACAAAACCAACTGAAGGCCAAAGTGTAAAATGCATATCTTGATTGTTTCACAGTTATCAATATTCCTTTCAATATCAACAATCTGTTAGTTGTGCAAACTCCAAGACCATATGAAAAATAACAATATTTCTAGCATGTTAGAAAGTAAAATTTTGACTTGGGTGGGAATCAACTGAGCCCTCTGCAGCAGGTAACATTCAACAAAGTTGACTAACATGCCTTTACCAGTTTGTGGTCATGCAGAGAAAGCAACACAGCTCCAACCTTTAATTACCTAAGCAGTACTTAATAAACTTAGTTGCCCTGAATATCCACAGATTAAAGCAGTTCTGGAGATGATCCCAGACAGCCTTTCCAAGTAAGGGCTCTCCCATCAGGTGCAGTTACACTAATCAACCCTGGTCAACCTAGTAACCGCAGTAAACACATAATTGATAATATATTTTTTTAATCTCTAACTTCAAAAATGAATTACTTCTTCAACACTCAAATATCAGTTACAGACAATACATAGTCCCCAAAGTGAAATATTCAAAAGCATTTGAGTGACACTAAGGCAGAGATCTGCTCACACATGAGAAAACATTGCTAAAGTCTTCCTCCTTTTCTTTCCTTTTTCTGTCTACAAGCAACAGAGGTGTTTATTTCATTCCTAGAATGGCAAAGGAGTGCTGATATTTAATCCAGTCTCTCTCACACTTGAGTCTCAGACTGTTTTCCCTTCACTTGACACTCTTAAAGTGTCACCATAATATCTCCATCACCATCATTCAACAGTGAAGCAGTTCTAGGCACATAATTGCTCTATTTATACAGGCAATGAGTCTTGGTGCTCCATTTATTCAGACTTTGTAAAACATTTCTGTTGTGGAAAGTTATGTTTCTCATTAAAAGAAAAAAAAAAAAGCATGAAATTGAAGAGTCAAGTTACTACAAGCTGATCAAAGAGGAGGGAAGAGAGATTATAATGGTAGCAGCAAAAGCTCCTTGCTCAATGAACTTACTGTGGCTACAATTTAAGGGAAAAAAAAATTGCAGCTTAGATACTGACCCTTCCTGCAGACTTTGAGCAACTCACTTTGCCTTTTCCCCTTGTCTTATGACCATTCCCATTGCACACTCTTCGACACTGCCACTTCATCTCTCAAGGACAGGCAACACTAGAGTTTATAGCGACCCTCCTCTTCCTTCACCCTCAAGCAGCAGAGCCTCTGCATGTGAATAAATTAAAACTTCTTAACATCATAGCTCCTACTTGTTCCCAGCATAACCAATCCAGGCTGGCCGATCTCCAAAGAGCACCTTGATACTCATGGTTAATGAATAGACTCAAAATAGGAAAGAATTATAATTTTCCATATAGTTTCTTTCACATACTAATTTGTGAGGGACAGTATAAAGATAGAAAGAAAGGGAAAATGTACACTGGAAACACATCTAAAGTATCAGTACAGGTAAAGGTAGCAGATAATGGCTAGCTGCAAGAGGAAAGGGGTTGGCTTATGAAAAGCCAAAGAAGGTGAGAAAAAGCCCTATAATTTTAAGCAACACTAGCCAAAGATCCTGCAGAAGGCTTTAAAGAGGTATGACATAACCAGGCAAAGAACACACCTCTTATGAAAGGGCAGAATCTACTTAAACAGAGGAGATTCTAACCAAATAATTATTATGTTCAGAGAACTAAACCAGAAACAGTATCACACGATTCAGCAGCAAATCTGCAGGGCAGAATCTCAGCTGCTACAAACTGTCATGGCTGTAAAGACATAGTGGAGGTAAGTCTGTGTACACCATGCTCACAGCTGCCTTAATGCACAAATGTGTCACTCTTCAAGAATCTATGGTTTGGGCTAGAAAGTCACAGCAAATGCTGACTCACAAAAAAATTAAAAAATAGATATCTATTTTTCCCATTTCAGTCTTTGACCTTCTAAACATAATTTCATCCATTTTAACTGTACAATTCCCAAAGCTGATAAGTTTTTCACCATCTGTGAACCTTTATGTCTTACTTTTGAAAAGATCCACTCACACTACCCTCAAACTAGATGACTAGAAGTAGAGACATCAGCTTTCAGCAACCTCTGAGAATAGTCCAAAAAGCAAGCATGAGAGCAAAGGCAGTCTGAAACATCTTGCACACTAGAAGGATGTAGGCATATTGGTCACTGTTCCCCTTCATGGATAGAGAATGTCACTCTCTTAGGACTGTTCAACTGACACCTGTCATTAACTCAATGTTGTAAAAAATAAAAATAAAAAAAATAATTGAACAAGCAGATAGACACACAGCCTGCATTCTACCTGAAGTGCCTGCTCTGCTGTACTTCAACTTATCAGTAGAGTCCCAGCAGGAATGAATTTGACTCACACTTTCTAAGGCTAATATATTTTCTACTATAATGTCTTCAATGTCTGTCAACTTTAAAGAATAAAGGAAACCATCAGTCTTTATTGCCTGAGGGTTTTGCCTTTCAGTAGAACAGGAGTGATGCCAGATTAACTGTCACCAGGTTCCTGGAATATTTTCAGCCTGCTAAGGTGGATAACCGCATCTATTAATGAATACAGTGACAGAAATGTTCAAGAAAATTATGTAAGTTCTGAAAAAATAATTCAATTCTGAGAGTTCTTGTCAAAACAGAACAAAGTTTAAAATTAATTTACTGTAATGAAATAGCATGTTGTGCCAAAGTATATTTTTAAATCAGTAATTTTGACCCCACACTGAGGTTCAGAGACAGAGTCGAGGCTCAAGAGTGTCTGCTCTTGGTGAAACTTTTTACACCACTTTATATCTGTCTAGTTTCATTAATACAGGCTATGAAGATGCCCTTCCTTGATACCCAACTGATGCTAAAAATAAAAATAAAAAGGATATAAACTTTCCAGCTTTATGTGCCAAACACAAGGCTTAAAAGAGCCCTTCAGCAGCTTCTGCTCTTTTTAGAGTCTCCCATTCCTTTTCTTTCTGGACTACTTGCCCAACCAAAACCAAATTTCTCACTGTGCTTTCATTTTCCTTACTCCTTTTACCACTTTCTCTACTTATTAGTTCCCAAGGTCAGCTTCTATGTCCTGCTATTACCAAGATGCTCATGGTTTATTATCCAAAAATTCAGCATCTCCCATCCTTGTTTTTGCATCCTTTCACTTATCCTCCAACTTCAGTCTCCAACTTGGAATAATCTTAGTCTTCCTACCACCCATCTCTAAATTTCAAGTTTCTCAATCCCTCTTTCAGCTTCTGGTGACTATCTGCTACCTCCAGCTGCATTTTCACAACCTAATTCCCTGCAGTTCTGTGCTTGCCCAGTTCCACATCAATTTGCCACACTGTACAGTCCAAGCTACAGATGGATGAGATGCTGAGAGCACAGAGATAGAGCACTGCAGAGAACAGAGATGATACAGTCTACTGGAGTAAATATNGCCCGTAAACCGTTGACAAGATATTATAGTTAGTCTCAGAAGTGTATCAGAAGAACTTCCAAGCTGATGTTTTTGACAGTTTTTGTCCAAAACTATGTCTGCATCAGTAACACAACAAGTAGTTCTCTCCTACTACATTTCTAAAATGCATAGGGATTTTTAGGGAGAAGAATGGAAGTTGCCTGCTTGTTTTTATTCAAGAAAATAACATTTTCTTCATCTATATTGTCCAATATATTGGATTATTCTAGTATTTATAAAAAGACTGTAGTAAATTTATCAAGTTGGCCACACAAAAACAGACAAATGTCTCTTAAATTTTCTATTAAACTACCAGTCTATTTGAAGCACTCACCCTATCAGCTTCAAATATTTTAAGTTTGCCAAAACTGCAAGCAACTCAAGCAAGTTCTTGCAATGGGACATGTCAGGCAGTCTGAAAATAGCTACAAACCACAGCCAACTATGCACTGTTAGTGCCCACTTAAAATTTCCAATGGAAAAATGCTGCCTTTTCTTTCTCTTCAGCCACTTTTAAAAATTGTACTATTTTTTAACATTTATCGAACAATCAGATCCTCATAAAGGCTCTGGGTCTGTCCTAGGTCAATCCCAAGAGTAGGAATTAATGCTCACAAAGGCTGATTTACAATGTCTTTTCAACCTACTTCACCCAACACTAGGGCGAGGTATGGTAATAATTGAGAATGACACAAAGTGAGATAGCAGCTTTTTCAGTTGCAGTACATGGCAAGACATCATAGACAATAAAGTGAAAAGGAAGGAGTGAAAATGAAACCCCAGGCCATGTTGAGCTTACCAATTAAGACTTTTCATGAAACAATAGGGTACAATGAAATCATTACTACCACCACCTTAAAAATGAGACTATTAGGCACTTATCCCCATAACAAAACAGAATTTGACCTATGGAAGATCATGAGCATAATTTTTCAAATGAAATATTTATTAGCAGAGTGTTTAAAATAAAACCACAAAACAGAACAAACTGAGACATTCCATCTGCATTCACAGTATGTTTAGATTAGCACTTAATATACGAAGTTATGATCTTATACATTAAGGTGTCTATTAGGATTAAGAAAAAAAAGAATATATAAATTCTGCATATTGAGAATGATGTACTTAACTAAGCACTCCATTTTTACAATAAAATGGATAGAAAACAATGCTTCCTATAACATCTTGACTATGAATGCACAAAAAATAGCTTTTTCTATCTTTTTGGAAGATTACTTGGGAGAATCAGTACTTTCTCCTCCAGTCAGCAAGAGCACCATTCATTGATTTTTGTAGAAAAAGTAACATGCTCTTGTATTCCCTATGGTACCTTAGCAAAAAACTGCCAAAGACATCCAGAATTTCTCAACAACACATCATATTCTACAGGAGTCCCCAAGGTCTGAATAACTAGCAGTGTGAAATATACACAGACTTAATGAATTTTGATCCTGACTCTGAACTCAAGTGACACACATACTGCTGGAAAGCTCTTTATTTCACCATAGGTGACTGATTCTTTTTCTCTCACAGCAAGAACATAGTTGCTACAATGTGGCTTTTAATTCTGAAGTAAAAAAGGCAGCCTGACTCAGAAAGAAATGCTAACCTCTGCCTTCCTCCCAGCCCACAGGTCACCCTTTCCCACTCATAACAATGGGAGGAGCATGCTGGAACCAAATCCCTGGCCACTGAAAATCAGTGTAGCTCATGAACTGCCCACAGCTGACACACCTCCGGATAGGAAAGCCCACAGATGCTGCCGATTTCTAGACAATTTCACTGACTAGTGTCAGAAAACTCTAATAGAAATATATTTTGCTACATTTCTAATTCATGGATAGTCATTATTCTCTGTAACGTGTACAAAGATTATTTGAAAATATGCACAATGGAAAGCAGTCTAGATCAATTGCTTTAATAGTGTAACATAATCCAGTGGAGTCACATGGTTAGAAACACCGTAACATCAAACTACTCCTGCTTGTAACCAACCAAACATTACTCAGAGTTCTG
This sequence comes from Odontophorus gujanensis, assembly GCA_013399175.1. Taxonomy (NCBI): domain Eukaryota; kingdom Metazoa; phylum Chordata; class Aves; order Galliformes; family Odontophoridae; genus Odontophorus; species Odontophorus gujanensis. The sequence continues at coordinate 774,347 of VXAB01007349.1, read as the reverse complement.
GAAGATAAGGAGATCGTGGGAACATTCTGAAACAAGAGGTGAGCCACAGTAGCAGAGAAGCTATATAAATCAGACTCACTGGGCAGATGGCACCGCAAGCTAGGGAGCTGATGGCAGATGGAACTGAGAGCTTGAATATAGCAAAAAAAGTTGGTTGAAAACTAATGAGATCTATTAAGATGCTAAAGACAACAACTCTCCCTTTTCTGTTGACTTTTCTTTAAGCCGGGGTCAGATGAGCCCTTCCTTCAACACAAATTTACCCAACAGAAGTTTTCAAAGCCATAAAAAAAAAGGCTCCCTCAAAGAAAGATCCACAACAGTCACTCACAGTTACTCAATACAAAATAAGCAGAAGATGCATAATTCAAAAATCATAGAATCTCATGAAATCTTGGAGGCGGGGTTGGAAGGAACCTCTGGAGCTCACCTAGTACAACCTCCCTGCTAAAGCAGGTCCTCTACAGTATGTTGCACAGAGGAAAATATCGATGTGGGTCTTGAATATCTCCAGAGGAAATTCCACAGCCTCCCTGGGCAGCCTGATCCAGAGAACAGAGTAAAGAAGACTTTCCTCATGTTCGTATGGAGCTTCCTGCGCTCCAGTTTGTGCCTGCTGTCCCTTTTCCTGTCACTGGGCACCAGCAACTGTATTTTTTCATGGCAGAGGAGCTTCCAACAAACAGGGAGTTTCAAGACAGGATCATTAATGGAAGACAGCTACATGGCACGTTATCTTTGGTCTTAATTCAGACTAAATTGTGGTTGGCCAGGTGCTCACAAATGCTCTGTCTCCTTCCTGCAGGTTCCCTTGCTGCTGCTATGGGATCAATAGCATCTATAATTCCTTACGACAGCAGAATAGCTACCATCAGTGGAAGTGTGTAGCATTCTAAGATATTCATCAATATCAGTCACTCCAAACATCAAAAAAAACCTTTCTCCCCTAGTTCTGCTTTGTTAACAAATATATTGCTCCCTTCTCCTCATCCTCTTTCTTTCTTTACATATACACAAACACACCCATACCCACATACATGTATTTTCTTTCCTTTTTTTGGAGCTTCAGGATTCATGCTTATAGAAGCATTGCTAAGACTTCAAAGGTTTTTATTTTTAGTCTGATACAATGGTCCCAGAAGCATTAATACTATTTTCAGAAGAACACAATACGAAATGATCTACTCCTGTAAATGAGACACTCTCATACAATATTGGCCATCCACGCTTCTAGCAGATAGCAGCTTCTAAAGACTTCTAACATTACCGCCTTAAGCTTACAGGGTTTTTTTCCCCAGACACATTCAATTCAGGATAAGTGCCCTGTCATGAACTGAAAGGCTTTCATGGTCTTACAAACTTCTATAGCAACTTCTGACAACTGGGGATTTTCTTTATTTGCACATAAACAAGAAAAGAAGATGAAGAGGTAAATAAATTAACTTTGTTGAAAGCCTTTATGAAAAGAGAAGTAAAGCTGCAGACTTGCGTGGGAAGCTAATAAAAAGGGAGCAGAGTAACTGCAGTGCAAAGACACAAAAGATTAACAGGCTCTCAGCAAGGACTTGCATTCCTCGAGGTATGAAGTTCTTATATCCTAAACACATAGAGAAATATTCACATAAGGAAATGGCTGTGTACCATATACACAACCATGCATCTGTAGGGCCCCTAAAGCTTAAAAAAAATACAGAGTTGACATAGTAAGAATACACACTTTCCATAATAGAGCCTAGAGCACTATATTCATACGATGTAAATGTGTATTATCTACCTGTTCTTAAAATTAAAGAATAAAAACCAAACAAACATGAAGTCCAGACAAGTTAAAAACTTTGACAACACATTCCAGAGAGTTTTGTTAAATCGAGAAGGGCAGTTTTCTGGATAAGTGCATGAATGAAAGATCAAATGCTGCAGCTGAAAATCCACATTTTCTCACCAGTTTTCTGTGTGATCTCAATGGAGTCTCTTAGCTTTTCCCATGACTGCTTTCCCCAGTTGCAGTCACAGGGTTACACAAGCTACCTTCTTATGGAGATGAGCTGTGATTGTTTGCTCATTTTTGATAGGTTTACCTTCTTCTCATTACACTGGAAATCCCAATCTCTGCCTACCACACAGGAACAAAACAAAAATACCTACAAAAATTACTACTGCAAAAGCAAACATGGGTTCTTATAAAATCACTGTCATCCAACAAACATCAGTTTCAGATATTTCAAACGTTCCTTTTACATGCAGCTATCTTACATCTAACAACTCTTGAAGCATCCAGATCCCCACATCAGTTGGGGAAGATACAGAGAGATAAGATTTACATAGCTGCAGAATAACAGGAAGTGACTAAAAATATCTCAACTTCAATTCTGCAACGTTTGATTTGTAAACATGTTCTAACTGAAGATACTCCTATTAAAAAGAAAGATTAATCCCAACCTATGCCTAGAAATCACAAGTTTAACACAAGCCTTCTTAAAACCTCAGCACTTTGGGGTATACTTGGGCCTCCCAGATTCTGTGTGCCCAGCTCCTGTGCTTAAAGAAAAAAAATGCACCTCAACAACCTGGATTTCATGAAGCAAATTAAAATGATCCAACTGTACTTATTTAATACAATTACTCTTAAACTGTTCTTATAGTTTTGGAGGAACAGAGAGAGTTGAACCATTGGACAGGTATGGGTAACCTGATCCAGCAGAAGCCTGTTTATGGCAGGTAGGTTGGAACTAGATGAACTTCGAGGTCCGTACAAAGCAATGCATCCTACAATTCTGTGTTTTCTTCTAAGCATCTGGAGAAGTCAGCATTGCTAACAATATTTCAATACATACACACATAAGCACACATTTTCTATTAGCAGTTTTATCGCATCATTGTAAAGTTGTCCTTTACCCTAAGTAGAAATTTCCATCAAAAATGTTGAGACGTATCTCTCTGATTCAACTTCAACAATTTTTTGGTCTTAGTTGCCTTGGCTTTGAGTGTGCAGCCAAGTACGTGTTCACACATGATCACATTGATACATCTACATACACAGAGAAAAACGAGGAATCAGAAAGAATCATATTTTCTGACTAGGTGCCGAGAATAACTACATCTTTCCAGAAGGTTATTTGTTTCTTCTTTCTTATCTCTGAACAACTTCTACAGATAAATCAAAAGTATCATAAGATTACAGGTACAAACATCAGCAAATTAAGTTCTTAAAAGAGAAGTCTGTGGACATCAAAAAGATACAGTTAAAGCCTTTGGATACACGTATTTTGAGCAACGGTCACCCACTCCTCTCATAACACATAAGCACAGTAGCAATCCTCAATCTATACTGTAAAGGCATCAGTATTGTAACAAGGATGTAACCAAAAGGGGGGAAGTGCCACTCCAAACTCCTCAATCCCAGAGGTTGACAGTATCCCAGAACTCAAGCTGTCACGCTTTGCAAGAAAGTACAGACTCTGCTGTCAGTCCCTAGTTGATCAAAGAATCATATTGCAATAAATAAATGAATCTGAACTTTAAATTAATTTGGCTACAGCCACTGGCAAAATGTTTCGTCTCCCACACACCATAAACCGCAGAAAGGCGAGGAGAAAGAGAGAAAGGAAACATACACTGGAAAGACAGATGGGAAGATGAAAGTGTTGTGGACTAACACTGATATTAAAATGTGTCATCTATCCTTGCTCTCAATTATCCTCCAGCCAGAACAGACATCTTGAAGTAAAATGGGATCCAGGGTTTCCATATTACTTACCTTATCATATCCCTCCATAAAATATGAACTCCCTATCCATAGACACAGTTCATCACTAAACGAGCAAACCGTGATTCAGTTTATAACGGCAACCAGTACAAGCTGCTGTGCTCAGACAATATCTCAAACACTGCACGTTTAACCCACGGTTTCAAGAAGAGTGAACCTCCCATTACCACTGTAATATACACAGCTCAGTTAATCAGGAAAAATGACCAAAAGAAACGAAAATTGAGAAACTGTCAACACAAGTCTCATAATGACCCTGAACATACTTAATATCAGCAGGTTAATTTTGCGCAGCACAATGCATCTCAAAGGCTTATAAGACATCGAAGTTTTCCTATCTTACCTGGTTCTGTACAGTTCTTTCCTTCAAGTGTCCCATTAGGTAATGCCATCAATATTCGATTTCTCCATGTCTCTGATGAAACACGTGTGTCTGCAACACTTGAATCTTGGCCTAAATGAAAATAATGAAAGATTATGAAATACGAATTTCTATTTTCTATTAGAAAAATTTTCTATGAATTTTCTATTAGAAAAATTTCTAAATGATACAGAAAGACCTTATATCCACTGTCACTGAATTTTTCCTCTATCACCTTCACAGGACTTCATGCCCCCCACCAGCCAGGATCATGGGCAGACCACCAATATCAGTATGTGGACACAGCAAAATGAAGGTGTACCTCTGGCACATGTCAACATGACTACACATGGTGCTCACTGCTACCAAGGGCAAAACTAGCTATGAAGATGAAGTATCTGAGCAGTCAGCATGTTCTGGCTATCAGAGTACCTGGCTGTGACCCATGACAGAAAAATAATTCTGTAGCAAGCATAAGTTGAAACCTGTACCTGTGAAACTCAACACTTACACATTCTATAGGTGAAATCAGCCCAGCTACACTGACAGGAAAAATGATCACATTTTCATTTAGTCATCTGCATTTGCAGATATTATGTTACGCATTTATATTTTTGGTAATACAGTATTTCCAAGTTCCGTATATATTTTGGCTTAATCCAGACCAAGGGGATGGTCTTTTTAGCATAGGGTGCACTTGATTATATCAATCCCTGAAGAATTTGTTGAGGAAAATGAAAAATAGCATAGTAAAACCCCACGAGAACTAAGAAAAGCAAAACTTCTTCAGAAATCAGTGGAGGTTTAGCAAGAACTCATATTCCAGGAACAGTCTCCATGGAACTTAATGAACATAGTAAGTTGCACTTGTGGTAAGGCAAGGTACATGATCACAATAACCAAAGGAAGAAGAGATTCTCTTAATTAAATTGCTTCCATCTCAACCACATATATTTCAAATTAAGATATTACAACAACAATCTTCCATGCTTCATCTTAGAATTAATACTTGATCATCCTGGAATGCTTGTGGTTTGCCACAGTAACTCTTGCTAGAAAATCTAGCTTGGAAGTTGGGTAAAATATTTGCTAAAATAGTCTGCCATCACAATTATAAGAAACTCAGAGAACAGATGGTCAGTGTTTATGGATATAATATACTGTAAATTAACGGGCTGAAAAAAACCCTACCTGATGGGACATACCATCAAAAATCAGGTTATCAGGGATTTAGTTGATAACCAAGGAGATTAAAAACTTTCATTAGTCATGACATTTTTCACGCAAGATCAAAAAACATCTGGAAACCCCTGATCTGCAACAAAAACCTCAAACCATGTAAATGTAACTGTACTGTTACCATGTAAATGTAACCAAGCTGCCTTCACAAACCAGCCCGTTTATGAAAATACCTAGCTACTGAACAAAAAAAAAAAAAACAAGTCACAGGCATGACAGACAAACAGTTCAAAATAAGGCAGGGCTACACTGTGAAACCACAATTTTAAAAGATGTTGAAAGTTTTAAGACAAGCTACATGCTAATACAGCTTATAAATATATATGCATAGCACTGAGCTAAGGATGGCAACAAGCCATCCACATACCTCACACATCACAGGTAAATGTGAGCATAAGAACCTTAGAAAGCATAAAAAGTTCCATAGATTTTTTTTGCCTGAAGTGCACATTTCAGCTTCAACTTATAGCAGATTACCCACTCTAATTACAATAAACACGGAGATCGGATCTGGGCTTAGTTTTGTTTTATTCTTTAATCCTCAGGGAACGTTGGCAGTTCTACCTAGAAGCCTACACCTTAGGTTTGATATCTGGGGGGATGGCAAGGCAGAGTGGAAGCAGAGAGCCACCAGTTGTACATCAGCAGCCCCAAACGTGCAGGTAAGCAGAAAGCAAACAAACAAGACCGCAACAAAAGAAACAAACGAACAGAAAAATACTGCGAACAACGGGATTGATTATAAATGTATCGGTCCACCAATACATCGCATAAAGGACGCAACGGACTCTTCAAAACACGAGGCCGGCGCCGTTCCTCGCCTATCGAACAGAACGTTCTGTCAATCCCAGACTGTCACTCAGGGGAGAAGATGGAGAGCTGTTGGAGCTGCGGAGGTGTACAGCCACAGGTTACCAACGAGAGGCGGCCGGAGCGGCCGCAGCTCGGCGCGGCGGGCACAGGGGGCGGTCCCGGCTCGGCGCCGACCCGAAGCCCCGCACACCTCCGGTCCGGCACCGCTCCCCGGCCCGCCGCTGCAACACTCACCCCGCCTGGAGAGCAGGCTGGACATGCACCAGACGAAGAAGAGGATGGCGCAGATGAAGCCCAGCTGCTGCAGCAGCATCTCCCGCCGCTTGCGAACTTTCCTCAGCAGCAGCGGCATGGTCTCCGGGCGGGCGAGCCGCGCTCCGTCCAGCTCCACGGGCGGCTCGGTTCGCTGCGTGCGGGGCTCAGTCCTGCCGCCTCCCCGCGGACGGCTCCATGGCGGGCGGCAGCGCGGGGCGAAGCCGGTGCCCGGAAAGCAGGGCGGCAGGTGGAGGCGGGCGGGGCGGGTTGGCGGAGTTGGGGTGGGGGGTGGTGCGAGGCGGCGCTCTCAGCGGCCAGGCTGAGCCCCGCTGCCCGCACGCACCATGACCGGCGGCGGAGGAAGCAGCGTGCGACCGGCTGCGAGTCAGCGCCGAGCAACGGCGGCAGCGCCCGCGCCCGCCCGGCCAAGTTTAAAGTGGAGTCCTTTCGTCCCTCCCTCCTTCCACCTCTCGGGGCGCAGCGACGGCCGCCTTGGGACTAGCCGCCCCTCGGGCTCCAGCAGCGGCGACGAACGGACGTTCAACCCCAACGGACATCCGCGCGCCCGGCTCGCTCTTCTCCGGTAACTTTCTGGGCGCTCCACGGGCGCCCATGGCAACGCGCAACGCCCACCCCCACGGCTTCCCCAGGGAGGGGCGGAGCACCCAGTGGGCAAATTAAGCCTTTCCCCCTCGCGGGGCGGGAAGCGGCTGCTCTGAGTGCCGCGTGCGTGGGGCAGTGCTCCGTGTGTCCCCCGGGACCTCTGCCCTTGTAGTTCGCATCGTAGGATGTTTCGTGCCTGCCGTTATTGCTACTGGTACCGTACTAATAAAAATATCCTACCGAAACAAATCTTCACGCACAGAATCCTTTGTGTTTCCCCTTCCTCCTGCAAGTGCGTGTGGCTTGCTTTCTTTTTTTGCTTATGAACTATTTCTGCAACAGTGAGAAGCAGCATCGGGGCTCAGGGTGCTGTGCTGCAGACGCGATGTGCGGTGGCTTCGGACTGCTGCCCGTGTGCCTCGGTGCAAAAGGACTGCCCAGGCTGGGCAGCCAGAGGAGCAGTTATCTGAGCCTCGTTGCTCACTTGCATGCACATATCTGCAGAAATTGGAGCCCTCACCGTTCATGCTGACAGGGCACCTAGGCTCCGATGGGCCTTAGACTTTCTGGTTGACCCTTAAGTGTGTTAGAAGAGTGGCACTGAGACACGTGGTGATCTTAAAGATATAAAGAGAATGATCTCTTTACCGCTGCTGAGAAAGTGGAAGTAACAGCAGACTGCTACGAGGACAGCAGAAGACAATATTACAAGTCAGCTTGTGCCTGTTGTTTCTCTCCACGGCCATGCAGGATATCTCCCAGTTGAACCCAGAATGAGGAAATCCATCCCTGACCATCGCAATGTAGTCTATTTAGGCAGCAGAGCCACAGGAATCTGAATAAAGGCCCTAATAACACCTAATTCTGTAATAGCTATTCTCACTTAGGTACCCTTGTCTTGTAACTCAATGGAAGCCTTCTAGTTCAGGACAATTATAGCATATGTTTGTTTATCAGAGACCTTTACACTCCACTGTACTGTTTAGTTGGCCTGCCAGTACAGATAACACTGCGTGGTTAGATGACACTTTAGCCTCTAACAGCTACCATAATGCCTGAGCACCAACTCTTCATGCGGCTTTCTATCATGTCTTTACTCAAGCCTCCCCTTCTGCTTGAAATGGCATCTGCCATCCACTTACTTAGCGGTTAATAAGAGCTGAGGTGCTGACAAGAGTGTAGTCTTCTGCATAAACATTATATCTAGCCATAGCAAGGTTGTGACAATTGGAAGGCATTGCAGAGATTCAATGTTTTCTCAGTAGCCACTTTTCATAAGCTCATTATCTGCTTCACTGATAAGGCAGAGCAGAGCTGCGGGCTTTGGAGGCTGTTCTAGTTGTTACGTATGACTGAGGTTGCCTGTGCCTTTTGTATTTGCCAGGTTTATTCTCTTACTTGCTCTTTAGACTGAGGACATATTCTTTTGCACTATATCGAAGTATTGACACTCCTGATCTGAAGAATTGCTAACGTGAAGGCATGAAACTATTAGTTTGTCTAATATTGAGGTAAATTTGGGTATGGAGGTAATACCGTGACTTCCAGATATTTTGTATTTGTGTCTATGGGTTTTACCCAAGGAGCATGGAACTGAAGTATTGTTAGAAGTCCTGAGTTTCACATGTGAGGGATTTCATTAAATCTGTCGGGTCCTATGAATATCACATGGATGAAATCAAAGCACATGGTCGGATACAAGAATGCAAGTGCAATATTGCCTTTTTGGACATGGGTTGTTTTCTCTTGTCCAGCTGTTGGAAGTGGTCTGTTTTAGGTAACGATTACTGAAATCCTAGGGCCATCCCTTGAGGAACTGAAAGAAAGAAAAAGAAATGAAAAAAACCAACCAAACAAACAACTTTTTACAGCAAAAGGGATCTGCTACCTATGAAAGCAGTTCTCAGAGTGACTGTGTGTGTCTCCTCTCTCTGAGTACACAAACGAGGCAGATCAAAGTTCAGACTGTACTAATCTCCTAATCATACAGGCTCCTGATTAGCATTTTTAATCAGTTTGGTGATCACAAGGCAGCCTCAAAATTGCTTTTGAACACTAAACTTTAAGAACAGAATTTACAAATTACTTTTACTTTGGTGCTTCCTATTAAGAGTATGGGATGTCTCAAAGAGAAATGTGCTACAGAATTCAGACTTGGTTACCTCTCCTCCAACAGCTGGCAGCACCCACAACTCTCTGGGCTGCTGGAACAAGTTCAGGACATTCAGATGGAGGTAATTACTGGAATGATGTCACAATGCTTTCTTCAGATTTGAGACATTCATGCTGTCTGTGAGAGAATGGTGATAATGTCAGGGCAAAAAAAAAAAAAGGAAATGCTTTGTGGATAAGGTGATATTGCATTCATTAGCATTCATTTTTTTAAATCTTACATTACTCTTGTCTCTTAGTGCAATGAGAAAAACTGTTTGTAAATTCAGTGGAGTCTCTTCACTACCAATCTGAAAAGGAATGTGAAAATAGTAAGATACCCCCTGTAGTTTTCTGGTATACTTTGTAGAGAGTGCTTTGGTGATATTCCAGATGTACACTGTCTTCATTATAATTGCAACAAAATATTTTCCAGGTTAGATCTAGGAATATTCCTGAAAGAATTACATGATATAAATCAGAGGTATTTGGGAAGTATCATCAAAACAAAATGAAGAGGAAAATATTAAATAGCACTTCACAGCTTAAACTAAGTCAGACACAAGAAATTGTCTTTAGCATTGCACTTACCATTGTTAAAATTTAACTTTCATGTATGTCTCATGCTAAAATGTCTCACTGAAAACACAGACTAATGCTAGCTGTAGCTATCTACTGCAATTAGAATCTTGAACTGAGTAACAGCCAAAAGGCTTTGAATTAGGTAACAGTCTCACAGGAGATCCATTAAATCAGCTGATCTAAGGGGAAAATATTGATGCTGCCGAGAGCCAAAGGAGAAGTGTAATGCTTGCACTAATTCTCTGTGTCACCCCCTAAAAGGAGTAGTGAAAGCTGCAGCAGCACAGCAGGATAGATGGAAACAGAGATGCTATTAGTCGGCCATGAAGACTGTCACACAGAAGAACTGAGACTGCATCAGCTGAGAAGCCTTGAGATTTAGCAAGTGATCATTTGTGATAGACACCCAGCTAGCCCTAGGAGCCAACGCAAGGCCAGTTTTCCAGCTTATAAAACCAAAATCCCTGTATCATTCCAGTATCCCCAAAATCAGGAGATAGTATCAAAGAAAAGCTAACAGCATTCCCTCAAATATGTAAATGAATAAATAAATAGTAATAAAAAAACTACCAGAAAATCTCCCTGAAGCCATAAAAACTAAGATGAGAGGAAAAGGAGTTGGTGAGTGAGAAGGCTGTGATCCTGCTTCTGCTGTTTGTCTCAACTGTTTCATAGAAGGGACACATTGAATTTGATGCTGTCTGTAATCACCTTCCTGTCAGGAAGGGAGCAATCCTGTGTTCATTTAGGACCTGGTCTCCAGGAAAGAACTTGAAAAACAAGCTTGCAGAAAGTAAACGTTGGCATATCAATATTTTTATGTTGAACTTCAACTAAGGCCACCATACATTAAGCAGGTATACTTGGATGATTCTTTAAGATCTAGTGAAAGGTGCTTTGCTGAACCATACTTGAAATTTACAAAGCAGATCTAATGCTGGGATCAGCACTGAGGGTTCTTCCTGAATCTCTGCAGTGAATGTACCCTAAATTGAAACTACTTGTGGATTAAGAGAGAAATTCCAGCTGCAGTACCCATCAGAGGACTCATCTGTGTGCTAATATCCTCAACATTTCTCTACTTGCTCTCATATTTTCATCTCCCCCCATTTTCCAGTTCTACTCTGCAGCTGTCATTGTGTTATCATACTGTACTTTGCTACAAAGACAGAAGTTTCTTTTGTTTTTTTTTTATACTGAGTTATTTCTGTAGTTTTACTCAGACCTTTGTTTTTTTTTCCAAGTCTATAAATAACTTGACCTTGAATTGGAATTTAAATGCTGTAGAGAAGACGTTGATCTTGCACCATAATGCTTTAATTTATCCAAATTCTCCCTTGTACTTTTATATCTTGCAGTTTCCTACTGTTGATTTTCCTTTAATAACTTGAAGTAATGCTACTTTCTCTTTCGGGTGAGCATCAGTGGTCATGCCTCACACTGAACACTTAGCTAGCAGACACACACTTACCCAGACCATACTTGAGTTTCATTTAACAATAATGGGATTTTCCCACAACATGCTGGGAAGCAAGAGTTTCTCAAACACTTCCTGCCATAGAAAACCTCAGGTAAGCCCAGTAAAGTGCTGCTATGCAAAATCCTGCTATACAAGAAGAATAAAATGTAGCAATCAGAGCTACACTCTTAATGTGGTTTTATTTCAAGCTACAACAAAATAAAATCACTTGACTACTGATGTCCCACATATGCTGTTGACACATTGTAATTTACATGCATTGGCTCTATTCATACCTCTAAACAGACCAAGATGTCTTACAAGTAGGAAAGATCTTATTTCTCTACCTGCCACTTCAGATCCAACACTAACCTTCTCAGGAAACAAAGACTGAAAGAGACATGGCAAGAGAGGGTGGGCTGCATGTGAGCAAGGTGATGATGTCAGCTGCCAGCCACGCCATACCTCAAATGAAGGCAGAGCATACTGACTTCTTGCAAGAGAAAGAGATACATTATGCATATCAGTAGGATTCAATCTGTTGTTCTTCTGCCTAGGTTTCGATCAATATCTAGCTTTAAAACAGTTTGTTTGAAAAATATCAGTATTTGTCTCCTTAAATCTGCATCATACAAGCCCTCCAAATTCATCATAGCATCTACATTTAATGCCCACTAGATTTCTCAGGGATATAAGGCGCTTGCTTATCTACTTGCCAAATGTGAAGAACTCCGGCACATGCATAAGGCTGTATCAAACTGCAGCTTAAATTACAGTGGCTCTGTTACACAGCATATCCTTTCTTACACACGTACCATCTCTGTCTCTTTCAGTTTCACATGCTTGCTACCTCCATTGAATCTGAGTCTCAATTGATTTTGCTGGTTTTACATGTTGATAGTGAACTTCTGTTTCTTCTGCACTCATGCTTACTTTCTCTTATGGCTATTTCTCTGCTTCCTGTATTTTCTCTTCCTCTCCATATGACTTTGAACCCATCTCCTGATCTTCTTGGCACAGTATACATTTTTTAAAATGTGTTCCACTTTCTGTAAACAGCGCTTCCCCCTCTTCAAGTCTCCCCGTAAGCTCTCTGGGTTTGAACCTATTATTGATTCTAAAGACTATTCTCAGGGGCATGTGGAAACTTGCCTGTGCTTAACCATAACTGAGGAATCTAGTTAGGTGGCGTCATGCTGAACATGAGTGATTCTAACTGGTTAAAGCTCTGCAGGTTGGCTGCAGCACTCTCTTCCATCACTATAGAGCACCTTTTATTTGCTCTCCATAATCGTGTTCCTCTCCCATATAAAGAAACTAAATTCAGTTCTGTAAAATGTTCTCCATTTATTTTCTTTCTGGAAAATTTTAATGTGTCTGTGAAATACAGTGAAATTCAAATCAATTACTGAAGAGACACCTTCCCTCACCACAACAACAACACTTTTCTGCAGCTTTCATACCTAGTGGGATCTGTTTCCAAATGCCTTTGCTAGCTTCTCTGACTGAGAAGAATCATTAACTAGGCAAACATTGATTCATTGCAGTGAGAAAAAATGTCCGTGCCTATGTGTTCTTAGCCCAAACCACAGACTGCTCTGATCTTACGAATACACAGGAGAAAGCTGTGGATAATTCTCACACACAAAAAATAACCCTCAAATGATATAAATGTTTGAAAGCCTAGGGGCTAAAGAGGTTCAGTGCAAGTCCTGTTGGGATAGCTGAGAAAGATTCAACAGGGCAGCTTCTTTCCCTCATTAGATTAGTGCATCAAAATCATTAAGGAAAGAAATATAAGCATTCATCCTCTGTGACTGTGGGGAAAAACAGCTGTAAACTCCAAACTCTATACAAGAAAGTGCAGGAATATATGCCCTGGCAGCCGATGTCCTTGAAACTACAGTATTAAAAAGGTGAGAATCATCTTTATTCGGAGACTTATGGCACATATGTTTGAAGGAACTCTGTGAGATTGTCCTGTTCATTCTCTTTTGCTAAAGCTGTATTCAGCTCTCCCTAATGTTGAGTGGGCTTGCTCTGAAACTTTTTATCCATCTTGATACTGAAATTGCTGTATGACTGCCTATCAAAGCTTTTAAAATAAAATGATGGTGAATAACATTAAGAAGATTTACACCTCCCACTTTGGCTGACATCTTTTTTTAACACTGTGATTGAGCAGAGCTTGGAGAGTTCTGGGAATTTTTCCTCTCATCTGATTGCAGATTTTCAAAAAGGAAGATTTTCAATAGAACAAATTTATTATGTTAAAGGTAAGAAAAATTGTGGCTGTCAATCAGAGAAGGGAGACAATATTCTTATTATTTATTTCTGTAAAGCTAGTAGAAATCATAGACAAGTAGGAAGAAAACAACCTTGCCCTGGGAAGATAAATTCAGTGTGTAAAATCATACAAAACGATAGTCTGAAGGGAATGGCAGTCAGAAAAATCAAGTGAGCAGGAACAGTGCTCAATGGAGTGTTTTGTATGAAGAATTCAGGTCATTTATTTCATTGCTGTTTCGCATGTCTTCTGAGGAAAGGATAAGAAAGGAAGATTAATTTGCCCCCATTACGATCAGACAAGAGAGGGGAGAACGGAGAAGGCTGGTTCGGAGTCCAAGTTCAGAAGAGTAAAGTGAAAGGTGTTTGTCTAAGGGGGCATTTCAGGGAAGGAAAGGAAAAGAGAGCTTTGGTGCAATAAGAATGATGAGAAACTTCTGAGCAAATGGGTTAGACGCAGTGCTCCATGGTGGCAGACAAAAGGATCATTAATCGAAGTGGGTTCGAAGGGCAAGTGAAAAGAGCTGAAAGAGGGACATGAGCAACACTATCTCCACTTTTGAAGAGCAGTTCTTGTAGTGTGAACTTGAAAAGGGTTGGTGAAACAGACAAGAGAGACAGCTGTAGCTGCCGTGCTCTGAGAACATTCTCAATAAGAGCATCATTTGAGTCTACAAAAACTGAGATGTACATCACATTCTCCTCCAAGTTCTGATAACTGACACTCGTTACAGTTAATGAAAAATCATAGTCAAGGCAAACTTTGGTGTATTTTCAACCATTTGCATTAACACTTTTTACAGTACTTCCATATTATTTCTAACAAGCATCACTGGCAAATACCAAGACAATCAGTAATTATAAATATGTTTCACTGGCACATAATAAGTGCAGTACTCCTAAAAATTAAGTTCCTTTCTGACTTGTTGCAAAGGTTGGCAGCAGACTATTTGAGTTGGCCTTGGTCATAAGTGTACTCAGCTGCCTCCCAGCCCAGGGCAGCCCAGGTTCAGCCCAACTCTGAGCTGGCTGCTCTTTTTGGCTTGCAGTGGGAGTACAGCAAGAAGAGCACTACACCATAGCCCAGTTTAATAGCAGCTATTGTGGGTGTCACTTACCTGTCATGTCTGACTCACTCCACCATCTTTTTGTTGTTTTCATTTATATATTTAAACACTCAAATATTCCAGCCAGTTTACATTTCACCTCCTCAGAAAGGAGCAATGTTTCAGAGGTGTTACCATGGAAACAATAGAGCAAGGAGACAGCTAAACATGAAAGAAAGTCGTCCAACATTCAATCCAGAGACATGCTTTGGGGGCTTTTGAAATTAAAAAATGTACAATTAATTGTGCTGCCACCAAGTACATGTTATTGCTTACTGCTGTCTTACAAGCAACAGGAGGCCAAGGCCAAATTTTTGCCTATGACAAGAAAACAAAATTTCCCTGTATGGAATTTTTAGTCCATAAGGTCCTTTTTGACAGAAGAGATAATACCACATATTGGAGATGACCACCAGAGTTAGTCCAGTTATCAGGAAGGTCAGACAACTGAAATGATATTGTTAAGAATCAGTAACACTAAGAATCAAGCACATTAACCCCTTCTGATAGCAGCAGGTTTGATCATTGGAGAATTGTGTTCCAAGACGCTTGAAAAGTTTAATCAGACTATGGGAAAAAGAGGATTAGCATTAGTAGAAGTAAAAATGCAGCTAGATATGGTATGCCCCTTCCAATTATACAAATGAGTACACAAAGCCATTCTGCTCTGAAGTGGGTATTAAATTATCCCCATGGATAAATATAAAAGCATAACTTTGTCAATCTGGCACTCTATATCCTGAAATACCACAATCACCTCTCTGAACCGTGTGAAGGAAAAACTCCTGACTATTTCCTGTGCTCACATCATGAAATGGTTTCTGCCATATCTAGTGATCTTACAGAGCTTTACCAAGCTGTATATCTGTAGTGAAGGTAACAATGGAAAATCTACTGTTTCAAATATGTGTTAAGCAAGAAAAGCTTAAAACAACAACAACAACAACAAAACAGTAATGATGACCATATACACATTGGCAAACTGACCACAGGAAGAGTGTGTCTAAACATACCACACAAAACGTTCAGAACAGAATCAGTACATTACAGACTTGAATTTTAGTTGCACTCCATGATCCTTTGGATTATGCTCAAAAATACTCGTGGGCAAAGGAGAGGTTTCAGGAGATGTCTAAAACTGTCTCAAGGGCTAGAATTTGTTTATTTTTTTTTTTTCTGATTAAACGAAGAGTTTTTCTGACTGGCAATGGGATACAACTCTAGCAAACGAAGAATTCAGCTTTGCATTGTGTGACAAACACCTGTCTGTGGGTGCCCTGAGTAACCTACAGGACCCACTGAGGCTGCCCTCCTCAAGAATGTTATTCTGGCACCTGCTCAGAGGAACCCCTTTGCCACTGATTTATTTGTTTTAGTTTCTCAAGAGTCCTTCAATTAGTAACAGAATGTTTTTGCTTGCTTGGTGTTTTCTTTCTGTGCATGAAGCACAAAGGAGATGGAAGAATTGCAGGTGGATCTTCTTCACAGGGCTACCAGTCTGCTCAGTGCAGGTGAAAAAAATACCAGCGCACATTAGGAGGATTTGTGGGAGAGTAGCAAGCCAGGTCCTGCTGCTAGCTTGAAACACTGATTTAGCTGCACACTGTAGAGCATGCTGTCCTCCTGGAGGAGTGAGTAGAGGGTCAGATGCTGTGTGAGATGTCCAAGTAGTCCATGTGAGTGAGCCTGAGGAAAATGGTCTGCTGAGGGATTCTGATGCAGCTTCAATGCCAACACATCAAATCCCAAGCAGCAGATTCTACCCACACCCATTCATCTTGGAAGCATGAGGAAGCCAACAATGGGGTCAATTCACTACAGGCTGGCAGAACATCAGAGCATCAGACAATCTGCAGTGGTCATCACAATACAGATTCACTCCACATCTTTTGATAAAAGATAATTTGTACAGTTCTATACACAGAGTAAATGATTTCAAATCTCTTTGAACAAGGATAACAGCACAGCTAAATAAACGTTTATCTGGAGAAGACTGATCTTCTATCCATTTCAAAATCATTAAAAAAAAACCAAAAACATTGAGCTGCATTCAGACTTGTGACTGATGAAGGAATCTCACAGAAATAGTTATGCTGTTTGTATTGACTGTGCAAAGGAAGCAAAGATACAGGCTATGTTTTTTGCAGTGTTCTTCTCATTGTTGGAAACCTACCATACTATTCCTGCCCAAATAATCAAGATAGTTGATAAGCTGGAAATAGATCAGATAATTGAGATGAACACTGCATGGCAAGCTATTGTATAACTGAACTGAATTTCCTATCTTAGCTTTCCAAATGCAAACAAATTATTAAAGGAAAAGAAAAAAGAAAAACAAACAAGAATAGTAAGAATGCTGGAAGATTTAACTAGCCTTAAAATTTGATCTTCAGCTTTTAAATTAATTCTAATTAATGAATCTTTAAATGCATGCAAAGCAAGACCACCAAATCTGCAGCTCAGCTGTGACTTTGCCATGAAAACTGAGCTAAAGGACGCAGCTTTGTTTTTGCTGATTTTGTCCCCCCAGAACAGATCAGAAACATCCAGGGAGAGGCTGCCTCCTGCTTTCCTTCTGTTCTGTGCCTAGCACAGTCTGTCCCCACCATGTGCCACTGCTGTGTTCACTGCCATGGCAGGCATCCCATCATGCCCACTTGCTTGAGGTGAGAATGCAGCAATCCCCAGCCTTCAGGCTTTGCACTACTGAACTGCTTGTGGCAGGGAAAAAGTGAATAAGCACATACACTGCTACTCTTTTGTGAATATTTACATTGGCTACCACTCACGAACAAACATCCATTTCATCTCTTGTCTGAAAAATCTCTTTTTATTTGTGTTTCTGCGTTGCTTCTCACTGACTCCAATCGACCCTGGACCAAGTACAAAGAGAAGAGAGATTTTTCATCATCAAGTATCTGAACAAGCTGGTGATCCAGAAAAAAAAAAGGCTTTTAAAGTCACTCACAGAATAATAATTATGAGTTCATTCTGATCCTTTGTTCCATGTTTCAACAGGTAAGTGAACTAACAAATATGAGCACAGTTATACTGAATTCAGGCTCAGTTTTCTGCTCATTGACCCAGTGCCCCCAGCTTTGAACTCAGTGGAAGGGTATTGGTACACTCACCAGTGATTTCTAAATGCTAGTTTAAAGCTGGTAAATGTCCTAGTTGCTATTTTTCTTATTTACAAACTGCTTAAAAAAAAGCCACACAGAGACCAAGCTCCTGGAACTGCTATCACAGCAGCATTCGCACTGTGTCTGAATTTGCACATGGCTTAGAGTGGAACCTATGCATTCAACGAGGCAGAATAAAAGACAGTCCAAATATGAGATGAAAAATATGGAAAAGCAGAGAGAGACAAAAGAAAAGTCAGAGCAAACAATGGACTGGAGGCTCCAGATGTTACAGATTTGTCCAGTAATTCTTTCTATGAAGCTTCAACCACCTGCTTCAGGATTACATCTTCCTGCAGAAATCTACCAAGGCCAACTGCTTTCCTGAACGATCTATAACACACCTATAGCAGGGGAATCAGAACTAGGTGATATTAAGGGCCATTTTAAGAGTCTCCTAGTAGATCACTAGCTGATCTTAAGGGTCAGAAAGGGTTGGTGTATCAGAGAGTGGGTCAGTATTTCTGATCCTAAAAGCATTGATACTAGGAACTGTGTAATTCTTGTATTTTGCTTTATCATGGTTAGTCATGCCATAACTGAAAAAGAGAAATATACACTGAGGAAATTATCACTGAGTCTTTGTGGTTAGGAAATGATGGGTGGGGGTGGAGTACAAAGGACTGTGTTCTGGGTCTTTGTGACCTTGCCCTCTGAGCAAGTCAAAAACACGAGTTACTCATGGGTGTTTTTCAATGCCAGTTGGAGAAAGTTGGAAAATTAAATATCTGTGAGTTGTGTTCCAAAAGTAATGCCTTCTATTCTATCATATTGATCCACAGTGTTAGAAATGGATGTTGGTGATACAGCAGTAGAGGTTGAACCTTTCTGTCGGTATTCCGTTACGTTTTATTGCTGTGTGACAGATGGCAGCAGAGGGATAGTCTGACAAAATGTCATCTAACATGGAAGCAAATATGAAGAAAGGTGGAATAGAATTACTCCATGCAGAAAAAATGGTACCCACTGATATCCATCAGTGCTTGCTGAATGTTGATGGAGGCCAAACAGTGGATGTGAGCGCAGCAAGACAGTGAGTGGTGCATTTCAGCAGCTCATGCTGGTGACCATGCTGAAAAATATTCTTTTGTGACTAAGAATTTGCTTGATCAAATTGCGTTCTTACGCTTTTTGTATTTGTTGTAGTTCCCATGGAAATAAATAGGAGACATTGCTTTCAGAGGGACATACGTGTGTATATGTATAAATCTTTCTATTTCTGGAAGCTGCCTTTCTCATCTTATTACCCATGCAATTATACATTTTAATCCTGTTACTTTCCATTTCAGTACACAAACTGCACTCAGATGCATTTGTCTCTGGAATCCTGATCTTACCAAACCTTGCTGCTGTCTCCTCTGCTGATGTCATTTCAACTTGGAGCATTTAGCCTAATATGTTTCATGAATACATGCAAAATTCACAAACATTTCAGAAGTTAATTCTGGACCCAGAGCTAAGTACTGCTGCTAACTTCAGAGTAATCAAATACTATAGCTTAGTGATATACTGAAAAATCAACTTATTTTCCTGTCTCAGAAGATTTTACCATTTTCCTCATTAAAATCTCCACAAAGAATTCCCAGTCCTATTGTACATGGTCTTCTTTTCCTTCCACACACTTTTTGCAGTTGTCAATCTGCATACAATATTTTCTAGATTTACCTACAAAGTCATGTGAAATTCTGTCCCACTGATCACCTAAGAACTCCAAGCTACAGCCTGCAAGTTCCTTATACAACTGAAATTTGCCTTTCTGCCTAGTCTTCTACTGCCAAAGTCTTTCTCTGTGCCATACTTCATGCCCTCTGGCACACTGTTTCTTCATTTTTCTCATCCTCTACACATGATTGTACTCTTTCTTCCTGCTCACACAGGGAGCATCTATATTCAGTTAGTCCCCAGGCAAACGCTCATTTTTGACCAGTCATGCACATCTGTGTTCATGCAATGTCTCCCATAGTTCCTGCTATAGTATTGTGCTAAGAAACTTAATTGCTTCCTATACTTCTCCCAAATGCCCTTTATCATAACAATAATGTGAGGGGGGGTGATTTTAATCTCACACTCATGTTAATGAGGTTTAATTACATAGAAGCTGATGGAAGCAACCCCAGATGAACCCAGTGAGTGCCCTTCAGTTTTAAGAAGTACCACATAAATCTCTCTCTTTCACTCTTTCCCATCAGCACACTTGTCAGAGAATAGAAATATTAGCAGGTATTTTCAAACCAGTCACGGGTAAAGGTATTATTCAGTAACATCAGTAAGAGGCAGACCTTTATGTTTATGATATAAAGAAACCATTTACCTTTCCAAACATCTTACTTGCCTTTGCTGGACTAGGCCTGTTATGCAAGAAAGTAAGTAAGTAAATAAATAACTAAAAATAGCCTCAAGGCAGATGCATTAGTCTCTGCTTCTGTATCAGTTGCTCTGCTTTTTTTGTGAAAAAGTCAGAATTAAAATACTTTCCTACAGAAGACACAGAAACAAGAACTGTCTGCTTCAAAATACAGCTGGGACTAAGAATCACAAACAAGGTCGATATTTTTCATTGATCCATATAATCACATACACATATGAACTCTTACACACAAACATGTAGCCATAAAAAGCTCTCAGTATAGCGTAGCCAGCAGAACACTGAAGTCTGAGTGGAACTCAGCCTGTATTGTAATATTTATGAAGAATATAAAACAAAGTTTTCATTTGTCAGCCCAACAACACTTTCAGCTCTAAGCATTTGAGCAATATTTTTATTGCTCATTGTACCAGTTATGCTTATGTTATGATCAGGACCCTGGTGAGGCCATGACTAAGATGAGGCACAGCACCTGAACCAAGTCCTGGAAAAATCAATGTTGTTTGTTTTTCCCAACTTCATAAGAATCAAATCTTTTCCTTAAAAGACAGCTATTCCTAGAAGAAGAGAATGAAGAAGAACAAGAGAAACAGAAGAATTCTATCCAAGCATCATTATCTATCTATTACTTACAGTCATCCCAGGAACAATTGGTGCTTTGAATCAATTTGAAAGTTACTCTCTTCAGACAAGCTGAACAAGAGAAAAGCAAATACTCTGCAGACCTCAGGTGATATTAACACCTGATCCAGGTGTTCTGAAATCACAATCTGAGTAGATAAGCATCTACACTTTTATTTATTTATTTATTGAGAAACCTTAGCAAATCCAGTGGAATGCACATGGAAAGAAACTGTGTAGTTTCATTCCCTTTGTATATATGATGAATTCCTTGAACAAGGACTTTTTCCATAACTGCAAAAAAATGATACTGCTTGTTCATATGGTATCTTCCCTATGCATTTCTGTGATGCTTGTTTCATGTTCTACCTAAAGAAGCAAAAGTTAAATAAAAATATTTTTTGAGAAACAAAGAAAAAAATCATACTGAGACAAGAGCAGCTGCAAATAAAGGGAACAAAACAACTACTACAGACAGCTTACACAGCTGGGAAAGAGAGTTGTTTTAGCCTGATAAAGATAAATGAAAAAAGACACTTAAACCAAACAGTGATATCACTGCAGCCACCAGTGAGAATGGCTTAGAAAATGGACTGGATATTTAACAATATTTAAAAAAAAAAAAAAAGAGTAACAAAGAACAAACTAGGACACTTATGAC
Organism: Odontophorus gujanensis; assembly: GCA_013399175.1. Lineage (NCBI taxonomy): Eukaryota > Metazoa > Chordata > Aves > Galliformes > Odontophoridae > Odontophorus > Odontophorus gujanensis. The sequence continues at coordinate 752,897 of VXAB01007349.1, read as the reverse complement.
ATGAGTCTGCGCTAGCTAGCAGAAGCCTCAAAGGAAATGTAACTATTCCCCTGAAAACTGGACCTCATTTATAGGCTATGCAGCTAACTAATGCAGCAACTACAGTGCATGAGAGGAGCAAGACTTTGCAGTTGCATGTACAAACAGAAAAGGAGAAGAAATTCTCTTGAATATGCATCAGTTTCTGTTACATTTTTAAATTCTAGCAAGAATTATTAAATGAAAGGGAATATGGTGGAATCCCCATCCATGGTGACATTCAAGGTCAGGCTGGATGGGGCTCTGAGCTACCTGATGTAGCTGTAGATGTCCTTGTGCATTGCAGGGGAGTTGGACTAGATGACCTTTAAAGGTCCATTCCAACTCAAATGATTCTATGAAATAAATGAATAGATGTAAAAAAAAAAAAAACACACCCTAGGAAATCAACAGCAAGCACGAATGTGCTCAGTGCTGCCGAAAACACTTAACGATTCTCCGGTTACCAGGACACACATAGCAAGTTAACCTTTTCTGTTCTCATGCTGACTACTAGGCAGTCGGTGATATGTGCTTATCTACGTAGGTCCATGAAGGAAGTATGGGTTGGATGATTACAAAGTGAGAACAGCATACCATCTGTCTATCTAATACTACCCATACTGCAAGCATGTCACTATTTTAAGTTTTCAAACTCCTCAGTACCAAGAAGGTAGAAGGCAAGTGTAGCCATTACACTGTAGTTGTATTTATGATGTGTGTACAATTTGCCTTGAAGTGCAAATTTAAGAGCAGCAGCCAAAAATATTTGAAGAGTTATCACAATAGGAGTGCTTCAGGTTTTTCACTACTCTGATACTCCATTATCCCAGAAGGAGCTAAATTGTTACTTGAAAGTGTTATTCTTACAAAATGCAAAAGACGAATTTTTGTCTGTATCTATGAAGATTAAGCTAAAGAAAGAGCTGCAGAGGGAAGAGCAGCCCAATGTCACAGTCAAAAGAGGCCAGCTAAAACCCACTTCAGCTGGTGCCAAATTGTGTGCCATGTTGGTAGGAGTATTCCATGTCCAGAGCTCAGGAAGGAACACACCCACCCACTGTAGTCAAGAATGAGAGTTATTAGAAGGGAAATAGCAAAACTAAGATTGTATCTGTGAAAGGGGTTCTATGTGGAAGGAATTAATGAAATCTTATAGCTATCATTCCAGGAATGTGTAATGTGAGGCATATTCTGTATTCACATATATACATATGTCAGCTGAGAATAAAATAGTGGAATTAACTAAGCCCTGACTTCCCTTAGCAACAGAGTGTTTTCCTCTCAATTTAGAACAGTAACTCTTTCATGCTTCACTACCATACAGTTTCCAAAGAAGCTACTTGGAGCAGGAGTGCATGTCTCCTGGACATGAAGGAAATCCTCAGCACTCATCCTGCCTCAGAAGTTGCAGTCTGAATGCTCCCTCCAACAGCTGTTGTTTGGCCTGTGCCTTAGAGCTGCTGTATAAATCTCATGAGAATGAACATTTCACCATCTTCCAGATTCACGGTTTTGCCTTTTGTCTGTAATGACTATTCATATTCATTGAATGAATGACCTACATGTGGAATCAGTTAGACTTGTACAGATACTGCATTCATCTAGCTGGTTCTCTGAAACCTCAGTAGAAAGTGGTATCTTTATTGTTTTCATAATTTAACTTCAGCCACTGTGCTTTCATGCTAGGAGGTTGCTTCAGATAAGACAACACTTGACCATTTCAGTCCCTTCATTACTAGAGCCAAGTTGCAACTCCAGTACATTCAGCAAAAACAACTTGAGTTCCCAGTGGCAATGCTGAAGTGCTCTGAACTGCTCCCTGTCCTTAGATGTGTATGTCTAGCACTGAAATATACTACTGCAGGATATCTCCATCATGCCAAGGGGAATTTTATGCTATTGGCATTACCTGATGTCTGTGGATCTCTGTTCAGTTCACACAGGTTTCTGAGCATTCCCAATAGACAGATTTTATGCGACTATGATAAAAATCTACCCATCCTCTCTGAGGTCCAAAAATCTTTCTTACTACATTTTTCTCTCGGTTACTCATTTTGGCTGGATGAAAATTCCAGTTTCTCCTCTTGATCCTGAAGATGCTGTTAACTCTCTTTTGACAGTCTGCTGATTTTGCTTTGTGTATTTGCATTTAAGGCCAGTCAGAAGTTTGAAAATTATTAACCTTCCATCATATCATATCATATCATATCATATCATATCATATCATATCATATCATATCATATCATATCATATCATATCATATCATACCTCTTATCAAAGTAATTTGCAAGTTAATAATTTGTATGTTAAAAATATATGTATATATATATCAAATCTCACCTTCGAAATCAGTGGTTTTTTGGTCTCAGTGTAGTACTTTGTTTTTCATTTTACTTATTTGTCAGCTGCACAATAACTATCGCATATGGCCCAATATGCAGGACATTTTCCACTCTCCATCATATCTTCATGTTTTCTTTTACACTGTTCTCACTGTCATTTGCATTTGCACAAATATTAGTTTATTCCTTGTTTTCCGTGGGAGTTTCTCTAAGGCCATGTCCAAGGACCTGCTCACCATTATCAGTCAGAGGGATAAATCTACCATTCAAATGAAAGCTCAGGTTAGCAACGTTGTACAGAATTATGTTGCAGAGGTGGTGGGTGAGTGACTCTGTTGAAACTTCTCATGATTATGGCTGACACAATGTGGAGCAAAGTGAGGATGTCTCTTTCAGTCACCAAGACAGCCCACAGGCAGGTGTTATGAGAGAACAATTCACACTGGAATTAAAGCACATTAAATTAAATCCTCTGGGACAGCCAAAGAGCTCAGTGCACATCTGGACAACAGAAAATGAAATCGTCTTCAAGCTCCCTTCACTAGGTCAGAATCCTAAGCCCCTTGAGCAGCTATTCAAGACCCCAGTCCAACCTTCATGCAGAACTTATTTCTGCTAATGGCTAATGGCTGATGGTCAGGTTTTTTTGTTGTTGTTGTTTTTTTTTTTCCACTTAGGTTTATTCAGAGTTGGTTACTCTTTCTGTCGTGACTTTCTTTTTAGCCTTTGAAAAATAAATAGTTTGTGCCTGGGGTACACTGCAACTCTGCTACTTCAGAGATGAGTGTAGCACAAATCCTTTCAGCAGGTGGTGACTGTACTGAGAACACGCAATGACATTAATGTTGCTTAAAATGCTGGCATTATATCAGGGTGTTTGGCTCAGGGGTAATATGAATCATGACAGGAAAATCAGACTGAGGAAAGATAAGGAGTTTTTAGGGAGAGGAAGATGTCTCAGGTGGCAGGTAAACATGCAGGACACTCGATACTCTCCCAGCACCACATAACTTTGCGGGGTCCCACCAAGAAGCCAGGGGGGTGAATAAGGGAGATACCGCACATCGACCAAAGAGCTACTCCTAAAATAAAAGCCACAAAATAAAGAGCATACCACTTTTTCTGTGAGATTTGTATTCATGTAGTTCTCAGTGTTGGTAATTTGCTACTGGCAATAGCTCTTCATGTGTTCCAGACAGTTGTTTCACTGAGAGCATCAGCAGTAAAGAATTTTTGTCGTCATTAGCTTCTGATGAAAGCACTAATTAGCCTACAGATTCTAGTAATAATAGACTTGGGTAACTGATGTTTGAATGTACCAGTAACCTCTTCAGTGAGCTGTGCCATCCATCTTCATAGTCAGAAAAATAATCGGGGAAGGAATATACTATACTTTCTATCAAAATCCCCTTTATTCCTCTTGCAACTGTAAAATGGGTTGAGAAAACCTGTTTTCATTTTCCAGGATCACCTTTTTGTCTTTGAAGTCAGACTCAGGCTACCTAGTCTATATTTGCTAAGCAAAAAATAAGCACTGTTCCCTCCCGCCTTGTGTGCTTTCTTACAGTTCCTCTGTGGTTATTCTGTGCTGTGGTCCAGGAGTGCTTGCTGACAGCCAGTTCCCCACAGTGCTGGGCACTATTAAACAATGACCATCAAATTTGCATACCCAAAGAGAACAAGAAGAACAAGACAGATGGTGAGATACATCCAGGGAGGAGAGTAGAAGGACATGGGAAGCAGCACTAGGCGGTATGACAAGCACTGATTAAAGTGGCAACCTTGACTGACTATTGGCCTTGGTCCTTTGAAGGTGTTCTGTGTGCCAGACTCCCTGTATCTACAAGGTGGCTGCTGAGACTGCTGGAGCCAGGTGTGGGTTCTGTGGTCTTCACTCCAGAAACAACTCTCAGAATTTAGTTCTCAGAATGCAGAAAAGAAGAACATAGAAAATCTCCCCAACCTCCTTGTGACCTTTAATTAGCACATCAAGTTTGCTGTGTAGCTGAATGAGATATTTTCTTGGGGTGAGCTGGGGATGCTAAAGGCATTCATATTCAATCACCATGCTTTTGTAGATGTCTTAGTCCACAGGTCCAGTTTTTCAATAGTCCCTAAGGCCTCAAGCCATCCCTCCTACACCTAGAGTCAGAAAACTTAACAGCATGGAGATTCTAGAAAGAGGAATTCAGCAAGTGAATCCTCCCCACCTGTGGGTATCATATATATTATAGTGACTATTAGATCCATGAGCTAGGAAGAACACCACCTCATGTTCTGAGGTGTGGAATTATGTCTGAACCTTTATGTCGGCTCTCCTACTTCTAAAAGTTAAAAGTACTTGAAGTGCTATGGTCTGTCTGTCTATACAAGAAGCAAGTTCTCTGTTAGCACCATGCAACAGTGAAATCTGCAGTGTCCTTATTTTAGTATGCTTCCTGGTTCTCTGTGATACAGACACTAATGAACTGTAACCTGGGAAACCACTGAAAGTCTGTTGGCTTAATGTATGTGAGAAGCTTTTCTAGATTCAGATGCCTTTCAGAAAATTGTAGAGACCTTCATCCTCCCACAGCTTCATGGTCTTCAGACTGTTCCCTTAGACTAGCAAAGTTTCTTGAACTTCATGGAGATAGTTTTATCTTTTTTACCTGTAATGAAACAACATCAGGAGTCAGGAAATGGAAAAATCTCTAGTTAGCAAAATAACTTATGGAAAGTAGGAAGGAAATTTTGCACTCTGAGAACAGGATCATGCAGAAGTTTCTAAGCACTGTACATGCTTCTGTTAAAACTTATATCAATCAATTAATGCTAACTTGACCACTTGAACAGATAGCTGAACAGCAGGAAGAAAGAGGATTCACTCTAAACTATACCGTAAAAAGGACTTGAACTAAAACTGAAGGTTCCAAACCTATCCTTCTGGCCTTTGTCCACAATTATGCTGTCCTCCTTCCATGACACATCAGGAGCATTTCTCCATAAGTAGCCCTGCCCACTCATCCTTCTCCTTGATACTTGTCTATACAGCTAATTTCTGTGGGCAAACTTGCAAGGAAGCAGCTCTATTTGGGGCAACATCTCTCTTTGATTCCCTTCTGCTTCTGCCAGCTCCTTCCAACAGACAGCTGGAGAAGAGAGGGAAGGAGTGGGCAGGTGCTGCGGAAAGTGCAGTAAAGTATAAGGCCTTCGTTGTCATCACTCCCACAAAACATCTGCTGCCTGTTGTGGCTGGCCAAGCTCTGTCCTGTAGGACAGCCTCTTCTCTGCATACAGAAGGACAAAGGGTACGTGCTTTTGCTAAAACATATCCAGCAGAACTTGGTGGGACAGAAAAGAGAGAACGTCTGAGGGAAAAATATGGCAACACCGTGCTCACTGGGATGTCTAACAACCTGGTTCAAAGCACAGCTCAGGACTAACTGAGCCTGCCTCCTCCACCACAACCTGCCAGCTATGCAGCAGCAGACAGCTGAGTCCATTTCCCAGAGCTTCATCCAAGTTCTACTCTCCCTGAATTCTTGTGCCTAGGTAATCTCCTGTGTTACAAGCCAACACAAATCATTTGCTGTCTTTGTGTAAATATTTGACAGATCTATTACTCTGTCCCACCTAGGTCTATCTGAGTGCAAATCCACCTCTGTCAGTAGTACTTGCTTAAATATCTGTGATTACTAACCTAAAGTCAACAGAGTTACAGTCTTTCCTACCACATCTTCTTCCTCTTCTTTAGTTTAGTTGGGATAAACTTACCTAACCCTGCCACTCTGAGTCTCACTTTCTGTCTTCATGCCCAGGATACTTCTTAGCCTGGCAGGATGTTTTTACCAGTATCCCTGCTAGCTGCTTGTCTAATTCAAAATCCCTCTTAAAAAACATTTTCCTTCTCTGCTGCCTGGATACTTCATTTTGTCTTCCTCTTGCATTTCATGAATCTCTTCTCTTTTTCATCTTTTCACTCCCAGCTCTTCAGCCCTAGATTCCATTGTAGCTCCTACATTCTTTCTCAGAGGGCTCAACTCATGTTTTTGATCAGAATCCATGTCAGGGTCTACTTACTTGAAGTCCTAATACTCATTGTCCCTCTGTATCTTGTCCCTCACACAAGACAGCAGCTTCATGAAGTTCCATAGAACATTTAAATTCCTTTTCATCATGATGTCACTAAAATGCTACCAGCTATCTAGGCTGCTGGTAGCCAGAGCCTCACGTCTCTGATAGTAAGCCTAATGTTTTCGCTGGATCCCTTGTATTTCTGTTTATATGTTTGCATAGTTTTGGGTCTTGTTTCGTTATTTGATGGCAAGTTTGAGGATGGGTTCAGAAATTGCCTTTTGTTTTGTGCTTGCAGAGTACCCGCTGCGCTGAGAACTTGGTCCATCACTCCCAAGTCTTCGTCATCAAGGTCAAAAATAAGAATGAAAACTACAGTAAAAAGCTGTCGAATGGGGAGCCAGTGGCAGCACTGACAACTGAGCAGAGGCACTCTGCCTTCCCCTCTTGCTGCTCATGCCTCACTATTCATTTCAGTACCTCTGCGATTCTGCACCTGCACACATGCAGCCAGCAGAGCAGTAGGAATTGCCAGCATCTAGAATTCCCTTTCTAATTATAAGAATAAGATCATATGGCTTTCTGCCAGCCAAATAGTTGTAAGCTCTTCATATACAAGAAGCTTTCACTTGAACAGCCACAATCCAATTTGCTCTATTGCAGTAAGGTTTAAATTGTTCTTCCTGTTCATTTTACATCAGCAACCATAGAATGGTATGTTTTGAAGATGTAGATATCCCATATGAGAGAGATTTGCAAGGGGATGTGGTAAGATTTTTATTTTTTCCCTTTAAAATGTCCCTGCAAGAGATACAACCAAGTTTAGATACACGTTTCTCTCATACCTATCTGAAACCAAGCTAAGCTGATTTGCAGCCTTGGACACTAACCATCATTCTACTTCCAGGTTGCTGAGGACTGGATGCCAAAAGCTAGGTTGCTCCCAAAATAGAATATGCTTTACGATTTCGCATAGTTAAAGAAGAACAAGGTGAGCAGAGCCAGTCATATTTACAGTGGAATACAACAATACATGGGAAAGAAAAGAAGGTGGGGAAAGTCAAAGTTCAGTGTTGTGTAAGAGAAGTTCTCTTGTTTATATTGAAGAAAATGGACAGACAGAATTAAGATGTAAGAGGTTATGTAGAGGGCAAGAAAAAGAAGTGCATTCACCCCAGCTTAAAAGCTGTGCTGTAGACATCAAATAACCTCTAAGCTTTATGTGTAATGAATATTTTTCTTTGATGTTTCTTTAGAACACCTCATCTAGGGTGCTGATCACTTAAATAAACCTCTTAAATTTCAAGGGCTATTTTTACAATCTCTTTATGATTGGAATAACCTCACTTAAAGGATTACAGGGGTTACTTCATGTCTTCGTAACCAAATGCATTCTGGTAAAGGTCGGAATGTCCAAAGTCAACTGTTATCTTTAGCTTTCATTGTTAATCATTCCCAAAACCTTTGTTCCTTAATTGTCACTAGGGAATCTTATATGCAGGGTTCATTAGTTAGTGACTAGCTTATCAGCAAGATGTGCATTATCAGATACAGAAAATATATCCCTGATATTGCTAAGAACCTGAAAGTAAATTTTAAATAATGTTCACTTGATTTCCACAATGTTATGCTCATTTGCTTATTGTTTGTATTATAGGAAAGCAATTTAAAAGGGAAGGCATGTAGGGTGCTCTATTTTAAAAAGGATGAATGCTCGCTAAGTAGAAGAATTTACAGTGTAGATTGAAGCATTTAAACAAAACTAAAGACAAACTAAAGACAAATGAACAATGTGGTGTATTCATGATTATTTTGTGCCAATCCAGTGTAGAAACAATGCAGACACTTGCAGATTTCATATTAAATAGCAGGTCTCGGCTAGTTGTTAGCAAACATCAGAAAATGCAGTAGTGATTGATTACAGTCCTATACTAAAGCTCTATACTGCTTTGCATTAAAAATGTAATTATGGAGAGTGTAGTTTGTGAAAAAACAGTTCAAGTGCCGTAGCATGAAGTGCTGTAATGTGGTAATGGACTACTTATAGTTTCTTTGCATGGCTCTTGCCTTCTGTTAGATTGCCTCACAATATCTTTTTGCACCTTGCATCATAGGACCTTCCCAAGTGTCAGCTGAGCTTCACCTTTTGCTGAATTGCTTTAAACATTTTCCTTTTGAAAAGAAGAGGATGCAAGATCCACCGTGCTGCTCTCATTTGGTCCAAACCAAGGTGTGCTTCCAGGGGAAGTCATGGGTGGCAAAGGATGAGCATGATTGCACAACATGTAATCTGGCACCCAGATACGCTTGTGTTCATCTGACACATCTAATTATAGGTATTCTTCTTCCTGCAGGTGGCTCCTTCACTCCCAAATGTCTCAGGTAAATGTTTCCTCTAACTTAGTCCAGTTCATACATTAGTTCTGGGGAAAAAAATTACACCAAGAGATTGCTCTCCTACACTGAATTATCTACAGTGAAGGTGTCCAACTTTAAATTTGAACTTTATGAGGTTCCTGTAAGCACATCTTTTCTTCTTGTTGAGGTCCCTCTGGATGCAGCACAACCTTCTGGTATACCAGCCGCTCCTTCCAGCTTTGTGTTATCCACAGAATTGCTGAGGGTAAACTCCCCCATCATCAAGATTATTAATGAAGATGTTGAATGGAATTAGACCCACTATTGACCTAAGGGGTACACCTTTAGTTACTGGAGGCAGCTCTCTCTCTTTGGGTCTGGCTATTCAGATGGATTTTAATTCACTGCACTGTCTCATCCACTTCATCATCACCATCTCCATAAGGGTCTTCTGGGAGACTATGCCAAAAACTTGAATGAAATCAAGGTGAACAACATCTATTTCTCTAAACTCTCATGTACCAAGAAATTATCATTTCATCACAGAAGGTTATCAGATTGATAAAGCATGATTTCCCCTTGGCAAATCTTCTCCAAGGTCAATTCATTTGTCATTCAAAAGCATTAGTAATACACTTTCCTTCATTAAGCACAGTTGGATCAGACCTTTTAATAAAGACCATTCTTTTTCCTGCATTTATTTCTCCCTTTGTCAAATCTTCCATGTTATTGCTATGTTCTCTATGACACCCCTGTGAGCTATCCTGGTCTCAATGGCAAACATCCAGTGAGTAAACTTCTAAGCTGTCTTTTATTTACTTAAGAGGCTGTATCTTTTGTCAATATGTACTTTAAGCAGGTTTATCATCCAAGAGACAGAAAGGTTCCAGCCTCATAGTTAAATATGTAATTAAGAAGCTTTTAAAGGATGGCTGCTCTCAATTCACCTTGGGGGTAACAGATACTTCTTAAATAAAAAGACCAAGAGGTAGAAACTAGGAACATTGCAACCTATCTGTTCAATATATTATGTTGGTTATTTATATAGTTCTTTGAAAGGTGATTTCTTTGTAATGATCAAAAATCTTTTGCAAGCCACTTGCCTCTTGTGAGGGTCTGTTTGTGCAATGGAAATATAGCTAACAACAAGTTTTCCAGAAGTCCCTCCTTGTAACAGGAAGATGGCCTCACTGACGAGGCAACCCACAGACTCTGCATTAACATTTACTTTCTGAGAGCTAACCTTACTGGCAGCACACCACAGAAGTCCGTTAGATCAAATAAGTCCAGGTGAGTGTAAACTGTTACAAATTTATCTCTAACAAATGGACTTAGTCTGTCCTTGAGCCAAACACAGCTATTACAGCAGTAGCTATTATCACTTTATTTGTGCTTTTATCTTGCTGCTCATCATTGTAGTATTTATATCTCACAAAATATGCGAGCTCTAACAAAGTCCTGAGGGGATTTAAAACTCCTGTTGATAGTATTTAAACAATTCTGTGGCCTCCTTTGAGAATGCAATGGTTGCTTACCGCTCAAGAACCAAAATCATTTTTTGCCTTTAAGTTTTAGAACAGGCTCCATAGATCATTATAATCATTCTCAAGTGTGCTTTTGAGACTGCAGAAAAGTAGACAATAAGGACATTTCTTACCATGTATTTGTCATGGTTTATCATCATAAAGCTGTTAAGATAGTGCTTGTGTACTAAAGATATCTAAGGACTGATAAATGCTGTACTAATTTAAAAGAATTCAAACAGATTTTTTAATATTTTATTTTCACTCACCACTAATGTCACTCAGATTTGAATACTGAAGGAGTTTTGAAAGCAGTCTTCTATCAGGGATTTTGAGGCTGTGAAATAAAAATGGTCATAATTTTCAAATGTAAATCTACCTGCGTAACCAGGATACCTGCACTGGTGCACAATTGCACTGGCTATGTCAAAGAATGCATTGGCTTGTAGAGCTGTGAAGGTGTTATGCACAACCAGCATCAAACTGTGGAAAAAGCAGCTTCAGCCCAGCAATGTCACACCAGGATGGTGACACATATGTTTCTTCTTGGGAAGCTATGTTTCACATCTGCTCCCACCTGCTCATTTGCCTTCCTGCGCTGTAGATACACTGCTGCTAGCCATAGCTGCACCAAAATTGCAGACCTAAATCTCTTGAATAACCTGGGGAGAAAATCTCAGCAGTGTAGTTCCACCTTGCCCATGTGTCCATCCTTTCATGGTACAGCTGATGTTATCCACGAGATATCAAAGGGTGCCTCACAGGGAGACTTAACTCATCTTCCTATTTTCCTTTATCTTCAGCACTATGAACTGCCTCAGAGAATGGAAAAGATCAGCAAAAGCAGGGTCACAGTACATTCCTTCCAGGTAAAGAAAGAAGAAATTAGACAATACCACCAGGTCCACTGTAAGATCCTGTACAGCTTCATCTGAATCGTAATTATAGCAGGTGGTGGTCTTCTGATGCTGCAAAGTTTGTTTTACATACTTACTTTCTTCTACCCACTTTTTCTGTCCTAGTCCTCTTTGCAGCCCTGTATATGTGAGATGTAGCCTACGGTAGAGAATAGGCAGAAACAAGCAGCACAGACTGCTTCCCAATCCTAAAGGCAATGCCCACGTAATTGCCAGTCATTGCCTATTGTTGTCAGCATTCCGGATCAGCAGCACAATTTGAACAGTAAATTACGTTGCTGAACTGTTGTCTGCCTTGCAAGAGCAATATCTTGTCCAGTCACCTGTGGGATTCCACAGAGCCAGTTCTCTTGAATGCTTTCATAAATGCACTGGATACAAGACTTGAGGGTATCACATTCAGAATGGCAGGAGTTGGAAGGAACCTCTAGAGATCATCGAGTCCAACCCCCCTGCCAAAGCAGCTCCCTAGCCCAGGTTACACAGGTAGGCATCCAGGTGGGTCTTGAACATCTCCAGAGAAGGAGACTCCACCACCTCTCTGTGCAGCCCGTGCCAGTGCTTCATCACTGCATTGTGAAGAAGGTCTCATGCACATTTGTGCAGAACTTCCTATGCTTCAGTTTGTGACGACTTCCCCTTGCCCTATTGCCATGTGCTGCTGAAAAGAATCTGCCTCATCCCTTAGCCTCCTGCATCTTAGATATTTATAGACATGGATCAGATTCCCTCTGAGTCTTCTTTTCTCAAGGCTGAACAGACCCATGTGTCTCAGCCTTTCCTCATAAGAGAGGTGCTCCAGGCCCTTTATCATCTTTTTGATCCTCTTCTGGACTCTTAAAGGAGATCCCAGTCTTATTTGTACTGGAGAGTCTAGAACTGGACACAGTACTCCAGGTGAGGCCTCACAAGGGCAGAGTAGAGGGAGAGAATCACCACCCTTGACCTGAACTTTTTAATTGACCCCATGATGCCATTGGCCTTCTTGGTCACCAGGGCACACTGCTGGCTCATGGCCAACCTATTTTCTACCAGAACACCTATGTCACTCTCCACAGAGCTCCTCTCCAGCAGGTCATCCCCCAACCTGCACTGGTGCATGCACTTATTCCTCCCTAGGTACAAGACTCTACACTTGCTCTTGATAAATCTCATCTGGTTCCTTTCTGCCCAACTCTCCAGCCTGTCCAGGTGTCGCTGAATGGCAGCACAGCCTTACAGCGTGACAGCCATTCCTCCCAGCTTCATATCAGCAGCAAATTTGGTAAGGGTGGACACTATCCCCTCATCAAGGTCACTGATGAAGACACTGAACACATACTAAGTATGTCTGTGGATGACAGTAAACTAGGAGAAGTTGTTGACTCCCTTGAGGGTACAGAGGTGTCACAGAGAGACATTAATGAATTAAAAGGCTGAGCAACCACCAACCACATGAAGTTTAACAAAAGCAGATGATGGATTCTGTGCCTGAGAGAGAACAACCCTAGCTGTATGTACAGAATGGGGGATATGAGACTGGAAAAGTGATCTGCTCATTCTGGTAGACGGTGGCTGAGCATGAGCCAGCAGTGTGCCTTTGCAGCCATAGGGCCAACAGTACTTTGTTGTGCACCAGGCTCAGAACTACTAGTGAGAGAGTGGAAGGGTTGTCCATGGTGCTCTGCACTGTGCAACTTCACCTTGAGCACTGGGTGCAGGTGTGGTTGTCTTATATTTAAGAAGGACATAGATTTATTAAAGAGCATCCAAAAGAGAGTTATGAAGGCAATAAAAGGTCTAGAGGCCAAGACATAAGAAGCTGCTGTGGCCCCTGTGTTTGTTCAGCCCGGAGCAGAGCAGGCTGAGGGGAAACCTCATGGTGGCTACAGCTCCTCACAGGGAGCAGAGGTGCAGCACTGAGCTCTGCTCTCTGGTGACAATGACAGGACCTGGGGGAGAGGCATGGAGCTGTGTCAGGGGAGGGCCAGGTTGAGTGTTAGGATAAGGTTCTTCGCCAGAAGGCAGTGGGCATGGAATGGGCTCCCCAAGGCATTGGGTATGGTTTTGAGCTGCTGGAGTTCAAGGAGCATTTCGACAGTGCTCTCAGATGCAGGGTTTGTGTGGTGCAGCGTGGAGCCAGGGCTTGGGCTCAGTGATCCTTGTGGGACTCCTCCAACTCAGGATATTCTGCTGTTCTATGATTCTGTTACACCAACTGGTCTGTAAAAAGTAAAGTATGATACTTGCAACATAGTTGACATCAGACATCTGCATATAACTGGAGCTTTATGTACTAAAGTATAGGAGGAGTTACAGAAACGCATCCCTGGGATGTGAAATCCCCGGAAGGAGACGGCCTGAGCACTAACTTGCTACTTGCGTTCGGACTGAGTAGTGACAAGTGAAAAAAGTCATAATCATAAACTAAAACGTTCCACGCTGGGTACCAAGGACTGGGTAAATTCTGCTTAGATTAGGAGTAAATGAACCTCTGCTTTCCTGATGTTTATCCTCAGCTCCAAGGAAGTCTCCAAGGTGTAATTATTCAGGCCTGTCTCATGTGAGCTGAATAGACTAAAGCTGCTCACACTCCCAGAGTGGGAAAAGCAGGTGGATACCAGCAGCACAGCAGGACAGGCACTGCCTGCACTGCCAAGGGATGGAGTGCAGAGGGGCCAAGTGGAGTTGAGATGCTGAGCAGAACAGGGCCAGCATGTGCAGGCTGGAAGGCAGAGATGAGGCTGAAAGCTTTTCATTTAGTCAAAGCACTTCCTTTGCTGCTTGTTAAACTGATTACAATTTGTTGCTTTGTTGGAGTTAGTGCTTTGATCTCAGGTTCAGTATAAAGGAAATAAGACAGGGAAACTGTTAGTTACTGTGAGATAAAATGAAACAATGGAGCTCAGTGAAAACTCGAAGGCTTCTTTTCTCTTGGTGTTTGACTAAGGGTAATGTTGCAGATGGATGTTTACAAGTAAACAATTTCATTTAGACTCAATTATATAGTAACTGACTAAATAACAAATTTTAGTCACCCTGACTCTGCACTGTCCAGGTTCTAAAGCTGTATTTACAAGACGTAGCAAAAGAGCACAGTGAGGGCCCCTTGTTTCCTCTGTTGCAAGCCATACAGCAGCAGTGATTCCCCGACACCTCAATGCAAAACTCATTAGCTTTGCTTAGGGAGATGGGTCCCGCACAGCTCCAAACCTGCATGACCTTCCTCTGCCCTTTATGCACAGAGTCCTCCCCCATGCAGAAGCTCTCTGCTGCATCCTTCCCATCTGTACTTGGGGTTAAAAGCATTTCCTTATTTGGTGATAATTATATAACTGACAGGCAGAAGTAGCATTTAAGAATGAATGCTTAAATCAAAACAAGATTTAATACAAATAATCTTTTATATATACAAACAAAATTAGGGAGAAGTTTATATGTATATGCAATTAGAACATTAGAGCATTGCCATGGGCTTCATATTTTAGAGGAAATTCCAGTCTCCAGAGGGTTCACTCTGCCATTTGATGCATAATTACTGTTACAGCCTGAGGAGCAGAAAACATCCTCCACACACTTGGATGTGCCAAAGAATTTTTTTTATCATCTGACCCATTCAGGGTAATAACAGAAGTTCTCAACCAACCAGCCAACCAACCAAGATGGAGAAGATGGAAGAGAAATATTACTAGTGTATGTATCAGATTCACATTTCCAAAGCATTGGCTGCAACTCTGAGTATCAACTAAAGATGCAGCGGATTTAAGTTACCCTCAAAGCATAACTCAGAAATACAGATATAATTCAAGCATTTCAGCTGTGAGGTTTCAGCTTCAGCCTACTCCTACCTTTCAAAATAACTTTAACAGAAGTAATCACTGAGTTAATGTCACTGAGGTTTTGTTTTTCTCCCAAATGCTGAAATTAAAGAGAACAAAACACAGGTTTGGAACCTTGGTCCAGAAGAAGTGTATTTGTTGATCATTATCAAACAGCACATGTGCTTGAACAGAGTCAAGCAAAGGGGCTTAATGACCACAGAACAGGTGCATGTAATATCAGGATGGCTTCTACTTTTCATTAGATGGAATTCAGTTGCATGTTCAACACTACACATTCCCAGAGAGACTTAAGCCACACACAAAACTTGAGAACAAAGATTTTAGTCAGATACATTATTTAGAAAGATTGATAGCAAAGATGGACCATCTGTTTACGTACTCCAGTCACCAGAAAAGTAACTTTCTTGTTTGCACTGGTTTTCACTCAGTATCTCTGAGTTTTTACGTACTGAGAGCCACAATTGCTGAAAGAACAGAAAACCCAATAATTCTAAATACGTGTTATAGACTTTGCTGCTATCCGAATAATAAATAACTTCTAAATAAACAATAGCAAATAATCTGATCAGGCTGAAACTCTGGTTATTCTAGTACTGGCTGTCCTACTGTCCAACTCCTTGTGAAACAGAGAAAACACACACAGAACAGACACTTAATATTTCAGCGGTCTACAGTCAGAACCAAATCTGACTTAAGAACTGGGAAGTAAGAGTCAAGGAGTCAAAAAATTACCAAAAAAAGTCAAAGAAACTTGTGGTTACCACAGGACATATCCTCACTAGACTTGGCTTCACAGCTAATTAAAGAGACACAGAACTGGGGCCATATCAACCTACACTGGTGAGTTTCCTGGAGAGTCTTCACAGCGATTTATATCCTCGTAAGGTTACAGTCAGATTTGTTTGCCTGAAGAGGAAAACAATCACATCTGTTTACTCTGCAGAAAGAACTGATTCAGTTTAAACCGTCCACAAACACACAGCCTTTTCCTGAACCCAAATGCAACTCTATGGGTGATTTTAAGTAAATACTACAATCTATCGAGCTAATTAAATGAAGGTATTCCCTCCTATAGTTTATTACTAGTTTATTACTGGAACTTGTGTGCTTTATTTTCCAGGATTGCTGATCAAACAAGAGAAACTTGCCTTTTCTCCACAAGGAGACAGCTGCCCAGAGTACGATCACGCAGCATGGTTAGCAGTGTCTTGCTGGAATTAAGAGGAACATAAGCCTCCCAATTTTTGTAAAAGATTGTGTTAGATTTAGTACAGAAAGAGGATTCTGGAGAGAACTTTGAGAATGCAAAAGTTATTATCAGGTCCGTTAACTCAGGAGCTTCAGTCTCCAACCTCCCCCAGTGTAAAGAAAATTCAAAGAAAGTTGAACAATACAATGCATTAATCTTTCTAGAGACCTACTTTTAAGCCTAAGGTAAATCACAAGGAAGATAAATTGGATACTTTAACTTAAGGACTACATTCAAAGGGGAACTGATTAGTCAATTAGTCAGCAGCAGACAGACCTCACAGTCCTGGGGAGAGTGTTGGGTGTTCCCCATATAATGCCACAGAAAGTAGAACTGGGTTCACAGGAAGTGGGGAAACCAAGCAAAGGACTGTCTGAGCATTATCAAACGACAGGGAAGGCAAACAAGAACATGCAGTTTAATCTGGTTAGAAACCTCAGCTGGGAGCTCATTTTTGAGTTTGACTATTTAAAGTCAGAAAGAAACTATTGTCCGTCTGAATAGTTAAATAATTTCAAATCCTCTATCACCAAACATTTTCCCTGCCTTATTAACCCTTAAACAAAAGGCTGTTATATTTAAATAACCCAAGTCAGAGTGCAACTCTGTGGCTTGCTGAGGAGATCTATTGCACAGGTAGACAAGGAAATCCCCCAAATCCTGATCCCTGCTCCAAGGCAAGGCAGAAAGCCAAACTAGTACATTCCCAACAGGGTAGAGAGGTAAGAATTTGAGTCCTTTCAGGCAGAGGAAGAAAATGAACTTATGCTACAGGCAAACACTCCAGCCACAAGTGGAGAAATTCTGGCAGAATCCTGCTGTATAGGCTCCAAGGATGCCGCCTCTGGTGGGTTAGCAGAGTCCAACAGTGGAACTCCCACCATCTGCTTGCTCACTTTCTTCCTCTACTCGCCATGGGAAGATGAGAAAACTGGAAAAAAACCAAAACATCAGAACTTAAAGGACACTAAAGCTTTCGGGGTGAGATAAATGCAGGGAGATCCCTTACCAATTACTACAATGGGAAAAATATACTTGAGGTGGGGGGGAAAATTCTTAATATATTAGCAATTATAATAGATATTTATTTACTAATTCAGGTAGTGAGAAAGGAGACAGACACGAAGCCTACACTTTTCCTTCCTCCTTTCCCAGGCTCAGGTTCACTGTTTCACTCCAGATTCTTCCCTGAGCATCGTTGGGGAGTTTCTCTGCTGCTCTTTCCTTCTCTCGCTTCTCTACTCTGATGTGCATTCTCCATTGGCAACAGTGAGACCTGCTCTTGGAGAACCTCTCTTGATCTTAGCATTCCTATTCCTCTCTGCAGCACTTTCTTCCCTTTCTTAAATGTGTTTTCACAGAGGAGTGACCAGCTTGGCTGATGGGCTCAACTGTTTCACATAGTGAATCCATCACAGAACCAACTGCAACAGTTTATGTTCAGCACAGGGGAAACCCCAAACTCTGTTCACAAAGGCCACCTCTGCCAACTCCCCAGTACAAAACTCTTACTACCTACACCCAGTACACCACTGGAACAAGCCTCTGAGCAATCTGGTTTTCATAGCAGCACCATATGTGCTGCCACAGAGAAAATTAATTCCATTCCAGTACAGCTTGTCACATAAGCACAGCAGTTTTCCGGTTTAGCCCTAGCAAAAATAATTTTTGAAGGCTTACGTAGAATATCTTAGTAACAAATGCAGTACTGGTGGAGGTTAGAAACCTCCAAGGTTAAGAAAGAAGGAAAAGGAGATGCACACCATTCCTGCTGGTTGGAAACTAGGCACCAAAATTCTCCTTGCTCCTCTCTGAGTCTTGACACCTAAATCACTCTTCTGATGCAGTGCTTACTTGTTAGAGAATGCTTATGTAAATGCATTAAGACATCAGACTCTGGTATTTGCTAGCCTATCAGGGAAGAGATTCTGGCAAGTGAGGCTCAGAAACAGTGCCAGAGTGAAGTGCAGAAGTAGATGAGTTTTGCTCAGCCTCATCTGCTGTGTCCTGCTCTGGTGGGAGAAAAGCAGACCCCATTCAGCCCAGGACCTCCACTCTGGTAGGCAGCACTGCTGGCCATAAGGTTTGGCATAGAGTTTGAGCTACAGCTGGACAGTGTCTGCGTTATACAGATAACCTGATGTGGAAACCTCTACTTGTTTTCTGCCTTCTTTATGTGAGTTTGAAAAGCTTTGTAGCTATTAGAAAATCAAGTTCCCTTGAGAGGAAGGATGTGAATGTGCAAATGTCTAACTAAAAATAAAATCTAATTCCTCTTTGCGGTGAGATGAAAAGCTATTATTTTCTGTGCTCCTGAAGGATGCATCTCTGAAGAGGAGATCATTTTATGAATTGTCTGGAAGGTCTGCAAATAAATTGCTCAGTTTCAGGTTTCATTACAGTCTTGAGGTTCAGTAGGAAGTTGCTAAAATACCTGAGCAATGCTGATGGCACATCTGAGTGAACCTAGCAGAATTTGGATTATGAACGAAAGTCACAAATGTTATTCTCATTTGACTTACATGAAACAAATGTAATAATGGAAATGGCTTTTCTTTTTACCATCGTGGTCCATATCCTGAGGGAATGGGTTGCTGTATCTAGACAACGAAGAGAGCAAGGCACATCCAAAGGGGGATTTGTTGAACCTACCACTGGGCTGAGTGGAAACCCACTTATAATCATCTAACAGATGATGCTCAGCACAGGAATACAGATGCGATCAAGGTTATGATCCTTCCCATTTAATTTCCTCTAGGTGAATCCCACGTGCAATGTGAAGGAAAGGACAACCAAGCTATTACAAAGTAAGAACAAGGAAAAGCTTTCTCATCATGTGGGCAAACACCTCTTCCCTCAAGACGTAATCTAGATCTTCCTGTCAGTTAATCTCTTCTGCAAACATGATCATTCACTGTCTCATTTTGCAGACAAGGAAATGGAGTCACAAAAGGTCACTACAGAGGTAGAGCCAAGAATAAATGATGAGCATTCAGGATCTACTGATGGCCCAACACCGTATTCATTAATTGATAAGAGTCTCCATTATTTCCAGCTAGTAGAGCCTAAGGCTAAGGGCTTACTACTGACAATGTCAGATGTGCCCCCTGGTGAGCCATGTGATATGAATGCACTGGGTTTTGGTACTGCTGTGTTTTACAGATGTCATGTCTGGTTTGCAAGACCTGTCAGCTGAGAGCTGCTGCTGACTCCCCACAAAGCAGGCAAAGAACAAGCACCCACTTCCTGCAGGTACTGCCAGAGCCCTGTGCATGAGCCTCGGGAGCTGATTTCTGAACACTGCAAGGCTGAAGCACTAAGGCTGTTTTTTCCTCCTCTACATTTATTGCACCATTTATATTTAGGTTCTAAAAATAACAACAGAAAGCAGTAATGATTTGTTGCGTGTGAATAACTGTGGTTACAAGGAACACCACTGAATTTACAGAGGATGTCTGAGCAATAGGTACTTCCCATTTTCTGTTTCTGCGGGGAAAAAAGCCTTGCAGACTTACATAAAAGAAAATAATCAGAAATAATTAACAGAAATAACTTACACTGCATTTAATTTTGGTACCAAACGGCACCAAATCAGGCTCAGGCTGTCAACTTTCCCCACAAGTCCTGGCACAAAGGGGACAGCCATTTGTTCAAGTGTAGTGATCTACCTGCCTCCAGGGTGTACCGTGCTACCTATCTAAAGATCTTCTGGATACCAAAAATAAGGCATATGATTCATGCAGCCTTTTCACTAGTCAGCAAGCTGCAGACCTGCACAATCAGTCCTGTCCCAACAGACAATGGCTGCTCTAAACTTCCCTTCGTGACATGGCTTACTGGCTGTACCATCCATTTGCCTAAATCCCAACACTGCTTTTCTCTTGGCCCAAAGAGCCTCTTGCCAGTACCTCTGTGCTTCAGATGGATCTTCACCATCTGCTCTAACCAGCAGGAACTCCCTTGGCTCCAAGACTGACAGCACCAAGTCTGCAATCCAACACTTGCTCCTTCTCTGCAGAAGCATCCAGCTACAGAGCCCCTCTGCCTGTGTTTGTGCTGCTCAGTAGCAACAAGACTAAGACTGACTCCAAGTTCATGCAAAACTCTGTAGTCTTAAGACAACGTTGAGACAGGGAGTTGTGTTTAGTTCACAGTATTTTAAATCATGGGACTTACGTTATTTCAGCAGTGATAATTGTAGAGCAAAGGCATAGAAAATGTGTCATACAGCAGTGTGAGGACATACAGGAACATTTGAGGAAGCAGGGCTTGCTGGAGCGAGTCATAGGACTGAGGATAGAGCCAGATACTGTGCAGCATCTTTCACCCTGATTGTTATGGATAGTAGCTGGAACATCATCCCTCAGACACACAGGCTGCCAGTCAATGCAGCCCACCACAGCTGGGAGAAAGCTGCCAATGAAGTGATAAGGGCAATTACAATCCAGTGCTTAAGCCCACTAACAGTTGTTGTTTTATTTAGCTGTATGGACACAGAGCCTCACACCTAAACACTTCCACTAAATACATCTATATCTCAGCAAAGGATGGAATAGCCCTAGAAGTGCAGATAACCTTATTACTCAAAGAGCTGAAGGTTCATGGATATTTTTACCCTACTTTATCCCTTCTTCAATTTCTTATCAGCAAAATCAGGATAATAGAAACCCATCATCACTTAGAGGTGGGGCAATCACTTCACTTCAGTCCACAGAGCATGGAGAGGGCAATAAGCACCATGAGAAAAACCTGCCCAGAAGATACTAGTTCTGCTTTCAGGGGGAACTTGAAGAGTGAACAGGAAATAAAGCTGCAAACTTCACTGCGAACAGCAAGAGCAGACTTCAACTTAAGAACCAGGTCCTGTGCCCTGTGATGCTGTTTTTAACTCTAGTATAGATACCCAAACAGCATGAAGCAGTAACCTGGATTCACTCCACTGCACTTCAGCCATGTGACTGAGTCAAATAAGGTAGGAGTACAATCAGGCTTGGTTTCTGCTGCTAATGAAATGTATGCAGCACACCTTTATAAGATCCACCTTAAGATCCACCTGAAATCCCCATTAGGTTAGACGGCAAAAGACTTATCCTGAACTGAAGGGTGGTTGATTTTTGCATCTGGAATGACCTTTTCAGGTTGCTTTTCTGAGAAGGGTCATAGCTGGACGACAGCAGAACCAGCAGCATGCCAGACACAAATGCGCTGCTGCGTGTAGCCCAACAAAAGAAACACTTTTTTTTTCCCCAGATGAAATGTAAAAGGCAATCAGAGAACAGAAAATGACTTTCTCACACAATTCCACTTTCCATAATCTGAAAAACTATTAGCAATTGTAGGCCTTTACAAAACTCAATGCTTTCTCTGTAATATATAAAAAAAGAAGTCGCAGAATAGAGTTCACGAAAAGTTCTGACTGGTCCTTTACTTAAGAACATGCCCAGCTCAAAGCAGAGCTAAGTAGGTTGCTCTGCTGCAGGTTGTCACAGATTTCTTCACCTGATGTCGCCTTTAAAAAGGCCAAAAAAGGGTACTGCTATTAACAGCAAATAATACATGTGGATGTTCCCTGCCATCTTTTTGATGTTGTTCTTACGGAATGATTTCTAGAAAAAAAAAAAAGAACCAACAAAAAAAGCAGAAATCTTTTCAGAGGTCATCTCTGCAGAACTGGGGTACTGCACAGCTGATGGTTGAGAACAGTCAGCAAGGCAGAGTTTTGGGTGCAATGCATTTTTACATTTTCACCTAAAGCTTTCAACAGATTTGTGATGGATTAATGCAGTGATTTACATTAAGATGTGGGGGGAAGAGAAAAAAACAAATGCTTTAATTATAATAATTCTTCATTTTCTAGGAAAAATATCAAGCTACTAAATTAGTTTCTGAACATTCAGAAATGTGTTTTCAGTGTGTACATTACAGGATCTGCTCATCTACTCAAAGATTAACTGCAGAAAATGTCCTTGTTTAAGATCAGCAATGCAGGACCTTCATCACCAGTGACCTTACCCTTACAACTCAACAAAGACTGTACTGTTTTTCTAGACACCATGGGCTGAATATGTCCTTTCACTTTAAGTCACGTATTGGATGAAAATACAAGCATTTAGTGAGGAATTTAGATTAAGAGAGAAGCTGGCCCCATGACTCTCTCACTAGGTTTTCTAAACTGGATCCTGTCTGTCAAAACAGTACCTGTATGCATCCCCAGCAACAAAAAGAAATCGTAAACCTCTGCCCAGAAGCAGTACACACTGTCTTTGCATGGAAAAATCTCCAGGTAGCGTTGAGAAGTGAGATGAATTTTTAGAGTTGTTAATGCCCAAGGTACAAACCACACAGGGAAAACGTGCTTGCAGTGAAGCCCCTGGGGAGATCTAACCAGCGTAAGTGTGCTGCTGGGAGACATCATGAGCTGGGACAAGACTGAGCAGCATCACAGCTGCTTTACACTCACTGGGAGAACACTTCAGAAGTCGCAAGAGCTGTGGTGGGCCACCCTTATGCACGGTCAGCTCCTCCATCAAGCACAACTCAGCCTTAACTGACATCTGGGTCTTACGTTTTCATATCTCCTAGGCAGATTGCTTCCTTACTTTTAGAGATACAGCACTCAGGCACCAGAGGTATACAGTACAGGAGAAATGCTTCAATAACACGTGAAGCTGCTGCAAGGAAAAAGTGTTGTGTGAAAAAACAGTTGACATCAGAACTGCTGGAAGAAGGCTGCTTGCTGCAGTTCACATTCAGCCCAATAGCAGAGGACAGGCCAGCTACAGTGCTGAGTATAAATGCTAAGTCTGACAGAGATCTTTCAAAAACTTTTCAACTGATAGTATGTTTCAGTTAAATACATTTCTGGATAAATCTCTGCTCTTCCGGAAAATATATATGCATACATTTTTTTTCCTTGAAAATTCAAAATATAGATAGACTTGGATAAAGTGAATAACTTGACAGTTTCCAGAAATTCAATTGCTAAGAATGAAATAACATTTTATGAATTTTATTTTTAATTAGAATTTAAAAGAGATTGTCACCACATCTGAGCCAGCATTCACTTACCCAGCAGCCTTCTGGTTCTGTTCTTCCCACTACTGCCCCTCTTTTTTTTCTCCTTCTGCAACCAAGACTGTCATACAAATTTGTGGAAAGTAGATACCAGTGAGACTAAGTAGGGGTTTTCTTCTGAAAAGCCATATGTGACAAAAAGTAATACTGAAAAAAGCAATAAAAGCAAAAAACGAAGAAAGAGCACTCACTATGGCACAGATTCCTACATACCTTTGCACCTATTTGCAGACTGAAGCGCTGCAGCACTCCAGGTTCCTGGTGCATACATGCAACTCCCATTTCTGTTATTACCATTTTGAGGATCTGTGAAGGCATATTGGCACAGCTTCATCTCTCAAAAGTATAAGTACAAGAATATTCTGATTTTTTTTTTCCCAGGGATTCAAACACTGAAACATACATGAAAGAGAGAATGTTTCAAAATTTGCTGCAGTTTAAAATACGCAGAAAGTTTAAAAGTGTCAATGGTGCTAAATGTCGTTCTGATGACCAAGCATAAGCACAGAAATGTACACTGTTTGGAAAGCTATACTGTGAGTTTGGGAGAGCGATATAATCAGATGAAACATGACCTTTTTACCTATGTTTCATGTGGATGAATGAGTAGATAGCTTATAAAACATCACACATATCTCATGATCTTTCAAGTGGTCAGGTTCTCTTTCAGCATCATCTACAGCATCATATCCTCAGTGAGGTCAAGTCCACAGGGCCATGCCCTTCCTTGTTCTTTCTTCTGTAAAGCATTTTCCATCTAATACCAAACTGTGAGAAGAAAAAGTGATTGCCTTCTCAGTGGCTAACAATCTGTTCCAGATGCAAGCAGTACGAGTTTGATCTGTGGTACTGGTGAGTCCCTCCTGAATAGAGATATTGAGGGATAAAGCTCTAAAACAGCATCAGAACAGTAGTATTTTGGGTTACCTTCCCTACAGTGCTCGTGCACAAGGTACAAGGCTAAAGTTTAGACAAGAACATACCAGTGACAGTTTCTCCATAAGATTTTATCACCCTCATTTTCCAAATTTGGCATATTTTTTTGTTGCTGCTTTCTCCATCAAAGAGTAGAACAAAAATAAGACCATCCTTGTCTGCTGCTTAGAGTATAACTATGCCTTTGAGCCTTTCTTATTCATAGGACCACAGAAAGAATTACCTAGCTCAGCACTGGGAAGTGCTGTAGCAAAAGCTACAAAGATTTCCTCATTTAGTCAACAGGGAGAGTGGGATAAAACTCAGGAGCTCCCAGCAGCCCCACATCAAATGGAAGTAACCAGCACAGATCAAAGAGTAATTAGGATCTCGAAGATCCATTTAAAGGATGTGGAAGCACAGCTGTGACATGGCCTACAAAGCTTCATACAGCCACTCAGACCATAACTGAAAAATGTGAACAAGAGACTGACATGGGCTTTGGGGCACTAAACCTGATTTCCTGCACTTTATCATGTGAGAATCAAGAGGCCATCCTGTGACTTAGGAGCCGTGACACACCAGCCATCACTGCAAAACAGCAAAGCACACGTACATATATATATGTATACATATATCTCGGGTATATATGTATATATCTCAGAGCAACAAAAGGCTGACTGGATTTCAAAGTAATTGTTCGCATGTCAGAGGGAACACATGCTCAGGATGGACTTGGAACGTGGAACAGCAGAAGTATTGCAAGTTGCTGTTGTAACACCAAGATTACACACATCTTAGTTACTACTGATACATATTTTGACATCTCTTCAGTGTAATACATTTTAAAGGCGAGACAGCAAGTCCCTGTCATAATATCAGATCACCCAGAGCTCACAAACAAGGAGGCAGAGTCAGCAAGTGGTAACTATGGGAAGTTTGTGGACCAACTTCTGCGTTTGGTGACAGTGATGTCAAAGCAGAGAAATTCCAGCAACTGATTTCCACAAGCACAAGGGGAGAAGCCCCCTTGGAGAGCTGTACTGCAAACTCTGCTCCTGCCCTCCACTCCCTTCTCTTCTTCTTCTAGTAGAGGGAAACAAGTGGAAGAGTTAAAAATAAAAATAAAAAAAAAATCAGGCAGATAAAACTAGATCCAGAGTGGAGGCTGATGATAAGAAAATGGCAACAGCAAAGAGTTCTAAGGCATCTATTAAAAAGGAAAGGAGGAGGCTAACGTAGAAATGTAAAAGACAGTTTGAGGCGTGAAAATTTGCATGTCTGTAGATTTATATAGATGATACTAGCAGGATCTAAAAAGAAGGAGAGGAAGTTGAAGTTGTGCGTTCCAAAGGGATCACACATTCCCAAACTCTATAGAGTACAAGAGGTTTTTGACACTTAGCATCTCCAGAAGCAAACAAGTTTGGGAGTATTGTAAATTGCTGAAGACCCAGTCAGACAACTGAGCAAATGACAGCTGGCTTTCTCATTAAACATTATGTAAAGCTTTAACACATAGGCCTGCCATATTAAATCGTCCTTCAGGGTACGTGGTTATGTGTGTAAGCCTAAAGCAGCTTTTGCTGGAAGTAAATCAAGCTAGCAAATCTATCTCACAACTACATCAGAAAGCTAAAATACTAATGAGGTTCTAGCAGATGCTGCAATCAGCAACAGCAATCAACAGACTGCCTGATCTCTCTTCCACTCAGGATAGCTTTTGGACATAATGAATTTGAGAAAAGGTGTAAGGAAAATCTCCAGGGACTTGCCTGCAGCAGTGTAAGTTTTCAGAAGGAAGGGTCCTGATACACTCATGATATGGTGAGGGGACTGTTCTTTGGATGGTTCCCAACACTCAGGTCTGGAGCAGACAGAAAGAGAAGAGGAAAAGGGAAGAGGAAAAACAGTAGTGATGCCAGGCATGCAGGAGGAGAACACAGCACTGGGAAATCCACATCACTGGAGAGAAAGAAAGCAGGAGGAATATCCCAGCTTCTTCTTCAGTGTCATAGGGAAATATGGAGAGAACTACAAAGAGATCAAAGCATGGCTTAAAGGGAGATAAGTTTCTCCAAATTCATAAGCACAATGAGTAAAGCATAGATCCCTTTTGATCTATAGCCATAAAGGAGCAGGTCAACCTCTACCAGACAATCTCCTGGAAGCCTGCATGGCCTCTAGTTGCTCCTTCAAGTAGCAGGAAGGTATTACACCTCCTTCTCCTTTGCTATAGTAGTGTTTATCCCAGATCATGAACACAGGTGGCTGAGAAAGAACTGAGACTTGCTCTCCTCATTTGAAATTTCCAGCTAAAGCTGTAACAGTATAAATACCAACTTCTGTTTTTTATCTCCAAATCACAAAACATTTTACAAAAGGAAGGTAACCACCTATTCCCAGATTGCATATACTAGCACAAATTAAAAACTGACTTCCCTAAGGTCAACGGAGCAAGCAAGGAGGCAGGAAGAGAGTCCTGCTTCAGGACCACCTTCCTACTCAGTCAGGGGGCAAGTGAGAACTAAGAACAGACTCACACACACCCCTACCACTTCCACAGTAAGTTTTCACACCTTTCTGCCTGCAGGATGTGATCAGATACAGTAACAGCAGAGCCTAATTAAGCATAAATTAAGTTTTGATATCAAAGAATACACCTTTTGCATAGAATTCATATTAAGATTTTGCTGAGCAAATATTTGAATGGCATGAAATCAATTGGCAATTGTCATGTGTTATTTGAAAGTGAATACACCACATCTTTCTCTGCACTGAGAAAACAAATAATCAGACCCCCAAATTAATGCACTTTTCCTTTAGGAAGAGCCACATTGTGTCGTTACATCAGCAATTGAAATATGACAGGGTGCCTGTGTTTATACTCGGAGAATTCATGTACAGATTCCATCTGTTCAACATTTGGAGCAAATTTGCAGTGATTACTCAGGCTGAAAATTGCTTTGGAGTTTTCTCTGCTGTTGCTTTATTTGAAATAAATCACTGATGTGGTACCTCACTTCTGAGCATACTGACATGTGTGTCAAAGTGAGAAGACAGCAGCAGAACTTTGGCTGTTCTGATCTTCAAGACAGTCAGGTGCTGACATTCACAGGGTGCGTTTCTCATAGGCTGTGAAGAAACCTAAGGAGAGACAAAGCTGTTGCTGAGGTGAGGAATTAATTTCTTGAAGTTTTGTGTCTTCCACCAAAGATTCATTTCACACTGGATCAAGTCTCTCCCATTCCATGGGCTCTAGGCCAGAGCTCTCAATTTTGAACATCACTTTAGCATCACAGAGTCACAGCTGCACTGCTGAAGTGGTTGCCCAGTTGTCTGACAGAAGACTCATTTAAATCAAGGTGCAGATGATTCCCAGCCATTTGGGTTGATCAGGTGCAGGCTTACAACCAAGCTCTGAATCAGCAGTCTCTCTCAGAACCCTCTCTCAGAACCTAGTATAACCAAGACTAGATTCTA
Organism: Odontophorus gujanensis; assembly: GCA_013399175.1. Taxonomy (NCBI): domain Eukaryota; kingdom Metazoa; phylum Chordata; class Aves; order Galliformes; family Odontophoridae; genus Odontophorus; species Odontophorus gujanensis. The sequence goes on along the minus strand of VXAB01007349.1, from coordinate 725,137 downwards.
ACAGTCACAAGGAGAATTAACAAACATTGGAGCTTGCTCCAGTTTTAGAGATTGGGCTCTAAGCACAGTGACAGAGAAATTCAATTTCAGTTTCAATCCTGCTACAGCAAAGGTGGAAGCCACAAAGGAAACAAATGAACTTCAGTCATTCAAACGCAGTTGAATATGCTCAGCTGCAACTTCAGGGAAAAAAAAAACAACCAGAGAGGAAGAACATCGCTGATTGGATTTTTGAGCCAGAAACAACTCCTATTAAAATGCCAGATGTTCAACAGTAGTCACAAATAATAAGGGTTAAGCTCTCCATCACCATTATCCAATCCTTCAAAATCCTCGACTAATGGGAAGCTTTATATGTGAAGGTTTGCCATTCTTGCACTGTCCTGTCTAACCCATGAGATCAAGTGGAGTAAATCAAGATGACTAGCTACCCTAGCTAACAAATTAGCAGGATGAAAGAATGAAAACGTGTTGCTCTGAGAATCATGATAACACTGGGGGTGGCAAAGGATGGGAAATGAGTTGGAGGGAGTTGGTATGCATTACCCACCCCTGATCCTCTGCAAAACTTGTTGACAATAGTAGTGCAGCCAGGCAGCTTTGGAAGATGAACAGCTTGGCTCATACAAAAACCTGTTCTCTGGGCACCCACGCTGTGGAAGCAGCAAGCAGTTGGCTTCAGATGGATAAAAGGTTATTTCTATGGATGAAACACCCTCAACAATTAAGGGTAAAGTGGCAAAGTTAGGCATCAGCTGAGCCCTAGCTGACACCCAATCATTGCAGCGTGACTTGTGAGACACTGACAGCATGACACCATCTGCTTATGATTTATGCTGAACAGACTACATATAGAAACAGACGGGAGGTGTCAGATTTGATCAGAATTGTTATGCTGGTGATTCCACAGAACGTTATATAGCCCAGAGCCTTACTTCCCCACACAGTTCTATAAAGTGGAGGGGATTTTATGGAGCTCCACATTACTCAGGGAATCATTCTTGTTGAATTTGTAAAAAATGGAGTCTTGAAAACTTCTAGATCTGGAGACCACACAGACTCCCTGGACAGTATGTTCAGAAGCAGAAATGCTAAAAGAACACAAACCATATACTGGCAAGCCTGCGTTATGACACTTAACACTAGCACTGAACACAGATACACATTCACGAAGTCTTCTAGTATAGACAACAGATTACAAGACCAATTGTCTGTGGACTTGTAATGAAATAATACAATGGGAATCAGGCCTCTACCACGCAAATTAAAGCACACATGATATTTCTTTAGACAGTATCATTTGGACAGATCCTGGCCTGTCCAGTACATTTCCTTAGGGTGTACAGTTGTTAGAAGATACAAGCCAATAAATATTATTACAAAATAGACAAAAAAATCACTACACAGAAAAACAACTGTTAAAATCTAATCTAAAGCCTGAAAGTATATTTTATCTGACTATCCAGAGGCATTCTACATGCAGCAGTGTGTTCAAAGCTAATTTCACTTAAATCGCAGTGATCTATGTCCTGTAATGGATGGGTCATAACACGGCTGTGAGAAACCACAGTGGTACCACGTGATGGTCTGTCACTGCACCTCAAGCATCTGATCAGGATTTAAATGGGTGAAATTATGGTACCATTCTTGCTCAGAGACTGAGTGGAACAGAAGATCTTGCTCACTCACGCATTTACAAACATGGGTTAGCTCTACCACCATCAGTGCCAATGAATATAGGTAAAGTGAGTGCAAGGGTGGGACACACCTTCCTTCTGCTGCTCATGGCATGTGGAAACAAACAGTCCTTGCAGATAAAGTGTAACCTCTCAGGCCCCAAAAGTTCTGAATCTGTGATAAATAAAACACCTGTGCATGGTTGCTGAAGCACTACATAGTTCTGTGCCAATCAATGAAAACCAGCCCTTCCCAGTGCCAAAGGACACACAGCCACATAACTCAGGCACATCAAAAATCGTGCCAGACTCTCAAAGGTTGGGCAAGAGAAGAGACACAGGTATGGACCGTGCTGTGGGGCAAATTCTCACCACCATGGAGCAGAAAGGATTGTGAAAATCACCTACCAGTCTGATTGCATTGACCTGCCAGGGCAAGATCCAGTTCTGCAGAGTAGAGACTTAGAATCCTGGCCAGGTTCCACGCAGACGCAGTAGGAGTACAGGGTCTGGAGAGCAGGATGTTTGGTGGTGCTGGCTGGCAGCTGCTGTCCCAGCAGTCACCATAGGAACTGGTTTCCAGCTGGGGAAAGAGCCATGGGAAGCAGAGACCAGCAAGGAAAATTCCTCATGTGTTTAGAGGGAAGGAGGCTGCGGCCTCAGGACAGATGTCCTCCCTTTCTGCTGCTTCTGCGCATAGTCAATATTTGGGTCTCCCTTTGTTAAAGGCTGTGCTGATGGACATGGAAAAGGGGTAGTGTGCAGTGCTCTTGCATACGCTCTCAGTGCTCAGAACAGCACTCTGAATGTGATGGGGAAGCAAAGCACCCTTCCATTCTTCCAGCACCATCCAGTTCCCTCAGTTAAGCTGTACTGTACACCTGCAAATAGAAGTAGCACAGTCTCTGGACACCTACACAGGGACAGCCAGCATTAGATGGTAAGAGCTTTTCTAGCCTCCTCTTCACTTGTCGGGCATCTTGCAGTCAGGTCAGTAGAGCAGAAACTTCACAAGAAATAGTTTTACACTTGGCCAAGTGTTGGAATGGAGGGAAAATGCTTTCATTTCTTAATTTTCCCTTAAAATAACATGTACAGTCTGTTCCAGGAACACCCACCCAGTGAAAATCCCTCCAGAGGCCGCCTGCCAAAGCCTGTGAAAATCCCTTGTCCGCTATTTCAGACACAGCCTGTTCATAGGAACATAAATCTGCTGTCCTCACTGAAGAAGATTATTCGAGCTGGATTTAACATGCACAGGCACATCTTTCTTAACTTGGCTAAGACAACCACCTGCTCCTTCACGTGCATTCCTTGCTCAGTACAGATCTCCAAATAGCATCACCCATCCCACTGACAGCAGCTGCAGGGCTGTCCCAATGCCCGGCACAACCCATGTGCATCATTGGTGTGGAGGAAGCAGCCTCTGCTCTCCACTCCCCCTGAGCACTTTATCCAGGGATCCTGTCCAGCTGAAGCACTATCTCAGCTCATCAAATGTGGCGCAGAGTACATCATGTTTAGAAAAGAAAGTAAAAAACAGCATGGCACAAATCCCACAACACCTAACAGATGACACCTGTTGAAACTACATCTGTAGAAATTTGTGAGCATAAAAGACAGTGGGTTTCTTTTACTGAACTTCTGTCTGAAAGACCATACCATAGACAAAAAAACACAAACAACCAAAAACGACTAGGAAGAGAATTCTGAATTTTATAGGACCATTTTCTCCAATTTTGCAATTCCTATAGCATAAGGGCAGGAGAAAGCAGCAGGAATAAAAACCATGTTTTAGCACCTTTTCTGCTGACAATGAAATGTTTAAAACAAAATAAATCCCCACATCTTTGGGGATGCCAGAGCATTGGCATGCAAAGACCTTTGTAAGGCTTGGCATGAGATGATACTCTTTTCACCCATATACATGTAAGAGAGCTGCCCACTGCCAGCAACTCAAAAGCTCACTGCCACTTAAACATGCTGCTGGCACCAACTCCACCTGCTGGAAACAACCTAGCACCCCAAGTGATTTCAAGTTTACTTACAGCGGTTCCTTCTTGGAGAACTTTACTAATTTCCTCAGTGCACTAATTCTCACTTTTGCCCCAGAATCAACCTTAATGTCTTAGATCTTTCTGAATTAATTGCCCAGAAGTCAAAAACTGTTCTGATGCAAAGATTTAACTGCTAATGCTCTATATACATCATAGTTCTCTTTAACCACATACATCAGAAAAAGAAGCATAGCAAAAATAGTTTATCCTATACTCTTCAGTTTTACATAAAGATTCATTCAAACTGAATTAGTTATGTAGATGAGATAAAGAAGATTAAATAATTGCAAAAAAGAATTATTTGTATCTCACTACAAGCATCAAACCACTATACCTGCTCGCATTTTCCTACTAAGGGATCATCAGATACCATTGCCTTACAGCAAGTACTCATGTACACATTGAGAATTTCACAGTCTTTCAAGTTTTAAATCCACCACTAAGAAGACTTGAGAGTTTGAGGTGTAACAATCTTCCACAAGATATTCAGCTTCAATTTAAAATTCAGCCCAGTGGGAAAACTACCCTGCCAACTGCTATTGCACTCTGTTGTTAATTACCTTCACTGTTAACATTTTGCATCTTACCTCCAGTGTTATTTCATTTCTAAGAGATGATGGGCTATTATCATCCCTTCAGCTGCCAAGCCAAGCACACTTTATTAGCAGAAGTGTCACGATGTGGATGTTTATTAGCTGAATAAATTATCATTTAACCTTCCCTTTAAGCTAGCCATATATTTTTTTTTATCACTCTTGCTTTCCTGTTCCCCAAAAGATAAAGAGGAAAAAGGGATTTGGCTGAAATCTAAACAAGTCAGTAGCAGAGTCAAGCACACCCTGAAGGGCTTTCAATACTCCGACCTCTGCCACTGATGCGACATTCTTCTGAGCATACACTAGCATTTCTGCTTCTCCCCCACTGCTATTTAACAACAGCACAAGTTGGTGAGTGTTTGAAAACCCAAACACACCAGAGGCCAGAACCTGGAAGGAAGAGAAAAACAGTATTGAAATAGTTAGGAATTTGCTCAGAGGAACTAATAAGGTATCTTGATGTGTTTCAAAGGATAAGAAATGATCATTATAATTTTCCCAACATATTTTTAGTCACATCAGAACTAATTATTTGCAGAAACAATTACTTGATTCACTAATCTGAGAATCAGATGTAGTATTTAAGGGAGGGTTTAAATTATTCTCCCTGCTGTGTGCTCTATTTCCTAGGTCTCCTTTAATATATTTTCTGTAACCAAAATCATTCAACCATTGGAAATACTCGGAAATATTCAGCCTACTGGGACATCTCCCATCTCTCAAGTTTTATCAATATTGAAAAAATATTGACAATTCAGCAAGGATTTGTTATTGTTTGGGAAAAGGGAGCAATAGATGGAAAGAAAATACCTAGCAAATGGAACAAAACACACTCTTATCACGTGCAGTATGTGTTAAAATCACACAGAGGATCTATTTCAGGTTTGCCACTTTGCATATACATGTTTCCCTTGTGGGTTACAAAACTTCTAAAGTCAGTGTTTATCATGATCTAACTCAGATAACAGCTATGAAATTATTTGCTCATCAGTCACTAAAATACAGCATCACATGCACATCAAAATCCTAACATCCCCAGCCACTGGGCATTTTTTTCATACATATATCTATGCGTATATATATGTACACATATATGTATATGTGTATATATGTATTTATGTACATGCGTGTGTATTTAACTTTAAATCCCTTTCCTCTCAATGAATCACCCACCTGGTGACTTTCCTTCACAACTGCAGCAGCAACTCCTCCCCTCCAGAACAGAACAGCACCTGGAGGAAGAGGCACACTGTGTGTATCAGCATCTTTTCCTGTTCACCCAATACCCACTAAATGACTGCAACAATGCATGAGGGCACAAGAGCACTTCACTGCAAAGACGTTGAAGTGTGTACTTTTGCACCTGAACATCAGACCGGGTTCTTTTGTAACATAAATAAAAGGTTTTGAGGTCCTTTTTCTAAGTAATGTCTATCAACATTATCTACCAGTTAAACAAAAAGGTTCTACATAGTACAGCTGCTTTTTGCCATACAGTTGCACAGCGAGTTTGAAGTTTATTTATGGAACCATTAGGAAGTATCCGCTAACTTCTTCATGAAATCCTTAAAAACCCCTCAAACAAAACCAGCGAACAGAATGCAGCAAATGTGCAGTTTTACACTCCCATTTTCTGAAGTAACCCACCTGATAATGAGCTTCCATTACATGTTAATAAAACACAGGTTACATAATTCACGATCCAGCACAGACTTAGTGGGATAAAACCAGATACTAACGATGGTTTGTTTGGGATTAATGGTAAGCGTTGGATTAGTCAAGGGCTTCCTGCTATCTACATTTCCCATCTCTCAACAAAACTCCAATTGCAACAGGCTACTGCCACCTTTAGATGAACATTAGTATGAGATCTCTTGACAAAAGCCATCCTCCACTCCTGGTTGGTATTTGGTCACACTTTCAGAATGCTCAAGGAGATTGAATCAGCAAAGTTTTCTTCTCTCTCTCACCTTCCCCTCTTTTCCTCTTACCCAACTTCAACTTTTAAACAATAGAGTAACTCCCTCAGTGCTCACATTCCCTCATCTAAGTTTATCTTCAGAAATCTACCAGAAAAATCTCCTATTAATCATCATGACATATCATTAATGCTCCTTTGTGAGTTATTTTCACAAAGCTGTTAAAAAAAAAGAAAAAAAACAAAAACATTCAAGCAGAGGAAAAAAGCAACAAAACAAGCAAACACCAAAAAGCAGTGAAAATATTTACCTAAATTTAGGTAAAGGTTCAGCTAACTTCAACTCTGTTATCTGTTTCCAGTCTAGCCTTATTGTATTTTGCTGCCCATTGCCATAGATGTTAATATCCTCATCAGTCATCAGACGTGATGACACCTAATCCCGCCAACAAGAAAGTTTGACAGATGGTATCCACATGTGGTGTACTGGGTCCACTTGGAACAAAGCCAGCTTGCTTCAGAGTAGACCATAGGATCTGTGTTAAAAAAAAGGAATCAACCTGTGTGGGTGCTTTGCTGCTGGGCAGGGTCAACCTACAACACGAGGAGCTGGGAAACCTCAGTCCCCAAAATAGGCATCTGGAAGCATGCAGTGTCATATTTCTTAGGGCAAAACAGGACAGAGTTACTGACAATCAAATCTACATTTGTGTTTAGCATTAACCAAGAGCGGAGACTATAAGCTGAATTCCCAGAGAGAGAGAGAATGATACTATTTGCTAACTGGATTTGGTTTTCCATCTCTGTAGGTTTTATAATTACATGTAAGCTTCATTTGGTTTCAAGGGCTCTGCTTTTATACCTAACAGGAGCACTTCCCAGTTTATATTGGCTGGCCCCCTGGAGACCTTGCGCTAGAAAAGAAACGCGATATCAACCCTTCACTTGATATGCTCAGGCACGCTTCTGCAGCAAAATGGAACAGATGCCATTCACTCTACCACACATACCAGCAAGTGACAACTTGAGAAAGGCAGTCTGGAATGAGTCAAATCAGAAAATGGGACTTTTCTGGATGATTTCCCAATGCAACCAATTAAGTCCACTCTCTGCACACTGCACAGACTTGTTCTTTCAATTTTTTTTACGATTTCTTTCTTTTCCTAACAACTCCCCTTGTTCCCCAAGGGGTGAACCAACAACTTTGTGCTTCCTGCTGAGGAAATGCACTGACATCAATGTCCACGTATGGTCATCTTAAAGTTTCTGAGTATCGAGTTGAGGACAGTTTGACTTTTTTGGTCACTGTTCCCCCGCCCCCCCACCAATTTCATAGTTACAGAATCATAAAGGTTGGAAAAGACCCCTAAGATCATCTAGTCCAACCATCCACTTATTGCCAATATTGCCTGCTGAATCACATCCCTTAGTTATACACCTACCCTTTCTTTGAACACCTCCAGGGATGGTGACTCAGCCAACCTCCCTGGGCAGCCCATTCCAGCTCCTGACCGCTCTTCTGGAGAAGAAATATTTATTCATACCAATGCAAACCTCCCCTGGTTCAACTTGAGTCCCTTCCCTCTTGTCCTATTGCTAGTTATGAGGGAGAAGAGGCCAACCCCCACCTTGCCACAACCTACTTCCAGGGAGTTTGCCATTTCCTACCATTTTTAGAGAAAAAAATCAGACCTATTTGCAAAAATAAAAAAATAAATAAAAAAAAAATCCAACACCAAAAACCACCACAAAAACCACCCTGCAGAAGTTTCACACAAATTCATGGGTAATTAAGATGCAATCGCTAATACCATATGAGCCATCAGATAATGATGTACCAGGGAAAGGGCTCACACTCTCAGTCCTATTTCTGTTAGCATTTGTGTTTTCTGCACATTTGGCTTATAGCTGAATTGCTGTGAGATATCTTCTTTGACAAAAGAGCTCATTCACCAAACCTGATCTTAAGACCCTGCTGTGGCAGTAGGAATAAGGGACAACTTTTATGCTCAGACCTCACTGTACCTCATACCTGCTGGTCCTCACCAGGCAGTTCACTACAGACACCGTAACAAGGTTTGCTCAGAACAGATATCTGGTTAGAAAATCTTATGGGGAAAAAAAAGCAAGCAAATGAATTAAGAAATTAGTGTCCATTTAGACACTAACCACAACACAGAATAAAAACACACCTGTATCCCATCACTATTGTCATTTTGTTCAAGCTGATTTTCACAAGCCTGTAATTTTTCTGTGATCACTGTAAGCAGTATTGTTTCTGCTGCACCACTAAATTGTTGATCTGTACAGGCCATTTGCAGAGGCCATGACTAGATGATTTAATAAACTCAATAAATCCGTATTTTCTCTCCCTATCCATGTTGTAATTTTCCCTTCTTTCGTGGAACCACCAGAACCAATATGGCTGCACTGCTGTAAGAAAAAGTAAAGGAGAAAACTTGTGCAGGCTGGAGGCAGGGGTACACAGCATAGCCATTACCATCCTACACTGCAGACTCCATGTAGGATGAAGTCTCCCCTTAAAAAACTCTGGCATTCCAGCAGCCAGATTAACCCTTCCCACCTCACTATCCTATCTCCCCTATCTGCAGCCCCAAGAAACCACTAGATCTTTGCCCAATAAGTTTAATAGCAGCTCAGCTGACAGCAGTACAACACCAAAGGGAAGCATCAGTAACAGGAAAAATGCAAGAGATGCACAGGTAATGTAGCCTGATGTTTAACAATATAGTAAGAAATGCAATGCAGAACAAGTAGTAAGACACACCACGATACAGAGAACTCGCACGAGCCAAACATTTGCTCACACAGAAACACAACTAGATTCCTAATGTCTGAGGCTCTAACCAGCTCTATCACGAACACTGTTGTCTACAGAACTTGGGTGTGTTTGCTCCCCAGTTCCATCCCTTTGCTCTAACAGTGGACTGCAACTAGAATATCTCTGTACCCCTCCTCCAAAGCACACTCTGTACTGCATGTGCAGCTTAACAAGAACAAAGAGCAGTCACACCTGATGCAGAATCTTAGAATGGCTTGGGTTGGAAGGGGAAGATGTTTGTTCTGCATATGGTTACAGCTCACATTTTTTAGTGCCTGCTCCTAAAAGGCAAGTTGCTCTTGATGCTAGCTGGCTCATGCCTGCAAAACCACAGCACAAGCAACATGACTAAATTAACAGTCATTTGGTTCCAAAAAAATTCCATGTTCCCACTTCCTTATTTGCAGAACAAAAAAATAAAAAATAAAAAAAAATCACATACTGCATACCCTCCTGACAGTTTTATAGCAAACATGCTGTATGATGAGGGTTGTAATGTTACTAACCACAGGCACTATTTCAGACACCAACACAAGGCTGTACTCCACCACCCACCGAGTGGCCGGTGGGCCTGCAGGGCCTCATCCACACAGACTGAGGTGACACCAGCCCACACCTGGGAGATTCTCTCTGTTTGGTTAATTGCCAATTAACTTCTGATGCAAGTACTAAGAAAAACAAAATGAAAGAACCAACACACACAGACAGCTCTTCTCTCCACTTCTGGTTTCCTACACCCACAGCTGGCAGTGGCCCAGCTCACCCCACGAGCAGCAATGGCCACACAAAGCCAGCGACAGCTGCCACTCACCATGGGTGGGTGCTACCTCTGCCCCGACCCAGCGCAGCACCTGACCTCCATCAGAGCTCAGCTGCCATAAAACAATGTTTCACACACCTAAAACTGTTACAGGCGAACTATTAAAAGAAGAATCTTGGTCTACTCTTGCCTTAATACCACTGGATAAATCAAAATATTGAAGTAATGTTGAAGCAGAACAGTACTTCAGCAGTCTTTGACTTGAAAACGTGGAAAAGCTTCTCATGACTTCTTCCAGATTTGTTTTTCTCTTCTAGATTTGGGATATCTTACTTTCCCCTGCAAGTTTCCGGTTGTTTTAGCACAGATGCAAAGAATGGGTTGCTGCTGCTATGCAAATTGTTTCAATCCAATTCCTTTTATAGCTACCTTTGTTTCAAAGGTTTACACAACTTGATAGGGAACTCATGATTTAAATACACATATTGAAATAAGTTTGCTTTTCCAAAGCAGCTTCCTTATGACCACACTGAACTACATCACTCATATTCCAGCGTGGCCTTCAGCCTCAGGAACCCAGGCTTGTAAGCAGAGGCTTCACGTTAACAGTGCTGAGCAAACCACAGTGCAGAGGCAGAAAAGAAGCCCAAACCTGGGGTGATGTACACAACAGACAAGACACCACAGTCAGACATGGCAGACAGAATTGAGCTGGTGACACATGATAGGTATTCTCTCACCTCAGCTCAATTAGCTTTTATTTCAAGCTAGATGTAGAGCGGTTATCAGAACAGTCCTTTCAAAAATCAACTCACAGGAAATAAGGTGCAGGGAAAGGATAGCAGATAAGCAGTCTTAAGTTATCCAAAAAAAGGAGGATGGTCATAGTCCAGCTAAAGAAAAAAAGATTTGCTTACCCACCCCAAAAGCTCTGAGCCAATACTCCAAAAGGAGGGATCTCCAGGTAGAGATTCCTCTAGAGGCAGCAGCCAGCCTTTAAATGAGGTTTAGGGAGGGGTGGGGTGGGTGGAACCAGGTTCCTCTCTTCCAGTTGCACAGGTGAATTGCTTTCACCTGTGCTCCCAGGGCTGGCTGTGCCCCTTCACCAGGTGCTCAATCATTGGTTCAGGCCACAACTCAGCAATTCCCATACATAAAGACATCAAAAGCTTTATTTTTCATGCTCTATGAAATCACAGCCTGAACAAAAAGTCAAAGACGACTTTCCATTATGGCATGGCAGTTTTAGCTGACAGCACCATATTAATTCCATGGTAGGTAACTCGTGATGGAAAGATCTAATCAATTGAACTGTTACAACCAGCAGCTAACTATCTCGTGCTACTGTTGTACAAATTTACTTAACCACAGTTTTAGAAAAACATTAAGTATTACAAGGTTCATGACAACAGAGCTTCAGGAATATTAAATCAACCTGACTTGAAAGTTATGCTGACATGCACATCTGCCTTCACTAAGCTGAAATTAATACACAGCTTCTCCTTATGTAAAGACAGAACTCTAAGAAAATGTTATTACAAAAGGTGTGCAAAGAACTCTTTTCTCTCCAAGCACAACAGTAGATTAAAGAGAGAAGAGATGCAACTCAGAAATGAAGAAAATGCCCCGTGTCTAAGGACACAGACTGAGTATTAAAAGCATAAATCACAAATGTTGCAAATTAGATGATCCAGAAAGTAATCCTTTAGCATACTCCACAGAAATATTAGACAACTGAATAGGAATCTGCCCATCTCCACCAGTTCCATCTTTTCCCCCTCATCTTCCCTGAAGCACACCATTCAGTCAGCACAGACATATCCAACCATACTAGACATTAAAGATGCCTTGCTAGATAATTCTCAGCTGTCCTCGCAGAGTCATAAGTTAGTTACCAGCTACAGGGCTAGGAATTTACTAGGCAATGACAAAAGATGTTCGAGTCAAAGCCAAGAAGTCGACTTGACATTTTTCCAAATGACATAACCAGTATTATACTTCAGCATTTCTCATTAGTCGCACGAAGGAAGTCATAGCTCTGTGCAGTAAGATGTGGGCTGCAATGCTGATAGGAGAGATTTTACCTTGGTACAAAAACCAATATATATATATAGCAGACTTTCAAAGTCTGTTCAGAGACTTGCATGTATCTGCTTCTTCAGAGACACAGAAGATATAACAGAACACTTGCAAGTACTGTTAGAAACAATTCTAGTAAGCTCAAGGATTTTCAAGAAAGGTTAATTATCATGAGAAAAGTCACTTAATACAAGGAAGATTTTTCAGTATTTAGGAGTTCAACTAATGTATTAAAAGTTTATGAACAGATGAGAAAATAGTGCCTTGTAACTTCTAGTTGTTGGTGTCAACTGAGTAATGCAGTTACTGCATAAGTTGACAAGAACACCCCTGAATTGCCAACAGAGCTCCACATCAGTATTGATCAGTGTCAGCTATTCTAGCTTCGCTCACCGTAAGGCTCTGAACAAAATTTACATTTGCAGCCCTGGTGCCCTAAAGTCTGTCTTTTTTTACTCCATCCATACCTTATTTCCAAACCAAGAATATTAAGGTAGCTATCCTTCCCCAGTCTCAAGGAGATAGTCGCACCCACTAGTTAGGAGAATTACTTCAGAATGATTTCAAAATTGTTAGAGCACATGTTCTATAACATAACTATGTACTTTGGAAGTTACTTTATTCCTACAAGACAACTGGCTGACTAGCCTTGCAAATGCAGGAGTAAAATTAGCAGAAGCATGAAGCACTCAAGTTCTGTACTCTTTGGTATACAGCTATTAACTCTAGTATATACAGCTCACACAGTGCTGTCTCTGTTTCTGATGTCATGCACAGAAATGTGAAAAAAATAAGATTGAATTCTATGTTAAAGCCATCATGTAAATTATTCATTTCTGTATATAAGCTTGAAGGCACACAGTTTTAATATATAATTAACAGCAAAAGTGCTTGTCAAGTTATTCCACCCTTCTGAAGGCTGCCTTGAACACAAAGCTGATCATTTCCTTCACTGCACATCCTAATACCTCAGCAACCAAGGCACAGTTAGACTGTCTCTTGTAAGCTGGCTTTCTATAGCAATCCATCATAGAAACAGAACTTGTGCACATGTGAAATTAACACTATGGGTCTTGACTGACCAAAGGCAATGCACAATGTTGAAGGAAATAATGTCATTAACACACAATAGCATTATGAAACAGCCATATAACAACAGTAAATGTGTTAAAATAACAAGAACAGCCTACACAGAATGAAACCAACAGATTATTTTTGCAGGATAAGGCTGTTATTCTGATATTTCACAGCTGTTCAGTATGGAAGGTATTGACTATATATGATTTCTATTTGCTCCAGTTAAACTTTTATTTCCTTTTGCTTGTTCTGCACAAGAATTTGACACAAATGTCAACAGCATCCCCCGCACACACTTCTGGAAGAGAAATAAGGACTACAAAAAGTCATGAATTGATAAACACCAGAATTACCTATTCAAGTTATCAATTGACGAGAACACAAAAGCTCAGCTGAAGAACTGCTGCCAACAGCTCCACAGGAAGCAGATTAGGATCATGGTTTGCAATATCAGAGTGTTTTTTGACTGTAACGGAAACTAAATTTAGACCAGGTTACATAAAAAATACTAATAGCCTTAACACTTTTAATCAGCATAAGAGGGTTAGAGATACACAAATGATTTGAAGTCTGTTGACTAGTTTTATACTGCATTTGCAATATTGTGCATTAGTAAAATCGGAGATTATGAAAGAAATACTGAGGCATAATAAAATTACATAAAACAGGAAAAGCTGTCTATACAGAGCAACTCTGAACATTGATAATAGTAGAAATTTTACTGGAATACATCAAGAACAAAATTTCTGCACAAATTCCTGCAGCATAGGGGCAAACCTATCCAAGCAACGCAACAGAAGTACCTCCATAGGTTCACAAAGCAGATTGGACTACTTAAACGCAACTTTAACTTGTGTGATCCTACAGAGGGCAAGAAATAAAATGCTTACTATCCTCATTCTGTCACATAACGTTGATCTGTAACTAGCACGGCAACACAAAGCAATCTGGCGGACTTCCAAATGCCAAGTCTGGCAAGGTGATGGGCAATGTGCTCTGCCAGCTGTGCAGCTTCTTCAGAAGCAACAACACAGCAAAAATTAAGTCCCTGGTTATTTTTATGACACAGATAATAACTACGACTTGCATAGCACCTGCCAATGATTTACAAAGTTTTGATCACATCATGCTCTGGGTTTGCCCTCCCCCAGAAGCTAAACATATTCCCTGAAAACAAGAGAAGACAATTACTTGTATCAGGATTGATTTGGACAGCTAGAACTGTAAAATTCCATAACAGAGGGCAATACCGTCCTATGTTCCACTTCCCATCCTTTTAGAGAAGAGGCTACATTATGAGAACACTCTGAGGTCCCCATCCTGAAGCAGCTGGTAGCAGACCAGTTAGCCATGTACAACTACTTTTTACTATTTTAAACCTGAATAGCTCATCCTATGTCATCAGAAAGCACACCTTTAAAAGCCTGTTTCTACCGCCACACACTACTGACAGAAAAATGCGACAGGTGATGTTTACTGGATTCCAGCGATGTCTATCTACATTCCACTTCTCTCCAAAATCTTTCAAAATCCTTCATACAATTTTTCTGCACTATTTGAGTATTACTACTGATAACAAGAGATTACCTACCCTTCTTCATAATTATTTCTGAGAAACACTGTGAGGCAAGTCACAGCTGAGACAAGCACACTCTACAGCTTATTCAGGCGGATTTAAACAACAACAAAAAAAAAAGGTCAACTTGGAAGCAATGACTATAAAATATATTTTGAGGTATTACCTTTGATACTTGGCTAGGAACTTCTGAAGCCAATTGTTCTTTCTACTGAACTAGAAAGATCAGGAGTGGAAGCAGTAATTTCTCCAGATTAGACTAACTGCAATAGCATTACATAAAAGCAGAACTTTAAACAAACCTTAATAAGAAATTGGCTTTCAACTTTTAAGCTATTAATCATTTTTTATTAGCAGGAACTCATTTTCCAGTGATTTAAGCAGGCTCACTCTAGGGCTTTTGTTCGGATTTATACAGCTGTAAAGCAGACAAGAAAACCACTGTCCTGTGTCACAATTTCATGGTTTAGAGCTAAACCAGGTTCCCTGAAGAAACAGCAACTGAGTTAACTCTAACAAGGCACTGATGAAGCCACCAACTTGAGAAACTGTTTGCTCCAAGTGATGTCACTTCATTTCTGCATTGCGAAGCTCAGCCTTTGTCAGTTTATTAATAACATATAAATTAACCTTGTATTTACTAGCTGTAGAGGGGAAAAAAAAGTAATTGACTTTCCAACTGTTTGTCAAAAATATCTTTTAGAGAAGTTCGTGGCACTTCAGAGAACCTCTACTGAAAACAAGTACCACGTAAGAAAATGTTATACTACTGAAATCAATTATTTGCTCGTTACTAAAATTTGTGAACACCAGAT
The DNA here is from genome assembly GCA_013399175.1 of Odontophorus gujanensis. Classification (NCBI taxonomy): domain Eukaryota; kingdom Metazoa; phylum Chordata; class Aves; order Galliformes; family Odontophoridae; genus Odontophorus; species Odontophorus gujanensis. The sequence goes on along the minus strand of VXAB01007349.1, from coordinate 709,741 downwards.
TGCAGTTAGAGACTATACTTTTTGGCAGATGCTTTGCTCATTATCATTCAGCTGCTGAACCACAGATCCAGCTTGCACCACCTAAGAGGATTATGCAACAATAGGCAGGTTATTACTGCTAAAGCTCATATGCCAAACTTGCCTCTTCATAACATTTTGAGCTTCCAGTGATCTTTCATTCAGGGAAAACTGATACATGGCTTATTGGAAGTTCTACTCAGAAATGCTGTAATTTATTTTACTTTATATCACAGTGGTAATTTTATAACCTCTCCAGGGGAATACAATTCATAGTGCACTGCATGAAACAATATAATTCTCCCATATCTTTATACCTCCAATATTTATTGAACTTTCCCATTCTCACTGTGCATAAGAAAACACATTTGTCAAGTCATTAATATTTAAAGATTACTTTTATATTCCTCTTTCACGATGTGCATTATAGAGCTGAAAATACTGATTGGTTCACCCACCACTGAAGTGCAACCATTCCTCAGCAGAATTTCTCTGCCAGAAACATATCTACACATCCTTCAGGACAAGGAATTAATTACATTGGTAAAATGTAAATAACTTAGATAGATGCAAAACAACAGACTCTTTCACGCTTATGTTAATACTGATCAAGCAGTGTGACACAGACTGAGAGTTCACAACATACACTGTCTAAAAACTCAGGGAGGGTGAAATTTCAAACTAGACAAAAATTCAATGAGATATCTACCCTGACAGCAGACTTCTTAAGAGATGATTCTGTAAGTAAACTTGTATTGTAACAGCAGAGAGAATATTCATTTTTAAGACTAATACTGCTCACACTGACATAACTCCTGTTCTGTATTTACAGGAAAACAGGAGGCTTGGTAATAGAGCACACTAAGCTTCTGTTAAACTGAGTAGAATTAGAACCAGATTTATGATTGTGCTGCCTTTTCTTTATCTCTTTCTTAACAACAGCACTATTTGTAGTTGGATTCCCATTTCCTAAGTTTGCCATTTTTTAGTTATTTATTACAGTATTGCCTTCAGCGACCTCTGCCCACTCCCAGACCCCATGTTTAAAGTTCTAAGGCCAATATGATTATGTACAAAGTAATGCACTTTATAAAAGTTCATTAGTATCAACAATAGTAATACAATAGTATTAACCAGTAAGCATCCCAAATCATGTAGATTTACATAGCATTACTATAAAACAGCTAAAAAAACAAAGCATTTCTAAGAAGTTCTGGCTGTCAATATAATTGAAAACATTTTTCTATACTGATGCCAAAGAAGTGTTGAGCTTTTAGTCAATCCCAGACAAGAAGTTCTGTGTAACAAAAATACATTCTCAATATTTTCAAGTGTTTTACATTTTTAGTACCTAGTTCTAGAAGCTTGGGTACTTTGTAGTTTGCTTTTTTTTTCTCTTTGAAACGTGGACTTTAATTTCAAGTTACTATTTTACCCAGAATAAATATCCTGTAGATCAGATAAAAACTATTAGCTGAAAAACAAATTATAAGGCAAATTACCTTTTCACTAATAGCCCACAGGGCTGGGTTTGTTTGTTTCTTTGCCCCTTTGCCAAAATATTTCATTCAGGGATAAAGACAGAGAGCACACATTACATTGCTGTTGTATGTAAAAATAAGCAGGCAACCTTCCACTACCAAAATGGATGGTTCATATGTGGATGGGGAAAAATGGAATTAAACTCTCAAGAGGCTATTTATATGCATAAATTAATTTCTGAGAAACTAAATCAGACAAAACTGCTCATCTTTGTTAGGTAAAGTAAGTTCATGCAACTAGTATGAAATATGGCACAAATGCATTAGATATATCCCATGAACTCAGATATCAAGATAAAGGATTCTGAACTTGATTTATGGCACTCTGAACAAACAGCAGTGCGTACACAAATGCTTCAGTCTTCAAAGCTATTAAAAATAAGAACTCAAGATATTTTACAGTTGGCACAACTCTGCAAAAGCTAGAAGGTACAAATTCAGTAAGTTTGTACAGAAGTTACTCTGAAGCACATAACTGCCAGATTTTAAGTTGCCCAACTATCATCTTCTGTCTTCTCAACTTACCTTCTCAAAGTAATTTTTTGATCCTGCAGATTACTACTTCATACAGAATATGAAATGCTGTACTGGAACAAGTCAGTAAGAGAAGACAAGAAAGATGCAGTCAGATTAACTATGGGGGAACATAATACAGGTAGACAACTTTAAGTGGGTTGTTAAAAATGTATTTTAACTAAACCCCATGTAAAAAAGAAGAAAAAAACAAAAGAAACCACAAGACAACTCAAGGCTTTTCTGTAAATCAAACTTGTTGAAACAACAAAAAAACTAAAAAAAAAAAAAAAGCAAAAACAAGAAAAAGATGTCACAATTCCCTACGTAATCTTATTTGAGAACAGAAGAATGACTTGTCTATTTTGCAGTCTTTGGCAGGGAATCTAACAAATCAAAACATGTTCTATCAATGTGAACCCCTCCTGAGAAACAGTTCATGGTCATAAACTCATTTGTAACATGTTATGTGGAAGACAAGTCAATAGTTTGGAAGTCAAGAACATGGAACGTACCAACAGATTTATGAAGAGCAACAGTGGCCATTATTTACATGTTCAGGAAAATTAACTGTTCTTTATGAATTATTTTTCCCCTGTATAAATTAGAAAATTACAAAAAGTCCAGAGAGAAATTCTCCACGTATCCAGAAGTTCGAGAGAAAACACCTTTGAGGTGCTTCCTTTAGACAATGGCATATTGCTTATATAAAAGTTCTCTTATCCTATAGAAGTCCTGGCAGAGACAGCCTTCCAATCCAATGCGCCCCGTTTCAGTCTGAAACAAAAAGACATTAATTTAATATCTTTACACTAACATGAAACTTAGTTTTCATTTAGAATATTATTTACCCAAGATTTTAAGACACAGATCACCTACCCTCCGAACAGCCACCATATTGTTGCACACAAGCACTCCTCCTACGAATTCAGCCTGAATTCCTTCTCGCAAGAGAACTTGCTTGAAGTCAGACAGTCTTGGCTCATTCATAAACACAGACTGATGTCCAGGAACCTTTAAACAACATACACAGTTTTTATCTTCTGCTACTTATTGCCTTTCACTTTTCCAAAGATTTTCTCATCATTGTGTTGGCAACAGCATGACCTATAGACAGACCACAGAACTACAAAGGAGAAAATCAGTTCTATTTCTGTCCACTCACAGCAAGACAATTCCAGGATAGAAAGCTTTAGAAGTCATCTGGCAAGCAGAAGACTTCCTTCTGCACTCAAGTACTTCTGTGATGGTTGTCACCAAACTGAAGAGACTTTAGAGATTTCTCATGTTTACCTAGCTCCTGGAACAGACTACATTCAAGACTCCAGAACCATATATTAAGTAATTCTAGGATTAGGAAGTACTTCATTCATTAACTGAATAAATTAAACTATCTATTCACACACGCAAGTATTTACATTTAAGAGAAATATCATGGAAAAAAAAAAAAAGAGCTCTCAGATCATTCATAGAGGAAGAGATGTGCGAATTTCAAACACATGTATTTCTACTTAAGTAGACATCTCCCATAGTATCAACAAAATATAATAGAACCCAGGACGGACTAAATATCAATTAATTTAAAAGTCTAGAAGTATTAATTATGAGTATGGAACATTAAGATCTTATATTCACAAATAGATGATAACAGCACTATTGGATGAAATTGATTATGCTTGCTGAAAAGTTTAAAATCTGAAACAATAGTAACAGTACTAGCACATGGAACTCAAAAAAAGATTTAAGTCTAATCCAGGAAAGTTTCTGTACCTCATGAGGTGGCAGAGGTTCCAAAGTAGGAATGATTTCACTCTCCTCACACATCTCCTTATCATCGTCACCAAAGAGACTTTTCATGGCCTTCTGTTGTGCAATGACACTAGAGTCTGAAGAAGGCATATCCACTTGCATCTCTACGTCCTCATCTTCCCTCAGCTCTCCTTCTTCCAAAATAACTCCAGTATCCACTTTTGAAACCCGCATGTCCAGGACACCATCTATCCAAGCCAACTCAGCATCCTTGGCTTTACAGAACTGAAGTGAGCTGACAAGGGAATCTTTTAACCTTACCTGGGTTGCACAAAAATAAAAGAAGTATTGGTTTGATGGGAAAAACAAAAGAGATTCTTACTTCATGCTTTCAAAATCAGCTGTTTTTCTTTCATCGTCTCTCTACATAGGTTTGGTTCATAGTCTTTTGGGGAAGGAAAGAAAAAAAATGCTGCCTTTGAGACAAGATATCCTACACTTACAAAATATAATTTCTATAAACTCTTATCAGTAGACAACCAGTAGAAGTACACCTGCAAAACAAGTCAGACTCACTGGATAAACTGAGCCTGTTTTCAAACTACTTTTTGCGTGTGTGTGCATGTGGCCAAGGCATTCTTCAGTTGGCCTTAGTAAATTTAAGGAAAAGGTCTAAAAATACATTCAAGGTTACTCAATTTCAACCTTCTAAAAAATAATATTTTATTGCAAAAAGTGACGGTGTCGATATCAGACTTTAAACCATCAAAATATTACTTTACTCTGATTCCTCCAGCACATTCCAAGACGTGAACTAATTAAATAAGCCCTACCCTGGAAGACCGCTATCCACATGAGATGGTGTACTATCACAATAGAGGAATCAAGGCTGCAACTGCACAAATGAAACTGCAATTAACTATCTGCAGCACAATCCAACCAAAAGACATCAGGATTCTGATATCCAGCTCTCATCTATTATCTTCTAATTCAGTGTCTCCAGAGCACTCCATCTGCTCAGACAGCCTCCAACAAGAAAAAGATATATTAAAAATCCCTGAATCTATGAAGATTGAATTTCTGCTTTATGAACAACAACAAAATTGAAATGAAATATAGAGCTATTATAGTTTAATTCAGATAAATACTTCGTGAAAAATTGTAACTCTGTCATTTCTTACACACTAGCAATACGAAAAAAAAACCCCACGAAATTCTGCAGTCTTAATGTCAGAACAAGGTAATTTTGAATAACTGGAACTTTCTTCTTCCAAGGTTAACAGGTTTTCATCTGAAAAGCGACAAAAATACCTCTTCCAACAATTCTGATGATGCTTTTCGATTAATTTTAAAAGGATAGAAGGAATAAAGGACTGATGCCTCAACTGCATGCAAAATGCTTTCCTCTAAACTATTTGGGTATAAAGAGTCCAATATACAGATTTTTATTTCTTTTCTCTCTAAGGTCTCTCTTGAAAATCCAAAAATAATTTCAAATTTCAAGTCTCATATAGCAGTACTTTAGACACGATAAAGCTATTAAGACTTGAGTAAAACAAACTGATGCACCCATAGACATAAACATGGCCTTCTGCACTACAGCTTAAGTTTTGTTTTAAACACTTCTTATGAGAAACATTCACTTGAGCAAAGGAGAACGTTTACACATAAAAGAAAAAAAAAAGCTGTTAACATCAAAATCAAGTATACACATGAAAAATTTTGCAACTCCTCTACCAAAAAATTGAAGGCCAAATAAGCAGGTCTGCCACTACAGCTCTAATACAGTTCTCAGTACTTGTATATACAAGTAACAAATTCTAGCACCTTACCTGGTAAATATGAGTTTCACTGGTTGCATCTACAGTTTCATGTAGTTTCGGCATGTACACTTTAATATCTTTTCCACCAAAAGCTCTGCAACATTCTGCAAGGTCCTGACTGGCTTCAGGTGGTCCGTGGACAATGACTAGTTGTCTCGGTTTCATTTGGTTAATTATTTTTTTAATTGAATCCCCATCTGAGCGTCCTTCATAGTCGATATATGTAACCCTGGCTCTAGTTTCAAAATAAATAAATAAATAAATAAACCACCAACAAAAATGCAAACGAACAAAACCACATATTTTAAAGATAAAATATTTTTGAGATTAAATTTAAAAATGAAAAAAACCGCAAAAATTATTCTACATCAGAATAAAATGTCAGCAAAAGGTACATTATAGATCATTAAAATACTGATTCATAAAATATCAGCAAGTACACACACATTTAACACTGTAAATGCCCAAAATTTATTTACATAGCTAAACAAAACATGCTTGAGAGTAAGTACAGCCTTTACCAATAGACCATATTTGAGTATTTGTGTTATTGCATCACTTGCTTTTCCCTTCCCCACTTGTCCTCATACAGGGAACAAAACGCCTATTTGTTAAGAGAAGGTGCCATAAGATTCTCTAGCATACTCCCAGAAAGACTAGCAAAAAACTATTTATTATTAACCTAGAGAAGAGCAGGACCATTTCCACTTTCTTAACTCCGAACTAGCCTTTTGCCCAGTTTGCACAGTAGTATTCATACCACCATTCTAACAGAATGTATAAAGGCTCATAAAACTCAAGACTCACTGAGTACAATCACAGCTGCATGCAATTCAGTACAGCACACAACACTTCTTCGAGAAGAATTCTGCAGAGCTCCCTACAACATACCAGCCCTCCCTACAAGGAACAGTATCAGCACACACAAAGTAGCTCCAAATAATCCTCTAGCAGCTGAGACTGGAGGAAGGATTCAGGAGATGTACAGTACTGGAATTCACCCATAATCCCTTTTATAACACACAGGTAACAAGTAGAAGAAGAGCACATCAGAAGGTGAAATACATGCATTATTATTAGCCCAATACTGTGCTAGCATAGATTTCTTTTTAATCCTGCAGAAGACACTCATGTTGCATGAAAAATATAGGGAGCCGCTATCTAGTCTCACAACGTTAAAACAAATAGAATACCTATTTTCTTCTCTTGGCTCTGAAATTACTAAAAACAAGAACAAAGCCACTCACTTAATTTCCATGGACTCTGTTGCTGAAATACATTTGGTAGGAACATCTGATAAATCCTGGTCCATTGGCTCCTCTCCATTTGTCAAACCAGATTCTAATTTGCTTTTTTCTTCTTCTGTTGCCTGAAGTTCTGGAACAAGAAAGTCTTCGGGTCTAAAGGAACGAAGGCATTTTGCTTTTAACAGTCTTATAGTAAATCCAAAGCACTACACAGTATAGAAACAAGCAGTGCTGACATAACTACTGAGTTAAAATTTTTATTGTTAACAATCGAATCACGCTTTCCTTAAATAATTCCACATAAGAACTGAGCTCATTTGGAAAAATATCACCTTTGTATCTTAAAAGAAAAAAGAACTTTGATATCTTGCAGAATACTATTAAGTTAAGTGTTTCTACCACGTATTAGTCATAAAAATAGGACAAATGTTGCCAGATCTTTTTAGCTTGCATGATGTTCCTTAATGAAACTCCATATGTTTTTCAAAATTATGTGGAGCATAAAGCAGAAATACTTTTGAACTACTTCACAGCTATTATATGTTACTAAGCATTACCACCGCTCTCCCCACATACTTGATAATCTCGCCATATTCATCCCATTTAATTCTTTCTTCAGGGGCTGGAAACATTGGATAAGATTTCTTTGCCTGTTTGAAGAAGCTTCCTTTCCGGCTACCTTCACCTTTCATCATCAAATCATGTTTGGTCTTATGCACAGTTGGCTGATCAATATCTTCTTCGGCATCACTCTCATCACTGGAATCAATATCTGCCCTGAAATAGTATTCCAAGAATAACAACTTTCTCTTTTTTCTTCAGGTTTAATATTACAAAAACACACTGACTGGACAGTGATAGTTAATAAGGACAAGGGCAGTAAATGTATCCAAGAAATCATTCACAAAGCTCAGATGAAACAGGTCTATAGTAAGAGCAGATTAAAGACAGCCACTGATTAAAGACAATCATTCCTGAGTCCTTGATGCACTCCGACAAACCTATCAAAACTATGATTTTCACTTATCCTTGTAAACAGTTGAAACATCAGGCTGAACATGCATCTCAGTTCTGACAGCAGCAGAACACAACAGCTACTATACTTACTCTTTAGACTGCTCTAACTTCTTCGCTGCTTCTTTCTTTAGTTTCTCCTTTTCTAGGTATTCTTCAAGTTCTTTTCCTTCCAACTTGACACGTCTTCTCAACTTACAAATAAAGTAAAAATCAGAATTTCTGTGAGTAGCTGACTTGTTTTTAATACTTCTCCTACACACTACTGGTAAGATAATATTTATATTTAAGTGCCAAGGACAAATACAATCTTGTCCTTTATGTAACAAGTTACATAAACATGTGGCACCCTAGCATGCCAACATCACAACATTATCAGTTAGTACAGACTATACAAGAACATAAGATTACTTCTTAAGTATTAAAATCAATTCATTTTATAATAGCTCCTTAAAATATCTTGAGGAAATATTTCCCTTCAGTAACTAAATGCAAATACTTTAAGGTGAGCAGTTACTTTTTGACCTTTGTGTCACTAAGGCAAGCAGAAGAAAGTGGCAAAATTACACAGCAGCTGGCAAAAAACGTCAGTCCTTGTTCCTTGGTTTGTGGTTTGTTTTTTTGCAGAACAAATTAAGGCCACAGGTCACACCAGATAATGTTCAGTTCCAGTAATACTGTAACTGAACCAAATCAACCTAAAACTGAAAGCAAGTTGCTTCATCAGGACTGAAATGATTACTGGGATCACAAAGGACTCCCAGAAATCACCAGTATTTACTATAGTGAAGCAGGCACAGGTATACTATTTGAACACAATTTGATAGCATATAATTGATAAATTTCACTTAAATCCGGTAATATGCACTCATTTGATTTGATTCTCCCCTAATCCAAAACCAAAGCAGTTCCCAGAAAGAATAATCCATCCATACTGGGATCTGCATCTAAAGTGTACACAGAACTTTTTCTAACATAACAAGACACAAAAAACATTGTCTAAAGATAAATGTTTAAAAGCAACTCCAAGCTCACCTCATTACGTACTCACTCAATCATAGCAAAAAAAATTTTTGCACTTCCTACTAAGACTTGTTTTGGATAAATTCATCCTTAACACTTCATATGTGCCACATACTCATTTCAGATTTCCTTCTGCCACTAGAAGCATTTTCAGCAGGTAAGAAAAGAGAACTAGATTCAATTTTACATATATTCCTCCAGATAGTCCACCACAAAAACTTTAATTTTTACCTCAATATCTATAACTTTTTCAGAAGGATTATCAATCAGGAACCGTGCTAATGTTCCAGGTGTGGTACGATAAGTTAAAATTATAGAGTTCTTGGAATCCTGGCACCACTGAATGAAAAGATCTCTCGAAAACCCACATTCTAAATCAGGTTGGCTGGCAAGGACAACTTTTGGACTCGGCACTCGAGCCAAATCTGACAGACTATGACATAAGGAGAGATGGCGGAACTGGAAAGGATTGTTTCTCTTGTCTTCAAAGCACCTCATCAATTTATCACTCATCCATTCCACCTAGAAAACAATATTAAGACAAAGTTACCTACAGGAATACAAGCTGGGTAAAAAATGTACAACCAGACATGAAGCAGAGGAATTAAATACTCATGATTACAAAGTTTCTCAGTACGTGCAGAAATAACGCAGATTAAACAACACAAATCAGTAATTTAAATCCACCCTTTTAATAGTTATAAATTTTAACAAGTTTGGGGATAAAAAAGAAAACAGAAATGAATATCAAGAAGTATGGTAGTAGCCATGACTGGACTCTGTGTAACTTGATCAGAAAGAAAAACACCCACAATAGAATAAGGACAACACCTTTAGCCACTTCTTACTGCTAAAAAGAAACCTCAACAAAGAGCTCTTGAATACACATCCACAAGATGTGCATTCCACAAGATCCACATATGCTACCACAGTCACAATTGTATTTCAAAATTAAAACAAACCTGTGATTTAGAGAACTCCACTACATTGTAGCTGACGTTATTCAAAAGTGCTAGAGAGTAGACTCCTAATCCTGCATCTTTCGTTCTCCAGATCTGATCAAGAAGTTGAGCAAGTTCCAGAACTCTGCCAGCTGTATCCACAGCTATTAACACATTTCCATCACCTCGTAATGTCTCCAAAACATTAGCTAAAAAGAGTTAAAATGGAAAGAACTACTTATACTTTGAACCACAACTAGAGCTCTGAAGATCCCACGACCTTGATTACTAACTTTTAATATAAACAAATCTTTAAAAAAAAAATCAGTAAAATGGAGATTAACAGAAGTGTGTGCTAAGGAAGGTCACTTAAAAATTCCTTAATGCAAATATTAATGGCTAAAATCCACCATTTTCACATACACCTCTATATAGGGTGCAATTCATAGTTTTTATGAAATCATTTTCCCCCCATGATTAGTACCATCAGGAAAAAGCAATTCAGTATTTGTTATATTTGAGTCAAGATCCTTAATTCAGATGTCAGTAAACTTCTTACAAAAAAAAAAACAACAATTTACAGTGGCTAATAAGTCAAGTTACTGCTATCTTGAGCCACAAACAGAATACATACTCAGTAGCTGTTCGTCCCTTTGCTTCCTCCTGGGTTGTACATAAGTAGCATTAAACGAATCCGTAATAAGCAATGAAGGCCTGCTCAACATTTCCAATGAACATCCGTTGAGATGGCTGTGGAAAAAAGGCCAGAACTCACCATCTGCATTTTTATTTTACAAGGAAAAAAAATAAGACAGTGAGCATCCACAGTTTTGCATGTAGGTCTCAACAGAGGAAAAAAACAGGGTATCACAAGCAAATCGAACATCTGCTTAAAGAAAATACTTCAGGCCAAGAATAAGAAGACAGTCAAAGTCTGATTAAATAAATAATACTGAGGAGGTGAACATAGTATAGATATTTACAGTTGATGATAAATATTTACAATTTCTAGCAAAAACAGTTTCAGTTGAGCTCATTTTTCTCCCTTCCTCTTTTCTCACTCCCTGAAAGACTCTCTAAAGTAACTTCAATTAAGGCTCCCCAAGACTGTGGTCACAACACCAAGCATGCCAGGGTTCAAGGAGCATTTGGCCAAGCCCTCAAACATGGGGCTTGAATGCTGGGTGGTCCAGTGTGGAGCCAACAGTTGGATTCAATGATCCCTGTGGGACCTTTTCAACTCTGGTTATTCTACAACTCTTTTCTTCAGCTTAAATTGGGTAAGATGCATATTACAAACCACAGTAACAAATACTAACAAGTATCACTTATTTCAATATGTGTTTTCTTGTCTTTTTTCCTCTCCTAAATAAGCATCTTACAGGAGGAAGACAGGACATGAGAAGTATCCTGTCAGCTTTCTGTCTAAGGTGGAAGAAAATACACATTTTTCTTTAACATTCTCCAGGAATTTCAAAACCATAAACCTTCTTAAATCTTAAATATCCAGTAGTCAAGCAGTAATTTATAAGAGTCAACACTCATCTACTTGACCTATAGCCTCCTAGGATTTTTCAGAAAGTAAAGACTGTGCATCCCAACCCTAAAAACAATTACAATGTATGGTTATATTACAAATTCCATCTTAATAGATTGAATTTGAGTACATTGTTTCAAGAATTCCTCTTCTTTCTAAGTCAAGTAAGATTCTGAGAAACAAAAAACAGTTTGTAGTAACTGTTTTCTACATGACAAAGAGAAGTTGTGTGTTCTTCTTAAAATTACAAGAAAAGTCTTTCAAAATTGCATGATACAAATGCTTTCTGAATGTTTCTTGCTTCAATTTAAAATAAATATTAACAAAATGAAGAAACACAGGGCTAAAGCTCATTTCAAATTCATTGATACAAATGCAAGTAAAATTAGTGGTGGTCTTACATCTGAAAAGGTACTTCCATACTTACTTATCACACAAATTATGCACACCTAACACATCAGAGAAATATAGACGGTTACACTGAACTTACATCTCCCTCTTGTGGTTGAAATCAACTGCATAAACAATCTCTTCCTCCCCATCTTTGACAATCTTCCAAATCGTGCCTCCTATCATGTGACCTGCAGGCAATGGTGTGATGGACAGACCGTGTCCTTTGCCTACAAAAAAGAAAGCTCTCCTAGATATCTTTCAATATCTCATGCAGATCAGATCATATGTGAAAATCTATTACTCTAAACAATAGGTAGGTAAGCAGCTAAACTGCAAAGCTAACACTTGGAAAAAAGTCAAACAAGGTATGAAAATCAGTAACACCTCTCTCCTTCCATCTAACCAGTAACTTCATGTTACAACACTTTTTTTCCAATTCATTTCTACTCTGCTTCCAGAAGAAGAGAGCCAAGTGAATATCACCTCCCACCAGTACTGGGAGGCACTGCCAAGCTGCTCTAGCCATGTATCTAAACAGCAGCAAGTTATGTAAGAAAACAAATACATCACATGAAGGCAAGTAAGCTGGTGAAAAGCTGACTCTTCCCTGGTGCAACACAAAATGTTTGCTGTGTCATTCGCTGTCTGGGTAAGTATAAAAACATATAAATTACACAAGCCTGAATTTTGCCAGAATAACAAATATGCAAAAGCCAAAGAATTCAATGAAAGGTGCCTATGTGCTACAGCCAAGGTGATGGGTATTCTCAGCACATTATGTTGTTTCCCTTACTACTTTTAAATGTACTGCTACTCCTCATCACTGCTGTCAGCCTAGATCTTGCACCAAAGACCATTACACACTGTTTCTGTTGCATCACACCAACCCAAACAGAACTGAACAGTTTTAATAACAATTAGACACAAAATAATATCTTAGATGCACCAATCAAAGCTAAGTCACTTCCACTAAATAGGAAAAAAGTGTTTGAAACAGTAGTTCCCTAAATTGCCTATCAGACACAAAAGTTGGCAGCACAGACACAGCATTGCTACAAATACTTCGGAAAAGGTCAGCAGCCTTTCAAGAATGACATCCCAATTCTACTTTCCTTTTCCAAATTACAGGGCAAGAACTTCAGCAAGCAGCAGCATTGAAGAACTGGGAGATACTACATCACAGAGAAAAGTGATCAGATTACATGTGTATCTGTGCAAGAACAGCCCCCCATTTCACTCTGATCTTTGAATTCAGCAAGAGTGTAAAGATGCTGATTCTCTGCATCTCACTGTACCAAACAATAAGCTACACTAAGCATCACCCAGAGTCTGCAAAGTCCTCACTCAATCAACCACATGTTAAAACTTAATACCCACACATTTTCTTATCTGTTAACAGTTTCAAAGTATGAATAAATACCTTCTAGAGATGAGAACAAGTTTCAAGAAAACCCATCTACCTTGGCATAACCTTTTTCTCATTAAATGGAAATTCTACACTGTTGCATTACTGAGGCAAATATTTGGCTGATGTAGACTGACACCTACTGAATTCAGACTTGTGAAATGCACAACATTCAAAAAACATACTCCTTTTAAAAAGTTAACTAAACTATTAGTGAAAGGGAACAGAATGACTAAAAGTGATCTATCAAAACTTTTGCTGACAGAACTTTACCTTTCAAGTTGACAATCTGAGAAAACTTTAGCTGTTGTATCTTATCAAATGCTGCATCTACATCATCCAAAGTAAAGAGTGTGAAATCTTCAGTATTATGGCGAGACTAAAACAAATAAGCACAGAACATTCAAAAACTTGAGCCCTCTACCTTGTCAACAATGTTGAGTATTCAAGTGTGAACCTAAGGATACCTGATAGAGATCATACATAAACATCTGTCCCATTTTATACACAGGAATAGTTGCATAAATGGCACAATTCAATCCCATTTTTCCAACTGCATACGGAAGAGCACCAAGGTGTAGAGGGTCAGGATGAGAAAGGAGAACAGCATCAACCTGGTGGACATGTCTACAAAAGAAGGACAGCAGAAGATGGTGAAGAGTTCCATATGGAATGACATACTTCCTACCATGACTGTTTTGAGATCCGCTGCACAATATGAACACCAACCACAAGACCCAAAGCTTTCTGGTCCCTTACATAGTAACTGGAGCACACACATTCTTCTTGATGACTACTATTAAAAAGGGAATTGTATTTAACTGCTTCTAGGTAAGACATCTGAAACATCTTAGAAGCTAGTACACAATAATCCTCAGTTCAACAACATCAAATGAAAAGAGTTTTAATGCTAGAAAGTGTGAAAATATAAAAACAGCATCACAAAGCTTAGCTTCTTTCCAGAACTTCAGTGTTTCAGTCATTTACCCATAATAAACTGCTGTGACAAGAAAGCTCAAAAATGTAAACACAAAAAACTAAGCACTGACTTCTATTTAAGTTTATTTCATGACTGCCTGAGATACCAGCAGAAGCTAGTTTTTAGACTGCGCAAGCAAGCAAACCAATACAAAACAACCTATCAAAGCTCAAAGCAGTTTGAGAGCTAATAAATAATGAGTCACATTGGATTTTAAAAAATAAGAATTAAATAAATAAACGCTGAATATATTTGAGCAATACATATGTATTTTATACGTAAATATATAATCCCCTTCACGCGAAACATTTTTCAACCCAAGATCATCAACTTTGGGTGTAACATCAACATGTTACATACATATGTCAGGAAGTTATTTTGAAAGCTTTCAGGAAACAAAAGGTGTATTTAAAGTGCACAAAATACTCACTTCTTTAGGGAATCAATAATATCCATAGAAAAGTTCTCATCCCAGCCACAGTCCAACAGAAACCGAAACTCATCCACTTGCAGTAGGTAGCACAGGGCAGACTCCTCCTGCACTCCCGAGAGCGTGGTCAGCTTGATAATGGACGTCATCCTTCAGTCCACGCGTCTGATCACCTAAAGAGCTGATCTGAGCGGGGGAAGACAATGTGTTACTGCGTAACTCAAAGCTAAATATTTATTCAGAAAAGCGAGATATCAAGAGGTAGAGCTGCCTCTCCTAACGTTTCTGAGGGCACACATGACAACGGCGTGATGTTGAGTACAGCAGCCGGATACCTATCGATAAGTTACAGATAGGATCCTTGGGGCCCTTCCGCTATTAGAAAGGGATCGGAGTTTATCAGAACTTGGCACAGAACGTTAACAAATGACCGCAGGCGGTGCAGCGCTGCCATAGACGCGGCCCTCCAGGCCCTGCGGCTGCCGGACTGGGCCCGCCGCTCGGACCCGGCCCCGAGAGAACCACAGGGCAGAAGAGGGGGAAGAAGAGGGGGAAGAAAAGGGCGAGCGCGGCGAGCGCCGCTCGAGCTCTGCGCCGCTCGGCTCCGCAGCAGTGCCGTCTCCCCGCCGCTACCTGCCTCGCACGGCCTCACTACGCGCACCACAGCGCGCCAATACTGCCGCCGCGCCCCGCGCTTCCGGCCGCCATCTTGCGCAGGACGAACAGAAGGAGGAGGAAGGGGAGGGGTGAAAGGACGGCACCATTCCCGGGTGGGGGGTGGAGGGGGGTGGAGGCGGCTCCCCCCGCTCCTCCGCTGCCGGTGGGCTGTCCCGATCCGCTCGCACCGCCCCATGCCCTTGGGGTGGCCGCTGTACGGGGCCCGGTGCGGTGAGCGGTGGCTGTGAGTCCCGGTAGGTTTGGGGGCTGCGTTTTGTGTGCAGCCCCATTCCCGAGGGTCGGTACTGTGAGCATAGGGCGCCCCGGGAACTCTGCTTGGGCGGGGCGGCGAAGGGGAGGGGAGGGAAAGGTGCAGGAACGCGGTTTGTGTCTGCCCGCTGTCATCCGGGCTTGCAGCTGCTCGCCAGGCCTCCCTGCAGCACGCCAGTGTGGGGTTTTGCTCGGGGTTGGGGAAGGCTGGCTGGGTTTTGTGAGCTCCTTGTCTATCAGATGGCAGCTGACTTCAGCTTCCGTCTTGTCTGTGATAATAACACCTGCATCCTGTAAGATTGCGTGTCATGAGTGTGTTTGTGATGTTTTGTAGAACAGCGGGTTTTTGTGTAATAAGTTGCTCTAATGAGTACGTCGGTCTGGATTGCTTTAAGTATAAATTTCACCACTATCTGAAGTGTGGGAGTCAAATGGATGGGACCAGGCGCTTTCCAGCAATAGCACAGAGTGCAGTGTACACAGGAATATGCAAAAGAGTGTCATCACTGCGAGGGTAACAGAGCACTGGAACAGGCTGCCCTGAGAGGTTGTGGTATCTCCTTCTCTGGAGATACTTAAAACCCATCTGAAGGCTTTCCTGTGCAGCCTGCTGTAGGAATCTTCTTTAGCAGGGGGGTTGAAGTAGATGATGTTCAGAGGTCTTTTCCAAGCTCTATGACTGTATGAAACCTGTGTCTAGTTGGAAGTGTTTAATGGTTTATATATGTGTTATCCCAAGGTGTGGTTCTAGTAAGTGATTCCGGGCATGCAACAGCTTCCATGTACAGATTTATTGCCAACTCTTACTGTAATACTTTTTCTTTTCAAGCAGCCATGGTGAATTTTGCCCAAGCTGTGCGTGACCACTGGGTTCACATCCTCGTTCCCTTGGGATTTGTGGTTGGATGCTATCTGGACAGATGGAACGATGAGAAGCTGTCAACCTTCCGAAACAAGAGCTTATTGTACAAGAGGTCTGCTTTGTCACACCTTTTAAATATATATATGTTCAGTTATTTTTCGAAACAGACTTTAAAAAGTGCTTCTCTGTTTGTTGTTAGAATTATATGTATGAAAAAGAATCCTAGCAAAATACTGAAAGGGAAAAAGTGACCAAAATTCAGCAAGTGTTTGTGAAGGATTTTAGGTCCTAATGTCCGCTTACTATCTGGGCTTTAGGACCCATCTTTGTGTTCTTGGCCATGAAGGAAAGTATGTGTAGTTCTCTGTGTTTGATCTTACAGCAAATATAATTGGTTTAAAATGATTAATCCTACCAGTGAATCAGAAGTATTGATTTTGATAGATCTTTGGCAGCTGGACTGTGGCAGACTTCAGAATATGAAGGCTGATTTGTATCTAAATAAACTGAATAGAAGGGTGCTCTTTCTGAGATCAGAATATTAAGTATATACGTTAATGTGCAGGTGAATAAGAAATCATGTTGCTAGGAAAAAGTCATCTTAAATAAAACTTAACTATTTGTTGTCAAGTTCTTAAGTCATGAGATGTGGAATTTTCATTCTTAGCTTTTCAGTAGATTATAGTAAGCTTGTTTAAAATAAGCATAGTGCTTACTAAATAATTACATGAACATTTCATTAAAAATTATCAACTTTTTAAAAATTAATTCAGCATCTTAATGTTTATGTTGGGAACTGCTGTCACCTAAATTAATTCTTGGTTAAAAATTAAGCTTATGACAGAATGCCTGCTGCTATTACAGGAGCACTTTTCTTACTGCATTTGCTGGTGACTTTAGGCTATTTCAGCATCACTGTGAAGACCTTTTCCACTTTCACCTCTGTCTTTATTTTTTTTTCCTTCAGAATCCCATTATGTAAAAAAAACCAAACCACCCTTAACTCTCTAGGTAGCTAAGGACTCAGTCCATTGATGTTTGGGGTTGAAAAGAAAAGTTAGGAAAAGTCCAGCTATTACAGAATAATTATAAAGGTATGTTAATTATTCCGTGACATTTATTCTAATTTTACCCTCTGCCTTTTTTTTTCTTTCCACACAGAGAGCTGAGGCCTGGGGAAGAAACAACATGGAAATAAAAGGCTGTCGATGAATGCTCAGTTAATCACATGCATTGAAAGAATAGGATTATGTTTTTTTATCTTGAGACCGTATCAAGCTACAATACAAATAACACTCACTATTTGTCACCTGCTACTTTAATTTGCAGTGTTACTTTCTGGAAGGCGATTTTGTTATGTGGCTAATTTGTATCTGGGAAGCCCACAAACCTTGAGAAATGTCTGCCTCAAGAAGTAGCACCCTGAAGTTGGGGGCGAAAAGACTTAATGTAATAAAGAAAAAGCTATGCAAAAAATAATTTCTGTTGTTATTAATCTGTATGGTGTGGAATTCACGCGTTTATCTCTAATTTATGAGCTGGCCTTCAAGGGAGTAATTAACGCAGGATGCTTTAACTCAGCGTCATTTGAAGACAGGGATGCCGGAGGGAGCGGGGGTTTCCGGCCGCTCCAGAACGCGGGCAGGCGCGGGGCGTCGCCGAGCTGGCGGGACCTCCCGGCCGCCAGGGGGCGCTGCGGCGGCGCGGTCCAGCGGGGCCGCGCGGAAGCGAGCTGCGATTGGCTGCGCGGGTCATGTGAGGCGGAGGCCGTGCCGTTGACAATAAACATGGAGTCGATCTTCCACGAGCGGGTGAGTGAGCGGTTGCTGGGAGCTCTGGCGGTACTATGAGGCGCACTGTAGGTGCGGCACTTTCGGTCGCCAAGCGGGGAGGAAGCGGGGATGCCCTCTGAGGGGGCAGTGGTTGTATCGGCCGCCCCTGTTCTGCCCGCGGGGCAGCCCGGGTCTCCCTGGGGCGTGCTGTGCCCCCTGCTTGGTGCGGTTAGGACGGGCACCGCACGTTTCCGAAGCTGCCGGCCTGGGTGTGCCGGCCGTAGGGAGCGGCTCGCTGCTAGGGCCGGCCTGCATCGCGTGCTGCGCGGTGCTTCCTGTTTTGGAGAACAAATCCTTCTGGAAACCGCTGCGCTTTGTCAGGGCTCGCACGTACGAGCTGCGTGTGCCGTTCTGTTATTAACAGTATAGTTCTCTGTTTCACGTACTTTGCCAATGTCTCTGCACCTTTATTGCGTTGTAGGTGATAGCGGTTTCTATCCATTGTTCTTATGCATAGTAGTTGTTTTACTTAACAAATAGAGAATAGTCTGTATAGTTCAGTTCAGTTTTTGTTTTTAGTAGTTATTTTTAAATCATTAGTAGAACTTCCAGTTCTTTCAGGCTGTATTTGGGCAGCAAAACTTGGCAAGCATTATTGTGCTAAGCAGCTGCTCTTCCAAGGGTAAGAGTTGGATTTCAGCCATTATAACCTATGCTGCAGTAACCTCACCTTCGAATTCAAACTAGAAAATGACTTCTAACCAAGAATGCATACCTTCCTTTTGTCTTGCCTAGCCCCTCATGTACTAACATGGCAACTGAAACAAAGGTTTATCAGTAAATTGCTTTGTATTTTTTTAATAAAGTAGACTCTTGTATGCTTGATCATTTCAATTTCTTCATTCAAGGAGTTGGTGTACGTTCAACTAAGCTAAACCCTAAGCAGTGCTGTGTTTGTAATGGGAGGATGACATTAGCAAGAAATAGAACTACTGCAGATTTGAGCCCCTATTGTAAAAAAACTGGCCTTTTCTCTGAAGGGATCTGAGTGATTGAAACCACTGAAAGCAGGGCTGCTGTTGATATCAGGATAGGTTTCAGGAAGGGAATTTCAGATTACGGAAAGATACAGTATTCCCTGCACAAAAATAGAGCAGTTCACATTAATTACAAAGTGTAAGGTCAGTTTATGTACTCTCAGCACTGTACAGATTGTTATTTTAGTTTTTAGAATCTTAGTTTTTAGACGATTTTTTTTTCCAGACAAGTACAGAAAGTCCCTTTCAAATTAGGGATTAAGCTTGAAATGGGACTCTTTTTTTCCAGGACATCCTAGGATTGATTTGTCTCTAATCATATGCTTATGGTGAAAAAAGTCTGTGACCTTGAGCAGGTTCCCCTGTTTCAGTTGTATCACAGGACCAGCAGCAGGAATGTACCCCCAGCAGGACAGGAGTTGCTGTTTAGTCTGGAGTTTCTTTTTGTGGGATGAGCATGAGCTGGAGAAGCTGTGGACGATGAGGTTTTTAAATTACATTGTGCTCTGGCCTGTACAACTGGTTCAGCTTTAACTCAGAGCTTGGTTGAGTGGTGGCACCCTCAGAAAGTTTCGTTGTCTGAAGTTTCAGGGCTCTAGCTGTAAGGAAAACCACAGAAGATTTGTGCACCTGACTTGTATGTTGGAAGTCTGGACATTTAAAGAATATTCCTACAAGGCACGCTTTTGTATTCTTACTTCCCGTGGGTTTTGGCAGAGGTGTGGGACTGGATTTCATTCTTTAAGCACTTTGTTTTGATTCCAGTGCATGGAACAAATGCATGTTCTTTGTGTAAAGTAAATAAACACCAATTGAAACAAAGAGGAAAACTGCTTTTTATAACTGATGTTGAACTTGTCTTACGCTTGTAGGTTAGTTATTTTTTAGAGAAAGATTGCTTTTCATGGGTAACTATAATTTTCCTTTTGTAATGTCCCCTTTGCTTTCAGAGTCTTAATGCTCTGCTTTCCTTGAGCCTGATTTTTGATAAGCACACATGGCAGGGAACACAAGTTTAACAAAGAACGAGCATATCTTTCATATGGTGATGACTTGAAGAAGACAAAATCCATGCTCATAATGGCTGCAAAGTACTTGTGTGACTTGGTCAAGTTGTAGGCAATTTTTACACTGTTTTCCTAAACATTTTCACTTAGAATTTATTTTCTTCCAGGAAATATAATTTTTAATTTCTTTTTTACTGTCAAATTTATGGAGTGGAAGAATGTATTCTACAGCTCACACTGCAACAAATCTGGGAAGGAATACAGTATTCTGAGAAGGTGGGGACTAGAAGGGAAGTTTTCCAGAATAAAATCATTGAATGTTTTTTGCAGAGTACATCATTAACATCTATTTGTTATTGCTTTTGACATTGTTTTTTTTTCCTTTTCCAATATTAGCAAGAAGGCTCGTTATGTGCTCAGCACTGTCTGAATAATTTGCTACAAGGAGAGTATTTTAGTCCTGTTGAGTTATCTTCCATTGCACAACAGTTGGATGAGGAAGAAAGAATGAGAATGGCAGAGGGAGGAGTGTCCAGTGAAGAATATAGAACATTTTTACAGGTAATGTTTTACCTTGACATTGCTTGATCTTTGCCTAAAATCCAATATTGCGTAACAAAGGCCTGCTGTGCTTTCATAGTTAGTGAAGGATTATGTCCTAGTGGAGATGTTGTGCAAGTTTGTTGATATTTCCATTGAGGCATTTCAGGTTTGAGGTTTTGTTCGTTGTACAGCTTTACAGTACTTCTCCAAGAAGCTACATTATCATCATCTTAAGGGCAGGAAGGTCAGTGCTTTAAGCAGTAAGTATTTGCAGTTGAAGGTTTGAGTTATTAATGAGAATGTAAATCTAGGTGTTACAGTCAGCATAGAGTGGAATATATTTAGTTGCTGTTTTATGTATGTGCAGTCATTTATTTTTTTAAATGAAATTCTTTCTGAACATTTACGTTTACACAACTTTTTACTTTCCTTCCATCAACCTCACGCTGAGCAGCAGCCTTCTGTAAATATGGATGACAGTGGATTCTTCTCAATTCAAGTAAGCATTGCTCTATACTGGCACATTGTTTTTTCTTTTTGGAGTGCATGTGCTGCCATATAATTTAAATGACATTGAACTCTTATTTAGTTTCTATTTTGTAGGCTTAATGGCATTAAGGGCTGGACTTCTGAATCTTAAGTGTACATTACATTAAGAGCAATAGTGACTTGCGTTTGTTCTGTAGGGCAGTGTGGTTTGTTTTAAGGGTAGTATGGTTTGGTTGTTGTTGGACTTGATAGAAGGTCCTTTCCAGCCTGAGTGATTCTATGATACTGTGATTCAGTTTATGGGCCTTTAAATAAAAGAGTTGAAGCTTAGAATCCCTCACTTGTGAAGTCACACCTGCTAGCAATAAGCTTGCTTACCAGATTGCTTTTTGTGGGCTACAGGTGAAAAAAGACAGTTGAGATTGTCTTCTCGAATTATAGACTGTAAAGTCTTTGGCAGAGGTTAGAGGGTTGTTGCTGTCAGTTGCAGAATGGGAGAAGCTGCAGTATCTGTGTTCCAGTTTTTACAGTTCTCTCAAGGCACTGGAGAATTGTGAGGTTTTTTATTTATTTCCTTGTTTGTTTTGCTTTTAAAGGAAGATAATGGGAAAATAATTACTAGGAAATATTTTAACGAGAACAAAAACAAACAAATAAAAAGCTGTACTGATCACCGAAATGGGGCTTGTGTCTAGACTGGAGTTGTTAGCAAAACTTTGCACCTTTGGCTGTCTCTAGCTTTCAGAGATGCTTTTCAGTGTTGCAAAATCCCTTGAAAACCTCTCTCTTCCTTAGCATTTGTGTTAGGGTGGGACTGTATTTCTGCTGTATGACAGTTAACAGTTTAGTGTTTATGTATTTTTGATTGTGCTGCTGCAAAACTTGAAGCTGAAAGTAGTGCTTCCTTATATTCTGTATCATTTTATCTGCCACTTCTTAGCTTGCTTGTTAAATAGTTGGCTGGCTGAAAGGAAAGTGAATCGTTGGTTTAAAAATTCCTACAGCACTATCGCAAATAGCTTAAACAGTTATTGTACGAGAGTTTGTTAGTTACCTTTTATTTTCAGAATTGCTGAATGTCTATCCAAGTCACTTTGAATATTGTAAAAAGTTGAGAAAATTCTTATTTCAAAGCCTTAAGACATAGTAACTTCCAGGATTTTGTTAGAAATACTATTTGCTTGCTGTACAGTAGAAACAATTTTAAAGTCTTCAGATTGATCAGCAAACATTGATGGACAGCTCTTTAAAATCAACTGGAGTAGTCAACCTAAAAATGCTAGCAGTAAACCAGTACTAATGAACCTGACTTAATGCTGTGACATTCCAGTGGTGCAAATCCCAAATAGTTACTGTGGGAATAGATGACATTGAACTACAAGGAGAGGGCAGACAGAGCAGTACATGGAGAACAGAGGAATGACAACATAGGCGGTATCTGTGGGAGGTGAAATTACAGCTTTGACTGGAGCAGTAAGTTTATTAACATGTCTTAGTTAAATTAAAGCTTTGTTACTCCCCCTTAGATATGGTAGGGATGTTACATTTGCTTGTAGATTGTTGATGGTGGTGCTTTGAATAATGCAGTTCCCTAGTTTTCCCTGGAAGATTTTGAGATCAAAGCTTAATGAGAACAATGTTAAGTGTTTGTACTGGCTAAAATGATGCTCTTGCTCAAGTTGGATTGGATAGGTGTGACTCATAAAAAGTGCTGCTGGTTTTTTTTGTTCATCTGTTTGTTTTGACAGGTTATAAGCAATGCCTTGAAAGTCTGGGGTTTAGAACTAATCCTCTTCAACAGCCCAGAGTATCAGAGGCTTGGGATCGACCCCATGTAAGACTTTCTGTTATGATTATTGTTAAGGTTTTTTATCAGTTTCCTTTAATTTTAGGAAAAATACTGCAAATCAGTAATTTGTTTCTTTAAAACCAGTATTTAAGTTCTGTTGCACTCTAATGTTTATTTTCTTACACCCTGATCCTTTGGTATTTTTTCTTCTTTAGAGGGTGTATATGAGCACCTCTCTTCTGTGCCTTTGTGACATCTCAATATCTATGGCCTCACGGGTATATGAGGTTTCAGTAATGCTGATGTGATGAAAAAGACAATTTCATAAATATTATAAGTTATAAAAGCAGTATGAGTACTCTGTAGAATCAAATCAACAGCTTTATTACTAAAAGTTTGTTTTGTAAGTTTAGATTAGTGGTGGCAAAGAACTTAAAACATTAATATGCACTCCAGTATTATTTAATTTTATCTATACCTTTTGTTTTTCTTTTTACAGAAATGAAAAATCATTTATTTGTAATTATAAGGAACACTGGTTTACAGTTCGAAAGTTAGGAAAACAGGTGACACTGTCTTTTTTTATTTAAAAATTAACTTCAGAATGGGGGTGGAAGAAGTGGTTTCAAGTAGACCATGTGTTGGCCTTTTGCAGGCTTTTTCTGCAATTGGATTTAATAGTAAATATAAAGAAATGAGTGAATGTTTGTTATATCATGGAAATGTCAGGCAGCTTCCCCTGAATTTTAGCTTAGGGAAACATATTAGGATCAATTCCCTAATGAACCTGTCCTATAGGAAATCCTAGTGGAGGAAGTCCTTGTGACCTCTTAAGTTCTCTTGTTCTTTCTGGATGAGGAAAAAACAGNAAGGAACACTGGTTTACAGTTCGAAAGTTAGGAAAACAGGTGACACTGTCTTTTTTTATTTAAAAATTAACTTCAGAATGGGGGTGGAAGAAGTGGTTTCAAGTAGACCATGTGTTGGCCTTTTGCAGGCTTTTTCTGCAATTGGATTTAATAGTAAATATAAAGAAATGAGTGAATGTTTGTTATATCATGGAAATGTCAGGCAGCTTCCCCTGAATTTTAGCTTAGGGAAACATATTAGGATCAATTCCCTAATGAACCTGTCCTATAGGAAATCCTAGTGGAGGAAGTCCTTGTGACCTCTTAAGTTCTCTTGTTCTTTCTGGATGAGGAAAAAACAGAAAAAAAAAAAGTGATTTTAAAGTTCCATTGTAGTAATGAACATTAACAGTTGCAGGTATTTAAGGTATCCAAAGGATCAGGCTGGGGAAGGTAGAACCAAAACTTCCCACTTTTGTCGAACTATATCTGAAGTGGCTGTATTATAAGCAGGAAAAAGCTATTAAAGGTGAAGGATGGCTGTACAAATGCATCATACCTATGTAATAACACAAATCACACACAGATCTCTTGTAATACCAGTGCAGTATTTCTTTTCAGTGGCCAGTTGTTGTTCTGGATCATACTGCATAAGCTCTTATACAGCATAAATTAGTTGGTTTGGTGTCCCATAAAATCAGGTTTTAAATTCTAAAAGACCAAGCAGAAGTTGTCTTACCCATTTGATTTTCCAAGTGGTGACTACTTATGTTGTCATCCAGTTTAAAAGAAGTATTAATTTTGCCTGTGAATAAGCAAATTAACTTCACAGTTCTGGTGCAGTTTCAGAGTTTGGCTGATTATTGTTTACAGGCATTTTTTTTGGTGTATTTGAAATTGAAAGGATGAATGTCCTTTTAAAGGGTTGCATAAGCTCCCTTTTAGAATGATAGCCATGTGAGCTGAAACTTACTTGAGATACCACTCTAGCCTAAAACATGTTTAAATGGAGGGGGGATGTATTTTGTTTTCTCACATGGTTTGTAGCCAAAGAAAATACAAGGTTCTGTTATCTGAAGAGTAACGAGAGAGACAAAACAGATTGACTTAGTGCCTTTACCTTCTTCTTTTCTGTTACAGTTAAAGCACAGTTAGTTCAAGAAACCGTACTCCTAAAAGTTTGTTAGTAGTCCGTCTGTCACTTATGTTTACATAACCTTTTTATTCTTTCCCCACTCCTATGCTGTTTGTTTTCGTTACCTCATTGTAGTGGAAAAGGGGCTTTTGGCTGACAATTTGAGAATAGTAGACAGTCAACTGTGAATTTGTCAGGTGAATTACAGCATGGCCCTGACTGCAAGTGTAAAACTGTATATCTGGTAGTTTGGGCAGGTAAATGTCTTTTTGTGATAAAGGATATATAACCCTTGTCTGAAATGGTAGTCTTGTTCAAATTGGGTAATGTTGAATGGGTATGGAACATAAAAAAAAAAAGTGTTAAAAATGATTGCTGTGTAGATGGAATACAGTAGGTACACCATGTTGCCATATGTATTGAATATTTTCTCCCTAGTGGAAGTATTATATATAGCAAATTGTCTTTGGCATCTGGAAATAATCTGTATATGTATTTATCTCGAGCGACCCATGTTGTAATGTGATGCTGTGTAACCAGCATATTCAATTTTAAGTTCATTTTTCTAAATTTTTAAATTCAACAGTTATCTCCCAGAGATGTAAACAGTAGTTTGCAGTATCATCCATTAAAGGCAGCGTGTTTAATTAATATAATAGTAAGAATTCGATTTCTGTTTCCTGTATCTACTAATGTATTAAGATACAATCTTAACTGTTGAAACACTTCTTTCTTCATGAATCTCTGAACAGTTTTAAAAGAAAGGTTAAGTGGTATTTTAGAACTGTGCTTAAAGTGATTCTTCTGCCATCTTTAGATTTGTGTTTTAGTCTGTTTGCCTTACTGAGTAATCTTTATGCTAATTTGTTCTCTCAAACTTTTTTCTTAATTGCAGTGGTTTAACTTGAATTCTCTCTTGATGGGTCCAGAACTAATATCAGATACGTACCTTGCACTTTTCTTGGCGCAATTACAACAGGAAGGTAATAGTAACTTTCAGATGTAAAATCTCTTTAACTAAAAGCAGGAAATCATTATTAATTAGAACTTAGGAATTCAGTTTTGTTACTGAAATAGTGAAATAACCCAAGTTCTTGTAGTGAGAGTTTGAGCGTTATATTTTAATAAATTGCTCATCATTGTTTTCCATCTAAGTTTGCATTTCAGATAATTTATGCATGCAGCTTAATGCTGTAGACTTACAATTTCTGCTTTACAGGTTATTCCATATTTGTAGTAAAAGGTGACCTGCCAGACTGTGAGGCTGATCAGCTGTTGCAGATGATTCGAGTACAGCAGGTGCAGCGACCAAAGCTAATTGGAGAAGAGACTGCACAGTCAAGAGACCAGAGGTAAGGTAAACAGATTTCCTTTTAATAATGTTCAGTAAGATTTCTTTCCATGATTAATGCCTACATGGAGACAATCCCTTTAAGGTGTAATTAGAAGTACCTCGAGTTCAATGTCTTCTGTTGCACACTATAAAACCAAATTAGTAGATGACCTGGTTTCAACTGGGATGGAGTTGATTTTCTTCATAGTGTATGGCATGATGTTATGTTTTGCCTTCGAGAGAAGAACAATGTTGATAACACAGATTTTTTTTTTTTATTTTTTAATTGTTGCTGAGCAGTGTTGCACACAGACAAGGGCATTTCAGCTTCTCATGCTGTCCTGCCAGCAAGGGAATGGGGGGAGGCTCAAGGAGCTGGGAGGGGACAGAACTGAGATAACTGACCCAAACAAGCCAAAGGACTATTTCATATCATATGGCAGAAGAATTCAGAGGAATTAATTTAGAGGAATGAATTCATTATTATTTCTTCCACTTCATGAAGTAAACCACAGTGTTGTAAACNAGTTAAAGCACAGTTAGTTCAAGAAACCGTACTCCTAAAAGTTTGTTAGTAGTCCGTCTGTCACTTATGTTTACATAACCTTTTTATTCTTTCCCCACTCCTATGCTGTTTGTTTTCGTTACCTCATTGTAGTGGAAAAGGGGCTTTTGGCTGACAATTTGAGAATAGTAGACAGTCAACTGTGAATTTGTCAGGTGAATTACAGCATGGCCCTGACTGCAAGTGTAAAACTGTATATCTGGTAGTTTGGGCAGGTAAATGTCTTTTTGTGATAAAGGATATATAACCCTTGTCTGAAATGGTAGTCTTGTTCAAATTGGGTAATGTTGAATGGGTATGGAACATAAAAAAAAAAAGTGTTAAAAATGATTGCTGTGTAGATGGAATACAGTAGGTACACCATGTTGCCATATGTATTGAATATTTTCTCCCTAGTGGAAGTATTATATATAGCAAATTGTCTTTGGCATCTGGAAATAATCTGTATATGTATTTATCTCGAGCGACCCATGTTGTAATGTGATGCTGTGTAACCAGCATATTCAATTTTAAGTTCATTTTTCTAAATTTTTAAATTCAACAGTTATCTCCCAGAGATGTAAACAGTAGTTTGCAGTATCATCCATTAAAGGCAGCGTGTTTAATTAATATAATAGTAAGAATTCGATTTCTGTTTCCTGTATCTACTAATGTATTAAGATACAATCTTAACTGTTGAAACACTTCTTTCTTCATGAATCTCTGAACAGTTTTAAAAGAAAGGTTAAGTGGTATTTTAGAACTGTGCTTAAAGTGATTCTTCTGCCATCTTTAGATTTGTGTTTTAGTCTGTTTGCCTTACTGAGTAATCTTTATGCTAATTTGTTCTCTCAAACTTTTTTCTTAATTGCAGTGGTTTAACTTGAATTCTCTCTTGATGGGTCCAGAACTAATATCAGATACGTACCTTGCACTTTTCTTGGCGCAATTACAACAGGAAGGTAATAGTAACTTTCAGATGTAAAATCTCTTTAACTAAAAGCAGGAAATCATTATTAATTAGAACTTAGGAATTCAGTTTTGTTACTGAAATAGTGAAATAACCCAAGTTCTTGTAGTGAGAGTTTGAGCGTTATATTTTAATAAATTGCTCATCATTGTTTTCCATCTAAGTTTGCATTTCAGATAATTTATGCATGCAGCTTAATGCTGTAGACTTACAATTTCTGCTTTACAGGTTATTCCATATTTGTAGTAAAAGGTGACCTGCCAGACTGTGAGGCTGATCAGCTGTTGCAGATGATTCGAGTACAGCAGGTGCAGCGACCAAAGCTAATTGGAGAAGAGACTGCACAGTCAAGAGACCAGAGGTAAGGTAAACAGATTTCCTTTTAATAATGTTCAGTAAGATTTCTTTCCATGATTAATGCCTACATGGAGACAATCCCTTTAAGGTGTAATTAGAAGTACCTCGAGTTCAATGTCTTCTGTTGCACACTATAAAACCAAATTAGTAGATGACCTGGTTTCAACTGGGATGGAGTTGATTTTCTTCATAGTGTATGGCATGATGTTATGTTTTGCCTTCGAGAGAAGAACAATGTTGATAACACAGATTTTTTTTTTTTATTTTTTAATTGTTGCTGAGCAGTGTTGCACACAGACAAGGGCATTTCAGCTTCTCATGCTGTCCTGCCAGCAAGGGAATGGGGGGAGGCTCAAGGAGCTGGGAGGGGACAGAACTGAGATAACTGACCCAAACAAGCCAAAGGACTATTTCATATCATATGGCAGAAGAATTCAGAGGAATTAATTTAGAGGAATGAATTCATTATTATTTCTTCCACTTCATGAAGTAAACCACAGTGTTGTAAACCAATGTAATAAATGCAGTAAACTACTTGACAGTGATGTGAAATTACATATAGTCCACAGACGACTGGATATAATAGTATTCTCATCAAAGATTCCTGAGGAAGAGACCATATGCACTTTCATCCGTGGGTGTAACTGTCTTACTTGTAATAGGTTCAAATCAAACGACAGCTTCTATACCACTCTTGTTTTTGAAGTTTCTTCTGTAAAGTTGATTCTCATAGCATATATATGGTTTTGTCATTTTCATTTTTAAGGCTGAAAACTATACCTCCAGTTCTTTCATGTTTGTTTTTTTTTTGCATAGGAATAAGAAAATATTTATCTGATTATCACATTACCACTTTTTGCTGAAGTTCAAAAAATAGAGTTAAATTAGCACGAACTGCTTTAAATCTCACAATAGGAGTAAGCAATTACAATTTGAATGTCATAAATGTATCAACTTTGCAGGCTACCTAGAAGTAATGTGGACCAAGCAATAGAAGCTAACCATCCTTTTGATGGAACAAACATGTTAGATGAAGATGAGGAGAATTTTCAAAGAGCTCTGGCTCTAAGTAGGCAGGAAATCGACATGGAAGATGAAGAAGCTGATCTTCGTAGAGCCATTCAACTCAGCATGCAAGGTACAGTGCTTATTTAAGTGTTACTTGCTATGTTCATGTTGCTCATGTTTTAGCAGCTACTGAAACCAGCTTCAGTCAGTTGCTTTTAGCATGCTTCGAGCTCTGAAAAGACTGGCTTTGAGGCACAGAAGGATAGTGCAGACTTTCTTGTAGCTATCTCCTTAGTGCTGTTTGAAGTTACAACTTCCAGATTAACACTGGTCATTAGGAGGCAAGAGCAAGTAGGCATAAGGTGGCAGGATGGAAGGGATCCAATTCTTGCTTTTATATTAAGAAAAGAAAGTATGCTATAATTTTACTGTAATTAGTATGATGTGGCTTCTTCTGATTTTAGGTAGCCGTCAAAGTGAGTTTTCAAACTCGTTACCACAGAATGTTTCTCAGCCGCCGCACACGAGTCAGACAGACTGTCTTTCGTCAGAAGATCTGCGCAGGAGAAGACAAGCATATTTTGAAAAGTAAAGTAGCTGATAGAAAACTAAAAGTGCACTTGGAAGTAAATGTCTTGTTGTTCAGTGCTTTTGGGCTCTGGGCGGGTTTCTTACTGAGATCCAGCTTAATTTAACCCTTAACCTGTTTTCATAGTAGAATTCTGCTATTCTTGTGCCTTTCTTAAGAAAGAAAAGCAAATACATATGTCAGAATATTTCTACTACTGTAAATAATTTTCATAATTATTTTCCTG
Source organism: Odontophorus gujanensis (assembly GCA_013399175.1). Taxonomy (NCBI): domain Eukaryota; kingdom Metazoa; phylum Chordata; class Aves; order Galliformes; family Odontophoridae; genus Odontophorus; species Odontophorus gujanensis. The sequence continues at coordinate 679,692 of VXAB01007349.1, read as the reverse complement.
AAGAAAAATACTCTTCCTCTAAGACTTCTGGTAACTGTCTCTAGTGAACATCACACAGAAATTTTCTAGTGGGTGCTTCATTTTTCTTCTTTGAACTGCTGCCTTAATATATTATTTGTGGTCTTGTCGTAGGCTTTACTTGTCTCTATTTCCCAGTGATGGAGGAAATTCAGATAAGGGAGGAGTGCTACAGATAGAAAGAGGTAGTTTTTCGCATGAGAGGATAGTAATGCGGAATGCCTGAATTCTGTGAAAATAGGAGTGTAATTTAGAATATCATGTTGGGACAGCTGAAACTTAGCAAACAGTTGAAGAGGTTTTAGATAGTATGGGTGGGTTAATCTTCCGAACAGCAGCTTAGATATCTAACTCCTGCACTTCCTTAACAATGAGATAGACTTCATATAGGAGTCATACTGATGTTAATTCTATTCTTCTATAAATCTGTTAATCATTTCAGGCAGCAACAGCAGTTACAGCAGCAAGATCTGACCCTGAACCTGCATGATAAACCAACTATAAGCTCAAGCACTCTGGAAGCTGATCCAGGTATTGTTTTTTGAACTTATTTCCAACAGTGAAATATATTATTTATTTACCTTTTTGTTGTGTAGTACTTCCTAACTTTCCTCCCCTGCCTTATTTTTGATCCCAGCTGCAGTTCAGACTGTGCATCACAGCCATTACTCTTGTTGACAGTGAGGGAAAGGATCACTTTCTTGAAAAGCCTGTTTTGTTGTGAATGTCAATACCCCATTCCAGGGTGAACTATTAGACTGTTAGAGTTCTGGTTTTCCTCTATATTGCTTGGTTGGGACAGGGTAGATATGGACAAAAGGAAAAAAGAAAGCAGGTAACTACACTTGAGAACTGAATCTGTGCATTTATTAGAATTTATATACATCTGTTTTCTTTAGGAGGTGATATGAGTGAAGAAGACATGCTTCAAGCAGCTATGAATATGTCTCTGGAATCTGCTAGGAACCACTTGAGTACAGAAGAGAAGAAATGACATCATAATTTTTTTTCCCCTCTGCTGTCAGAACACTATGTCTCCATTAAATTTTTACTGTGTGGATGTTGCACAAGCAGGGTTCATTTTGGAGTTATGGAAGCAGGGATGAAAGGTTGACTGGAGCTCAGAGTTTAGAGAGAATCTGCAAATACCAAAAAGCTCACTAATTTAAAAACCATAGTACTACTATGAGAGTAACAGTATTGAAATTACTGAAACTACTCGTGTGATCAAACATATATATGTAGCAGCTGTAACTTACATTTTTTCTAAAAAAAAAAAAAAGAACTGTTTTGAAAAATTCTACAGAGAACACAAAACGTGCCAAAAACTGGTATCAACAGGCTTTTTCTGTACTAGTACAAAAATAGATGGAAGTAATAAGTCGTGTTCATAAGTTGCTAGGTATAGGGAAACACCTTCAGATGGGAAGAAAAAGCTAAATTCTGTTTATCTTAGGTAACTAGTTTTATGATTCATTGTTTGAGTGACGAGATGTCAGCTTTTTGGTCCTGCTGTCCACTTCTGAAATGACCCGTTCTGCGGGAGAAACAATAATCTGTAAGTGTATTGCTTGGCAATTAAACAGAAAATCTCCAGTGTACTGTAGACTATGACATTCACTGAAAGATTCCAGAGTACTTCTGACCTTCTAACAATTTCTGGTTTTATTTTTGCTTGTAGTTTCCAAGTTCATGCTTGAGGTAGGTTTTTTGCTTTGCCATTTTGTCCTTTGATAAATAACTCACTTTTTTTTTTTTAACGTTAGATTTGGTTTTTTTTATACTCTTTTCTGGTTAAACCACTGTTGTTTTTTTTTATCATGAAAGTATCACAATAGGTTAAACAGGTTTTCTTTTATATTTCTCCTCCAATATCTTTTCCTTTTCAAGCTCAACCCTTCATTCTGGCCTTTCAGTATCAAAGAGCTGTAACCGAGTCTAGGAGAAAGGAGAATGGGGAAGATCTGTGTGCCATAAAATCAGTGCCACATAGCAAAGTTGCATTCCTGCAGTCTGAAATGACCTCTGTGCAAGTAGCTCTCCTAAGAATGAATATTTATGTCTGTGTGGGTGCTCTTTCTGAAATGCTTTTTGACTGTCTGTCAGAATGTTGTAACTTTTTCAGGAATGGCCTTTATTCATGCACCTTAAAATTTTTATCATGCTGTTTCTGATGCTGAGAGAAAAAAAAATAATAACAGGGAGCAAAGAATGGGAGATAGCTTACTCTATTGGCTGTAACGCCTTTGTTTTGATACCCAGGATGAGTGTGTGATAGGGTGACCAAACCTGACTTTCAACTTAGTGCAAAAATTGATGTTTCACTTTAATAAATGGTGCTTGAAATTCAAATTCTGTTTACATATAAATTATATGGAAGTATGTCGTAGATACAGTATGTAAGCCGTATTCAATGCATCAACAGTTAGTGCAGGCATTCTAAGAATAATCTTTTGAAAATAAACCCAAATTTCTTTATCAGTGTAGTATCATTGCATAACAGTGACATTTAAAATTAGTATGAACTGAATGGTAGTTAGATGGAAGTATACATTCAGCATCGAGTAGTACTTACTTGAAAGGGCTCTTACCTCTCAGTAAATATTTGATAGGTTAGAGTATTATATTATGCAGAAGTATACTGAATTCTGTTTTCCTGAATTTCCCCTGACGGTATGTGTAGATTGATGTGAATTTTGACATGACAGCACTACTTTTTAAAAATTACGATTTTTGTTTTGTAAATAATTCTATTGTGCACATGTAATCTCTGTAACTGCTGAAGTAACGCAGCCAAACAATAGTATTGAGAAGCCACATGTGTGCAAATGCCACTTTGAAATGCTATATTTTTCAGGATGTAGATTTCTGATTGAAATTTATATGAAACTGAAAACAGGAGTATGTAAAGCACTGAGTTATTTCTTTGTTTGCAAATGATCCACAATTTTAAATTCCCTTCCTTTGTTGTACCATAAACTGACCTTAAAATATCTCTCCTTTTAATAAATAGATATAGGCTGGCAGAGCTTGTTAATATTTACTTGATACTAGTACTTGAACTTGGACCTTTTATCTTCTGTTATAAGAGTATCATAAAAATATCATTTCTGTAGCTTTGTAGTGTAGTGGTCCTATATTTAAAAATTTAAAAAATCCCCTTGAATTGCATTAACTAACCTGTGACGATTACATCATAGAATCATAAAGCTTGGAAAAGACCTCTAAGATCATGTAGTCCATCCACCTACCACCAATATTGCCCGCTAAACCGTGTCCCTAAGTACTGCATCTGCCTTTTCTCTTAGCACCTCCAGGGACAGTGACTCCACCACTTTCCTGAGTAACCTGTTTGAATGCTTCACCACTCTTTCTGAGAATAAGTTCTTCCAGCTATATAGTCTGACCCTCCCCTGGTGCAACTTGAGGCTATTCCTCTCATCTTGTCACCGTTACCTGGGAGAATAGACTGACCCAACTTTGCCAGAGCCTCCTTTCAGGGAGTTATAGCGGGCAATAATGTGTCCCCTGAACCTCCTCCAGAGTAAAAAATCCATTCCCTCAGCTGTTCCTCATAAGACTTGTGTTCCAGACTCCTCACTTGCTTCTCTGGACATACTTGAGGCCTCTGATGTCTCTCTTGTAGTAAGCGGCCCAAAACTAAATGCAGTGCTTGAGGAGCGGCCTTGCCAAAGTTGAGTATGGTGGGAGGCTCACGTCCCTGCTCCGCCTGGTTTCACTGTTTCTGATCTAAGCCAGGATGCCCTTGTCTTTCTCAGCTACCTGAGCACACTGCTGGCTCATGCTCAGCCGAGTGTGAGCCAGTGCCTCCAGATCCCTTTCTTCAACATAGTTTTCCAGCCTGTAGTGTTGCATGGGATTGTTGTGACCAAAGTGCAGGACCCAGCACTTAAGTCTTGTTGAATGTCATCCCATTGGTCTCTGCCCAGATGTCCAGGTCCCTCTGTAGGTCCTTCCTACTCTCAAGCAGTTCTACTCTTACTCTTAACTCGGTGTTGTCTGCAAACTTACAGATGGTGCACTCAGTTCCCTCATCAAAATTATCAGTAAAGATATTAAATAGGATGGGCCCCAGTACTGACCTCTGGTACGTGGTTTTGTGTTTGTTTTTTTTTTTTAATAATCACTGAAGTGTGGAGGTTTGCATTTGAACTTGTTTTGTAAGTTACTTTTACCCAAGTGTTCTAACAGGTGAGGCTTATTAAGTTACAGTTCCTGAAAAGCACAAATGTGTAAGTCAGATCACAGGGCTAACCATGTTTCTTTCTGTGCTGAAACAGCATCACTGTACAAATATCAGTTTAACATTCAGAGGAGGGTCGAGGTTGGTGAAGTATGCTTAACTGCCTAGTCAAACAGTTCAGAGGTAACAAAGCTAAGTGTGCTAATTGCACCAACAGGAAAGACTAATTCTTGACAGAACGTATTTTTTGACCCAGTTCTGAAGTTCATAATGTGTGGACCTACCAAGTTGTCAATAAAAAGCTGATCTTGTTTTCTCTGTGTGCATTCTTTTAGTGCTGAACACTTCTCAGTGTGGTTGAACTGTGCTGATAAATGTGGCATTTACTAATTCAGAGCCTATTCCTAGTGAAACTGAAAGGGTTTTGTTTTGTGGGATTTTCTCATGTTGTAGCTGTAGGCCAAAGTCTATTGTAAAGGGCATACATTTATTTATTTACTTTGTTACAATAAGATACTTAAAGCGAATTTAGACTTCATTCATGTGACAGATGTTTACTATTTCCCTCACAATCCATCTGACACTATTTGTGTCCTGCTTATAGAAATCAAAGGGGTAGGAGAATGAGCGATACAGACTTAACTGTGGAAGCTATCTAACATAATTCTGTAAACTGTTCTCATGGTTTTGTAATGAGGATGGGATGAAGAAGTAATACAGTCATGCTTGAATGCAGTTCTTGTTGGGCATGGTATTAAGGATATGAATTGAAATTGTCAAAGCTTTCTGGCCTTGGAGCTAATCTGATACAGTACTGGCTTACTCCTCCTACATTTGAGCTCTTTGTGCTATTCAAACATCAGATAACATGAGCAGTGGGTTTAAATGTAATTTTCAGCTAGTGTTTACGTTTACTATTTTTTGTACGTGATTACTTTGTGGACTTCATGCTATCAAGTGCCTATGAATTTTTCAACTGGAGTACTAAATATCATTGCAAAGTTAGTGGGTTCTAATATTGGATCATTGCAGCAATATGAAACTAAAATATGTTGGGTGGTAGATACAAAAACTGATTAAAACAGCATCCACTCAAGTAAGTGGTTCTGTTTCCCCATCGTGGATAAATACTGTTGTTTGTAAGCTGCTTTATTATGAAAGTGACAGTTCTGCTTTTAAAAAACAAAGAACAAAGTGTTACAGTTATTCCAGACAGAATGGGAATTCTTGAATTTAATAACTATCAAACATACAGATGACAGTGTACAAACAGCTCTTTTACTGATAAATATTATGGAGATTTAGGTTTGGGAGCACCAGAACTCATTTTACAAGAAGTATACCTGTACAGTTCTTATTACCAACTTACCTTTGAAGAAATAAAACTTTGAAAAAATCCAAGAGAAGAAAAAAATTTAACTGGAAACATTTTAAAGGGCATAGATAGGAAATGAATTACTTCATTTCCTAAGCTGCTACTGTCTTACATTAGGAAAGGTAAACTTGAGAAACCTTTGGTTACTCATAAATCATTAAAAAAAAAAAAAGCCTAAGAGATACACTCATTACATGCACACACACAATCAGCTGTTCAAGTTACAACCAACCCTTCAGAAGAGGTCCAAATATTTTGTTGTATAATTTTGAATGAGTAGCGTTATTGTGTTGTATCCAGGCTCTCATGAAAGCGTGAGCTGTTTCATAATAAACTTTTTTTTTAACCTGCATACATACTTTTTGCCTTACCGATGTTTCTGGCCTTAAAGAAATCTTTCAGTATTCAACCTGATCCTCCTTCCTCAGCTCTCATTCTTCAGAAAATGTTTTCATTTTTCATCTCTCAGTATCAGATCTTCGGCATTGGATTCCTCTGCTGTTACGGCCTCTTTTGTCTATGTGATATATTCAGTAGCTAATACTGAAAAGATTTAAAGCAAGAAACCTCTGTCATCGTTTTGAATGAGAGATGGCAGCGCAGTACGGTATTTTCACACCGGTGTGTAAATAGGCGCAAGTGTCTATGGCTGTAAAAGGTTGCTCCGGGAAGGAGCGGCGAAGCGGGCTGCCCTAGGAGGCGCTCGAGTCGCAAGGGGGCGCTGCCGTGCTCCGCTCCGCCACGATCCCGGCATGCTCCGCCGCCCGCCCGCCGCCGGGGGGGCGCTCTAGCCGGCCGCGGCCGCTGTCGATGGTGCGCCGGGAGGCGGTGTCATGGCGGCCGTCGAGGTGGCAGCCGCCGGTGCTGCCGGGCGGAGCCGCTGAGCCGGGGGGGATGCGCGCGGCGCCGGCGGAGGGCTCGCCGGGAGCGCTCTGCTGAGCCCGCGGAAGAGCTTCGTCCTCCCGGCGAGGAGAAGGGAACAGGAGGCCGCCCGCTTGCCGGAGCCAGAGCGGAACCGCGAGCAGCTGAGCGCGGAGGCCCGCGGCCGGCCGAGCCATGGCGTCGTGGCTGGGCGGGCTGGGCTCGGGGCTCGGCCAGTCCCTGGGGCAGGTGGGGGGCAGCCTGTCCTCGCTCACCGGGCAGATCTCCAGCTTCACCAAGGACATCCTGTTGGAGGGCGCGGAGGAAGTGGGCGGTAAGAGGGGCTGCGGGGGGGTAGCGGTGTTGGGTTGTCCGTCGTCAAAGTACACGGCGTTATTCTTTCATTGCGTGTGTTTATATCAGACCCGGTTTGATGAGCTGCTTTTGCGGTGACCTCATCCGACTGCAGAGCGGCAGCGTGTGCGCCGCTGTTACCGGCTCTGACGTGTCACTCAGACGGAGGTCCCGTGTTTTGGTTTTATGGATCGTTCAGCAGGGCTGAGAGTATTCCGCAGTGTGCACAGAGAATAGCAGCTACGCAGAGCTGCTCACCTCAGAGTGGGGATTTCAACTACCGTACCTCGTTTGCAGCTGTCAAGCACCGTGAATGCATTGTGTAAATCACCTTAGTAAACAGCTGCTGGGGGTCTGGTGCTGATGGGGCTTTTGGTGTGGGGGTAAAATGTTCAGAAGAGACATCCTTATTCTGAGAAGGAATGTTTTCCTCACTTTTCTGAATTGGCATGGTTTGAATTTTTTTATATTCTAAATTCTGTTTCTTTGGAAATTTACCTTGTGCTGCCAAGCTGTGCAGTCATCTGGTGTGTTTGTTGGCTAGCAGAGTAAAAGTAGTGATTCTGCTTCAATGATTTGTGCTTCTGTTTGTGCAAGACAGAGCCGTTGAACAGCAGTTACTTCCAGTTGTACCTGACTACTAGCGCTGCTGGGAACAGCTTCCATTTGCTACTAGTTTTGGAGCAGTGCGTTTGTGTGGGGTCCTAGCTTTACTGACCTGGGTTGTAAAAATCCAGCGTCACCTAAGTGCTGTTCTGATCCCTAAAGGGCTTCATGTACCACGTGGCCCTAAGAACGCTTTTCAGGCAGTTCCTTTCCTTCCTCTGGCACTGGCACAGGCTACCCAGGGAGGTGGAGTTGTTGAAGAAATGTGTAAATATCACACTGAGTGATGAGGTCTGGAGCAGTCACTGGCATGGGCTGGTGGACAGACTTGTTGTGGTCTTTCCAACCTTAATAGTTTTCTTACCCTAACTTTTAATGTTATTTGCTGTTTTGGCTGCTGGCCCAAGTAATGATGGTGTTGGTGGATTACAGACGCTAATGTCTTCAGTTTGACAATGGGCGTATTACAGCCTCTGCAGCACTTGAGCAACATCAGTTTTAAGCAGCATGTAGGGAGCTATAAAATATAGCACACTTGTGTTTATTTTGAGTTTTGAAAAAAATATCAAGGCTGACTTCTAGCCAATTAGTTGTGATTCCTCAATAATAAAAGAAAATGTTCTATTTATACCCATTAAACCTGGGAGAAAGGTGAAGGAAAAATAGATTATTTGGGGAAAGTTGGTCTTAAAAGGATCCAAGATGCAATTACTTGTGTTAGGTAAACTGATATGGTCCAACTGTGTTGCCTTTATAAAAGGCAACAAGTCTTAAAGGGTTTGTGTCTCCTCACATAAGGGATGGGATTGGTGTTCCATTGTGTGGATCTTTTAGTTGTTGGTTTATGTTTGCTTTTCTGACTAAATTTAGTCAGTCACCTTTGTATGTATTTTAGGGAACTAATCCTTGTTCTGAACCTTCACATGAAATTATTGAGAAATAATCACACACAACAGTTGTTTTGAGGACAAAGTCCTAAATGAGAACCTGACTCAGTGACACGTAACTGCTCAGTGAAAACTACCGTTGCACTTATTTTTAAGCTTTATTTCATACTTCGTTATTAGTTTTGTGATCTGACTTAAAGACTGGATATGAGAGAACTAAGTGAAGTCCAGAAAGGTTCTGGTTTGAAAAATAATCCCAACAGCATTCTGGTAAAGGCAACTTTTCATGTTTTTGTACTGGCACTGGTTAAAGCATTTAACATTAAAAAATGTCTAAAGAAAAGATGCTTAGTAATAACTGTGGTCTTAACTAACATCTACTCAGCATTTTAAAAGTTAATAAAACTTAAAATTTTCACTTTTCTTTCAGATGCAGCAACAGAGCTACATGTGTCTAATTCCAGACTCAGAGAAATAGAAAGTATTAATGCAGCACAGAAGTCAGAAGTAAGAAATTTCAGAACATTACTGTAATTAAAAATATAAATAAAAATTGTTTTTGGTAAAGATGAAATTTTGCACCAGAGCTGTTCAGCCTTGTGAAAATCTAGAACTAAAGGTAACAGTGGAATTAGAATGTGCCTCTTTCCTTTGGTGACTAACTGCTATTGTGATTAGGGGAGCAAATTTATTTACCAGAATATGTATGTGGTGCATGTTTTCATCGTGTGCTAAGTAACGTTTTGTGCAACTGTTCCTACTGATTTGGAGATTTGCACTGCAGCAATAGACTGGTTGTAAAGAGCTTGCAAATGCAAAGTTCTTGTTAAGTTTTGGTAAAATTTGGCTGGTGAAGGCTTAATTGGTTTATAATGTTTTATATATGTGACTTAAGTCTACAGTGTCCAGCCACGTGACAGCATGTCTTTTGCTGCAGGCATTGAAGTTGGGTGGGTTTCTGTCTGAGCTGATGTAGTTCTCCTTCTGTTGCCCCACTTCATTGTTCTTTTGACATAGCTACAGATGCTTATGCTTTTCCAATGTTTCTTACAAATCTCACGTACCCTTGCAGAAAGTGACCTGATGTACTTTTACAAAGGACTTGTTGGTCTTGTGACTTTATGTCTATAAACCAACTACCTTCTTGTATGTCATCTGTTTTCGAGAACACTGAAAATTAAGTAGTGTTTTGGGGAAGTACAGTTTCTGCTTCTTTTTCTTAATTGTGCCTGTTGTTGACCAATGTTAGAATAATTGGCTGCTGGGAATATTAGTCCCAATTTATGCTGTGTGGCTAGTTTTAAGTTCCACATATGTCAGCCTTGATTTTTTTTTCTTGGCATTTACCTTTGGTCACCACTAACTACCAGAATATGTAAAAATGGAAAGATCGGGTATGAACCTGATTTTGAGACCACTTGGAAGTTATAGTTACTGTTTGTTTTGAGTGAAGCAGTGTGAGAAATCTGTACTGTTTTATGGTTTGGGGTTGTTAATTTTTAAGTCTTTGTCAAGCTTTTGCTTTTCTAATTCCATAAGAACTATTCAGAACTTGCTAATATCTGTAACTTATTCCTAGAATGAGAGACTGAAAAAAGTTTGTAATGATTTAGAAGAAAAGCATGAAGCAGCAGAACTTCAAATAAAACAGTTATCTGTGGAGTACCGAAATCAGCTGCAACAGAAAGAGGTATGATGTAGAGTAAAATATGTAAGGATAACTGATGTGTATTTTTTGTTGTTGTTTAGTTACGGTATCTATGCCCTTTCAGGTAAACTGTTAGTCACAGTTCTGAATTAAGTGTTCCTGTTTGATTGTTCATGAATATAGAAACTGAGAGACTAAAACATGAATTTAATCGTGTCACATAATATAAGCAGAGCTGCCAGCAAATGGGAGAGAGAACTCTCTGGAAGCATTATGTTTATATCAGAATTTCTGTAATCACTGAGAAATGAAACACTGACTGCTATGTGTTTCTAGTTGTTATCTTCTGAAGGTACAGTGGCAGAAAACTCTCTGTTAAATAGTTTGTAGATATTGCAGTTGTTTATCTTAAAGTGTAAAATTAAAGGAAACAGGGCTATCTTTTGTCATTTGAGAAAGTGTCCCTTTAGTGTAAACGTACCAATTTATCACCCACTGTGCAGCATGAGCTTTCATAGCCTTGTAAATGAAGAGAGGTTCAAGTATGCCTAGAATATTACACAGAACTAGTTTTATTTCAGCTTTATTTGTAAATGCATGGGTGATCAAGAGGAAACAGAATTTTGAGGTGTATGATCTTAAAATATAATGTGAACCTGCTCATTAAGTATAATAATGGAATTCTTATGTAAATATTACATGGAGTTAATTTTAGTTTGTTGTAAATAAGCACATTTACAATACACTGAAATGCTAGGCATAAAATAAATGTTACCACGTTATCTTGAATCAGTAACTTGAGCTGCATCATACATTGTTTAATTTTCATATTTGAATTAACTCTTGATATATTTTTCTGTGGTGCAGTGTATTAGTCTGAGTCTTGATATATTATAACTATATAGGCATCTGAGTACAAAAATTCAGCCGAAACTCCCACTAATGTACTTGTGGAAATACTTACCCAGAAGAGTATTATCACTGTCAATATGTGTCTTGTGTGTGATACTTTGTAACCAGTCAGCTAAGACTACTTGTCTCCTTCTGCAAAGTGTTAGGATTTTTATCCTTCGTTTTTTAGTGGCAATGACCATTGTTTTATGCCTGGAGGGAGTTGTATCTCATTGTTCTTTCATAAGAGTACAAATAGAGTGTATTTTGATATTCTTACTGAAACAGTGCCTTATATTCTGTATGTTCAGGTGGAAATCAGCCATCTAAAAGCTCGACAGAATGCATTACAGGAACAGTTGCAGAAACTTCAGACTGCTGCTCAGTCAGCACAGTTAGGAAGTGGTGTTTCACAACCAGCCACTATGTCAGCCTCCTTTGTTCCCGTGGTTAGACATTCCTCAGGTTTTGAAGGCGATGACATGGATTTTGGGGATATAATTTGGTCTCAACAAGAAATAAACAGGTTATCCAATGAAGTTTCTAGACTTGAATCTGAGATTGACCACTGGAAGCAGATTGCACAGGTGAGTGATTTCCATTCTTTCTCCCCTCCAAAATGCTATTTGCATCATGTTGGGTATTTTTGGAGTGGGTCTTTATTCATGTTGTAAAATTGGTAGAAATAACTTAATGTGCTGAAAGCTGAAGCTTAATGATTGTTTTTTTTTTTTTTTTTCTTTCCCCAATACATGACTGGAGGGACATCCAGTCGTTATTTTTCCAGTGCCCTTTCATGACACTTTTATGTTGAGTTAGGAAGAGGATGTTATCCATTCACATAAAACCTTAATCAGAATGAATAATCTTATTTTTATTCAGCCTTTAAAACACTTCTGCCTAGCTGTGCTACTGACTACTTACTGACAACAAAATACTATCAAAACTGATAGTTGGATTATTGCATACTGTTTTTACCCACTTTTCTATCATTACTTGATATGTCAGTTTTTTATGATTTACGATTTGCTGAGACAAGGAAGAATCTAATATTTTAGGCTGTTGTTGATGTGACTCATCATTTCTCAGCTATAGCCTGATTTCAGAGGTACTACTTTTTTGATATGGAAATACTGAAGTAAAAAATGGGCAACCCTGTTACTTTACTAGATTCAGTAATGTCCCCCCTCCCAACTGTTACACACGTGCATGTAATATTAAAAAACTGAATGGAAAATTGAAAAGTGTTTTGTTTTTAACTAAAATGCCCTTCTTCCAAGGGAAATTGCTCTAAATTTGAAAATTAGAAGCTTCATGTTACCTTTGTTTTTTTACCTTTCATCGCTAAAAAGGGAAGCGATTATTTGAAAAAAAATTATGTATTTATCACAATTTCCACTTGGAGGTGTGATATTTCTTTTCTCAGTCTTCCAAAGTGCAAGGAACAAATGATGCTGAACAGAGTGAAATATGCAAACTGCAAAATGTCATTAAGGTAAGGTGACAACTCAGCTTCAACAAACTTGTTCTAGCTTATACTTCATACTTGATGGTTTTGTGTATTGTGACATGATATGAATAGTTAAATATGTTTATAACTCTAGCATGTTTTCTCTTTTAAAAATGCACACGAGTATGTAATGTGATTGTATGTACTATTGAATTAATTATTGTGCTAGATTTTAAAACAACCTAGTATCCTGGGAAACTGAGGGTGTTTCTGCAATTTGATAGACTTAGTACCTAAGCTTAAAAGAATACCATCAGCATTTATGAGGGCACATCACTTTCAGAAGCTGTTGTAGGCTTGAGAATGAATTTTGATACACAAAGTAAGTTTTTGTTCCCTTTCGATCTTGCCCTTTTTTTTCACTGGGGATGAAACATACAAATTTGGATGAATTCCTGAAATCTGTTAGAAATGTCCTAATATATCCACTTTGTTTGGAAGCAGTTGTAATCTTTATTCACTCTAATATTGAATATAAATATTTTATATTGTATTATTTGTATAGCATACTGTTTGTGCACATATGTATTTAAAAGAATGTCTTTTTAAATGTTTAAAAAAAACTGTGATCTTTTCTATGAGCAATCCTTTAATAAATATTTCAATTTTACTAGGGAAAACATTTTTTGTTTCTTTTGTGTTCTTTCTCAAGCTTCTGTACTGTATTTTACCATTCTGTTTCTCTAACAATGCTTTTAGGAGCTCAAACGGAACTTAAGTCGAGAAATAGATGAACATCAACATGAACTTTCAGTGTTGCAGGATGCACACAGACAGAAGTTAGTAGAGATAAGTCGTCGACATCGAGAAGAGCTGAGTGAATATGAAGAGCGAATTGAAGAACTGGAGAATCAGTTACAGCAAGGTTGTTACTGCATGCTTGTTGTTGAGGTTCCTTTCTGATTTAATATGCAGTGAATTGTGGTTAAAGCCTAAGTGTTACACTAGGAACAGTGTAATGATTATTATTATCAAATTTAGGAATTTGAATTTCGACTTATATTCAGTTTCACGTTTAAGACAGGCACGTGTCCTAGTATCTTTTATTCACTGTGACTGGGTTGAACATCTGAATTATGATAGCAAGGTTGGGAAATGTCAGCACAAAAGTAGTGAGAAGTACTAAGTGCCATTTTGGTTGCTAGCTTAATGCTTTGAGGTTGCCATAAGAACTACGTGTGTGTCTGTGGCATTAATAGATCGTAGAATAAGCTCAGTGGTTATCAGAAGGAGCCTTCATTATATCTTGAAGGTACTCTTATATTTCATAAGTAGTCACGTCAGTTAGGATCTGCTCTAGGAGCTTCTCTGCCCTTTAAGCCTTTGTTTTATAACCTGATAAAACTTTGGCTTCTGAAGACTATGTATTCTGCTTTTGGTGAGAGAGATCAATGAAGATAAAGAGTGGAAGTGTTTTTGCAGGTGCGTAACTTTTAAGGCAGTGCAGGTAATTTATTTCTGAAAATCTCATGCCTGTTAAAATTTAGTCTGTCTTCTATGTATACTGCACATATACACACCAGTAGGGCTCATTTAATAAAGTTAGAGACAGGAATCACATCTTTTCTTTGCAAGTTATCTGTAAAATAACTGTTGCTCACAGCTTTCAAATTATTTTAGAGTGTATGTGATATTTTGCTGGTTCTGTTTGAGAATGTGATATGGACTATGGAGAGGGGAAAGCTGTCTGAGCTTAACCTTGTGTTCTCAGTCAGTGTGTTTTCATTTTTCTTCTATACGTTTTTTTATTCTGCCTTTTATAGTCTATAATGGACCTGGAAATTTCATTATTAGGATTGTGCAGAACTATGCTATGATTATATTGTGGGTCTGTAAAAACACATCTGCAAAATGAGGTCTTTAAGTGGAAAACTTGGTGTGCCATTTGGCAAATGAGTTTATCCTATAATCTGTAGTTTTTGCAGCCACTTAAAAGCTGACAGAAAAAGCAGTTCTGTCATTAAGATTTATTAACAGAAATGTATTGTATATGTGAAGTATTGTACTCTGTGACAGCCATTCAGCAACCCTTTGACATTAGATTATAAACAGTGGTTTTGCATCAAACTGAATTGGATGGGTTTTGATAAATTAATAACAAACAGATTGTGTGTCCTGATAAATTGGCTCCTTTCATCTTTCCTACTCTTCCTGGTCAAGAATATGTTAATGAAATCTTCAACGATGTGTGTCCTGCAGCACCTTTTAAAACTTGTTAGAGCCAAGGAGATCTAAGTATTTGAAAAACTGCTTATCAAATTAGTCATATGCGTGACATTGCTTAAAGCGTTAATTCTGTTTAAGTTAGTTTTCTGTTGATGATCATGTTTTTGTTTTAGATTATCCCTCTGTCAGGAGAAGGGATGAAAGAGACTTTTAAACAAAAGATCGACAGTGCTGGCTTTGGTTAGTATTGCAAACTCGATGTGTTTTGCTTTTTAGATGGTGTAAGCACTGATGCCATGATTGACTCTAAAATTAGTGAACAGAAAAAGAGTGCTCAGAATCTAGAAGGAGGGAAGGCAGAAGACTTGCAAATTATAAAGGACCTGGAGGATGAAATCAGAAAATTAAATCAGAAATTATCTTCTGCCAAAGAAGGAAACAAAATTCTTCTGAAAGAGCAAGAATTGTTAAAGGTAGAAAAAATCCAAATAACCCAGGAATATGAAAGTCTAAAATCTGACTTCAGTATGCTTCAAAGTTCTGTTGCAGAGCAAGATGCTCTCTTGAAAGAACAGGAGAAGTCTCAGTCCAAGACACCACTACCGGAAGATGTTGTCAGTCTGCAACAAGCACTGTTAGGTACAAAGATGATGTGGGTTTATTTTACTGTTTTTGATTTTTTAATAATATGTTGTAATAGATTTTTAACATTAATGCTCAGAATTTAATTTTGTAGAATGACGCAGTGGTTTATGTTGGAAGGGACATTAAAGATCATTTAGCTCCAACCTCTTGCCATGGGCATGGACACCACCCACCAGATCAGGCTGTCCAGGACCCCATCCAACCTGGCGTTGCGCAGCTCCAGAGATGGAGCATCCACAGCTTCTCTGGGCAGCATGTGCCAGTGCCCTCACTACTGTCATAGTAAAAAGTTCCCTTCTAACATCTAGTTTAAATCTCCCCTCTTTGAGTTAAAAATGATTCCCCCTTGTCCTGCCACTATGCTTTCTGATACGGAGCCTCTCTCCAGCTTTCACGTAGGCCTCCTGTAGGCACTGGAAGGCCACTATATTTTAAGAATTTGGAACAGAATATTCAACTATGTACCTTTAAAAGATGGTGCTTTAAATAAACCTTGTCCACAGAGATAAGGGCAAGAGAATGTAGTTGGCCCCAGAGTGATAAACATAGAGGTTTCTGATTCCAGTAGTTATTGTGTGTGTCAACTGTTTGACAGGATTTTTCTTTCTATTAAAGGAAACCTGAATAGATGTTTTATTTACATTGTATAAGTATGCTTTTTCTGTGATACAGTGCAGTACTAAATTCAATTGTAAAGGTGAACCTCTGCTTTGTAGAGTGAATCTTTTACAACACTGATTCCTAAAAAAAAAACAAAAAATAAAATCTCATTATGATGCTATGAAACTTTTCTTTTGAGCAGCAGAGTTCTGCTGGGCAAAGTGGGGTGGTGATTTGGGTTGCTTTTTGGTTGCTGTGAAAGTAGTAAAACTATGTTTTGTTTTCCATTGTAGAAGCAGAAAGAGAAATAGCAAGGCTTTCAAGTTTAAATCAGGTAAAGCAGTTTCTGAATTAAGCTAACAAAAATCAACAACAGAAACTTGTAGAAAATACATGTTCCTGATAGTATATGTGTTCTTGGAGCATTCATGCTATGCATAAATAACCTTGTAATCAAGGAAGTAGTTTAAATTGATTTTATAATTGCATATGGAAGTCATGCATGGTAACAATACATTTTGGCTTGTGAAACTCTACAGTATGCTCTGCTGAAGAAAACTAGTAGAGTTCCATTTATCCAACTCTTACTTAGACTGCTGTAATATATATTTTTAAAGTATTGTACATAAACTTCCCTTTAAATTACTAGAAAAACAGTACTTTAAACAATATAGAATTGTATTCATATCAGGTGTTTATTCTTCCATGTTTTTCCACTAATATTTATTGATAGTTATTACAAGTAATAGTTTTTAAATACTCTGGATTCTTACCTTAAGTATTTCACTATTTAAATTCTGTTTTTGTAGGCTGACAATCCTGTTCATATGGCAAAAGATATTCAGACTTTTGCGTTAGATCTCCAAGTTCTTAAAGAAGAAAATCTTAAACTTAGGAAAGAAAAGGTATATTAGATATCTGAACTGTGGTGTTTGCATATTATTTTCTATGTATGTATTAGTATGTTTAGTATAGTTTTGACAATGTTCTGAAATAGCTTTCTCTTCCATATAGTGCTGTAATTTGTCTTACTGATGTGGTTAATGTATCTTTTTTATTTTTTTTAAAGCAGCATTCCAGCAAGTCCTGTATAAATTCAGGCTTGAGAAATATGACTTAGTTTATTTTTGCATCCAGTAGGTTTTTTTTGAAGTAGTATCTGTTATATGTTGCATCAATTAAGACTTCTCATTACAGCTTTCTTAAGGATGTTTTTCTGTTGCGACACACTTGGCCAGAGTACCTGTTAATAAGTGTAGGGAAGCACAACCACTCACTGTGAGTGAAGCTTCAACTTTATTCAGTCAATTTACAGGTTTATATATGTTATGCAGTAGTTTAATTTTAACTAGAGCAATACTAACAAGTTAATCAATCATGTCTAGAGCTCAGGGGGTGTATGACACTACAGAGATCAAAGGGATATGAAATACATGTGCTAAGGAGCACAGATCAAGGGATATGCTTAGCTCATCTTAGGTATGCACAATAGTGATTATTAATTTGTTCATCCTCCCATGAAACTAAAGCAGTGTCTGGTTACTGAATCATCTTGTACGTGACCAACTACTTTGGCATAAGGCCCGATTGTCCTATTTTCCTACATTTTTCAGTGCTCTTGACTCCTTTCTCACCATGCATACTGTATGTTTGAAGTGTCTCTAGAAGACTTAATAGTTTATTCCAGCTGTGGATCTGTACCTCAGTGTTGGACAAAACCATGCTTTTCAGACCATGACTTTTGTGAGCTTTGTAAAGTGCACCAGTGAGCATAATGAAAGAAGTAATCACACACACAAAAGTGTATATGAATGTTAAAGATGAATACTTCATAATAAATAATTTCTAATTGGGAAAATGTTCATGTAGCCTCAGAGGTGGTAACATAGAAATGCATGCTCTGCTTTTACTTTTGAGAAAAAGAAAGCATTTCACATTTGGACTGTACAGGTTTTGTCAACAGCAAATCTAACATGTAGATTTGTTTGACTTAAGGAGGAACTTGAGAAGGAACTGCTGAATGCACAACATAAAGATGAGAATATTACTTCTGCATATACTGAGGATCAAAATTCAGAATTAAAACAGTTAAAGCAAGATTTGGAAAGGAAAGAACATGAATTAAATGAAAGTGTTGCTGAAAGAGAAACATTAATAGCAGAATTGGAAGAACTAGACAAGCAGAATCAAGAAGCTACTCAGGTAATAAACGTTCAAATTACTTGTTGAATTTCAAAAATATATGTTTATATTTGTGTGTGTTTATCTTTTAAGTTGATCTTTGCAGATAGGTAAATTATCTCTGTGGCAAGTAAATAAATAGAGTTACTGGGGCTAGTGTTTCACCATCTTCATGTGAAATTCTAAAATGTAAGAAACTTGCTTGTTACAGATGAAGAAATATGATGTGTTAGCTGCCTGTAGTGCATGTTACTTTCTGAAGTCCTAGTAAATACCACATAAGTTTTGTCTGTATGTAGTTTGGATGTTTTTATCCTGTTAATGCTTTCTTATGTTAGTATGATTAAGATGAATTAATTTCAAAAAAATTTCCTCTTTTCCTTTCATTATTTTTAATTTTACTGAATAGTTAATCTACTGCATCTCAACTTCTTCATAAAATGAATGTTTTTGAAGCAAAGAAGGTTGTGTTATATATAATGAAAATAGAATGATACCTTTCTGTCACTGTCCTGTTGTACTGAACATTAAGGCCATACATTGTTTGAGTGGCTGCACCTTGAGCACTCCGTTCAGTTTTAGGCCCCTCTCTACAAGAAACACATTAAGGCCCTGAAGTATGTCCAGAGAAGTGCAACAAAGGTGTGAAGGGGTCTGGAGCCCAAGTCTTATGAGGAACAGCTGTGGGAACAGGGATTGTTTAGTCTGGAGAAAAGCAGGCTCAGGGGAGACCTTATTGATCTCTACAACTACCTAAAAGGAGGTTGTAGTGAGTTGGGAGTTAGTGTTTTCTCCCGTGTAACTAGCAACTAGTCATTTAGAATTGGCTACTTGATGATACTTGTCAACTCAGTTTCTAAAGTACAAAGCATTTTTTGTTTCCAGGCAAATTTTTAATTGCTTACAGGGTGAAAATGAAATACACGTTTCACTGATTCTCCTTCTTTTCTAACAAATTCTTATTTGTGTTAATTTCAGCATATGATTACACTGAAAGAGAAGCTGTCAAGACAACACATAGAAACTGATAGCATCACCAAACAGCTGAAATTTGACTTAGATGTTGAAAGAAAGAAAGTAGCAAAATTAGAAATGGAGAAGATGGAAACAATTAAGGAGTTAGATAGTCAGAAAGAAAAACTAAGCCAGTGTTCATATGCACTAAATGATTTGCATATAAGTAAGCAGCAGCTTCAAGATAAAGTTAGAAACCTTGAGGAACAGTTGAAGAAGGCCCAGGACTGTAACTTGCATAATAAAAAAGAAATTAGAGAATTGCAGCAAAGACTGAAAGAAAAAGAAGAGGAACTTTCTCTGTCCTTGGGCAAATTAACAGAAAATATGAAACAGGAATCTAAGCACAGTAGTCAAAATCTGATTCTGAAAGAAAGAGAAATAGAAATTGCAAAACTACAGAATAAAGAACTGGAAAATAAGCGACTAAAGGAAGACTTAGAGAAATCTCTGTCTGATCTCAAAACAGAAAATGGAAAGCTAATGGAAACCTTTGAAGAACTAAAACAGGAGTTAAGTGATGCAATTTCTGAGAAGAATAAAGTTTACTTAGAAAAAGACACAGCTGTGGAAGCTTTGAAATTGGAAAAAAGGCATTTAGAAACAGAATTGAACCAGACTGAAAAACAACTTTTCGAACAAGCAAAGAAGTATGAGCAAACTATTGAGGAATTATCAAATGCACGTAGTATGGATACCACTGCATTGCAGCTTGAACATGAGCGCCTAGTTAAACTCAATCAAGAGAAAGATTTTAAGATTGCAGAGCTCAAAAGGAGCATGGAGCAGATGGAAGTTGACCATCAAGAAACAAAAGAGATGTTGACAACTAGCTTAGGAGGACAAAAGCAGTTGACAGAACTCATAAAAGAAAAAGAGGAATTTATTGAAAAACTTAAAGATCAAGCTTCACAGGCGAAACAGGAACTTGAGGAATATATGGAAGTTTCAAAAAAGCAGGACATCTTAAAACAAAATTTAGAGGACAAAGACAAAAGTCTTGCTATCATGAAGGAAGAAAATAATCATTTGAAAGAAGAAATTGAGCGTTTTAAGGATCAGCAAAGTCGAACTACGCCTGTGGTTGAGCCTAAAACTCTAGATATTATTATTGAACTTGAAAGTGAGGTGACGCAGTTAAAAGTGATAAAGAATAATCTTGAAGAAGAAATACAAATTCACAAAAAAACAATAGAAGACCAGAATCAAAAGACAGTGCAGCTTCAACAGTCCTTGCAGGAGCAAAGAAAGGAAATAGATGAGTCAAAAATTCAGTGTGAACAAATGAATGTCACACATGAAAGGCTCTCTTTAGAAAAAGATGAGGAAATTAAAAATTTGCAGAAAACAATTGAGCAAATTAAAACTCAGTTGCACAAAGAGAGACAGGTTATTCAGACTTACTCCACTGATCTTTTTCAGGAAACAAAAGTTCAGACACTTAATGGAGAAAATGGAAATGAAAAACATGACTTGTCTAAAAGTGAAATTGAAAGACTAGTAAAAGGTCTCAAAGAAAGGGAGATGGAGATTAAACTTCTAAATGAAAAGAATGTTTCTCTAAGTCAACAAATCGATCAGTTGTCTAAAGATGAAGTTGGCAAACTTACTCGAATCATTCAAGAGAAAGACCTAGAAATACAAGCTCTCAGTGCTAGAGTTTCCTCAGCTTCCTATCGGCAGGATGTTCTTGGTCTTCAGCAGCAGCTGCAAGCTTATGTCATGGAAAGAGAACAAGTACTAGCAGTTCTAAGTGAAAAGACGAGAGAGAACAGTCAGTTAAAAACAGAGTATCATAAAATCATGGATATGGTGGCTGCTAAGGAGGCCGCTTTGGTAAGGTTGCAAGAAGAGAATCAAAAATTATCTAACAGATTTGAAAATAGCAGTCAAGATATGTTTAGAGAAACTATTCAAAATTTATCCCGTATCATTCGAGAAAAAGATATTGAAATAGATGCTCTAAGTCAAAAATGTCAGACCTTATTGACTGTCTTGCAGGCCTCCAGTACAGGTACTGATAATGGCTCAGGAGGTGTTAACAGTAACCAGTTTGAGGAACTTTTACAAGAACGTGATAAATTGAAACAGCAAGTAAAGAAGATGGAAGAGTGGAAACAGCAGGTAATAACCACAGTTCAGAACATGCAACATGAGTCAGCTCATCTCCAAGAAGAGCTACAAAAACTTCAAGCACAGATTTCAGTGGAAAGTGATAGTAATTCAAAATTGCAGGTAGATTATAATGGCTTGATTCAAAGTTATGAACAAAATGAGAAAAAACTAAGAAGTTTTAGTCAAGAATTAGCACAAGTTCAGCATGCCATAGGACAGCTTCATAACACCAGAGATCTTCTCTTGGGTAAACTTGATCTTGTAACACCATCTGTGACAATGGCTTCCATCGTTTCACAACCGTCAGTCATGCAAAACAGTGCTCCTGAAGTACTCAACGATGAATCCAAAATCCTTCAAAAGGAATTGGAACAACTGAAAAAAAAGTTGCAAGAAAAAGATTCGACTATTAGGACTCTTCAGGAAAACAATCAACGATTATCTGATTCTGTGGCTACAGCATCAGAGTTTGAAAGGAGGAGTCAAGAAGAAACTGATTCAGAAATGAGGCAGATTAGGGAAAAACATGACGTCTTACAGAAATCTCTTAGAGAAAAAGACATACTGATTAAATCTAAAAGTGATCAGTTACTTTCTGTGAGTGAAAATCTTAGTAACAAAGAAAATGAGAACGAGCTTCTAAAACAAGCTGTGACTAATCTCAAAGAAAGGAATTTAATTTTAGAAATGGATATTCGAAAACTGAAAGAAGAGAATGAAAAAATAGTTGCAAGGTGTAGGGAAAAAGAAACAGAATTCCGAGCGCTTCAGGAAACTAATATGCAATTTTCCATGATGCTGAAAGAGAAGGAGTTTGAGTCCCACTCAATGAAGGAAAAAGCTCTTGCGTTTGAGAAACTATTGAAAGAGAAAGAGCAGGTATGTGTGTTCATATTTATTATCTTTAGAAATAAGTTGCATAATAATGTATTTTCATGTACATGTGTGCATCATTTGTTTGCCTGAAATCGATGACTCCTTACTGCATCACATTACAGCATAAGAAGTGAAAAATCAGCACGTGATTGGCTTACAATTTTATCTGTTAATTTTGTATCCATAAACAGCATTTTTCATTCATTTGGAAAATACTCATTTACTGAAGAGCTGCTCTGCATTTAGCTTTTTCCTATTCCGCATTAACTGCTCTATATTATTTTTATTTTAAAAAACTTGCAGAGGTAGCAAGGAGGACAATAATAATTTCTCAGTGTTCTTTCCTCAAGTGTTAGTCTTTCCAGTGTGATTGCTTCACAGCATCCCTGGGAGATAAATGGGTTGACACATCTTTCTATAGCTGAAGAAGCATCACTGGGGGAAAAAACCAAAGTAGTAATGTTTTTTCTTCACAGTCTTACATATGGGAAAGTAGATTTTTTTTCAGTGTATGTTCAGAGAAAGCTTGCAGTAGTTTATTAATAATTATGGAAGAAATTTGAGTAAGCTACTGTGTAGTGTCCTTTAGGAGTAACTTTTATTTCCTCTTCTAGTGATGAGTGGAAAAACTTCAGAATAATGTTTTCCCTGAACATGTTCCTGTGCTGATGGGCCATGTGTATCTTGTCCGTTTCCTTGTTATGTTAGTATTGTCTTTACATTTACAAAGACTGCATCTCCTTTGGCAAAACTGCTGTGTTTGAAGTGCTTTTTTGTCTTTCTCAGGGCAAAACGGGGGAACTGAATCAACTGCTAAGTGAGGTTAAATCAATGCAGGAAAAGGCTGTTAGTTTTCAGCAAGAGAGAGATCAAGTCATGGTAGCACTCAAACAGAAGCAAATGGAGAGCAGTGCCCTACAGAGTGAGGTATGTCATCGTATAACTTAAGAGTTGCAAGAAATAAAAAAAAAAGAATAGGAAATTGCATCTATAATATTTTCTGCATAATTTTTATTAGTAATAACTTGTGAAAAGCACCTGAAGTCATTACACAGACAGTATGCTTCAAAGTATGTTTTCTTTGCTTACGTTCCTCTATGAAAGCTGATAATACAAACAACTTAAGGTGTGTTCTACACAGATGCAGCATTTGCATGAGAAAGAGCAGCGCCTGAATCAGGAATTGGAGAGGTTGCGTAACCACCTTATAGAAATGGAGGACTCCTATACACGAGAAGCCTTAGCTGCAGAAGACAGAGAGACCAAGCTAAGAAAAAAAGTTTCAATTTTGGAAGAAAAACTCGTGTCCTCATCTACTGCAGTGGAGAATGCCAGGTAATCTTTTCATTTATCCAGAAATGCCGTTGTCTGTGAATATTACTCTTATCTGGAGGATACTGGGCTCTTGAGAAAACAAAACATATATGAATTGCTGTTGTCCTGAATCAGAGAACCAGTATGAAATAACCTTGACAACTATAATGAACTCTTTTGTCCTGTTTGTAGCAGCTATAGAAATCACAGATCCTTGACTGCTTGGAACTAGAAAGAACAAAAATTCCTCCACCCATCAGTTTAATTGTGTGTTGAAGGGTGAAAGATTATCGTAATTGTCTTTACAATCAAGATTTTGCTCACTTGGAAAGAGTACAGTTCAGAGTACAGTGTGCTTGTGATGTTTTCAAGATGAGTACACATCTTCATACTTTAGTGTAGAAAGGTGTACAGTGCTGTATGTATTCACATTTTTATTATCGTTATATTTTTCATTCAAAGCAACGAAAGTGAGAGTATTAAAATGACTCAAGGCTTGTCTTTAATTTAGGCATGTTGGTTACTTCAAGCAAAAGATCTGTTTTGTTTGTACAGTTGTCCAGGTGAACAAGTATTTTAATCAAAAAAATACATATGTAGCTTCAGTCTTTGCAACTTCCTTGAATGACAAAGATAAACGTTGCTCATAACATTCTCAGCAAAGAAATTCCTGAGTTGAGCAGACTTTGTTGTGGAAAACAGCACAGAAATTTGAAGAGTTGGAAGAAGGCTGTGTATATACTGGCAGAATATTTTTTAATTCTTTGTAGGAACTTGTCAGATGTCTTTCAAGAAGTACAGCCTATTTTTGTACCTGATAGGCACTGTTAAAAAAAGTAACAGGTTCATAATATTTCTGTGTAATGGGATATTAAATGGCTTGTCAGTGGTCAGAAAGGAGCAGGCTATACTGAAATACCTGTGACTGGCTTTAACAGTAGAAGTTGATAGGAAGACCTGTTGATTCATTTAGTATTTGAAGCAGGACACTTCAGACAAAAGTTCTTGGGTTGCAAAAATATTATTAGCAGGCGTATTTAAAATGTGTTGTTGGGAGATTTCTGTGTTTGTTTTTAATAGGAATTCAGGGGGTGGGGAGAGAATGTCTTCATTTTGTTGTAGCTTGATTTTCTCTGATGATTTTTGTCGTTGTCTTAAATAATTTATTTCATGCTCATTTAAGTCATCAGGCTAATCTGCAGGTTGAATCTTTGCAAGAGCAATTAAACTTGGTTTCCAAGCAGAGAGATGAAACAGTGCTACAGCTTGCCATCTCACAGGACCAAGTGAAACAGTATGCATTGTCACTGACCAACCTGCAGATGGTACTAGAGCAATTCCAACAGGGTAAGTTTTGTGGAGAAATATCGAAGGTCACAACAAGCATTCTTCAAATGAGATAATTACCATATTTTTCTGCTTTTGAAATACATAATTACTTGATTTTCATTTTGATAGCTTGAATTTTGAAGTCTTTCAACTTTTACAAGATGTGAAAACTGGTGGTCATTATACTGTTTGTGAAATTAGAATTCTACCTCATGAACACCAGATGTGATAATGCTGAGATTTTCCAATTGTGTATCTCAAAAAAGAGAATTATGTATAATGAGTAGAGATTTTTTTTCTTTTTGCGTTTTTAACATGTTAGAAGAAAAAACCATGTATTCAGCAGAGCTGGAAAAGCACCAAAAAGAGACTGCAGAATGGAAAAAAAAAGCTGAAAACTTAGAAGAAAAAGTTGTATCACTACAGGTAGGTTGAGTAATGAAGTTGAACCCAATGGAGTTGCATGTTAATTTGTGGTATTTTTATTTTTTAAACTGCTGCATGAAGTGTTAATTGCCTGTTACTATATAAGAGTAGCCTGTACAAGGACAGGCTGAGAGAGCTGGCACTATTTAGGCAGGAGAAGAGAAAGCCACGAGGTGACCTGATAGCTGCTATTCAATATCTAAATGGGAGCTACAGAAAAGAAGGGACAGGCTTTTTAGCAGGGTCTGTGGTGACAGAAGAAGGAGAAATGGTTTCAAGCTTAAAGAGATTAGATTTAGGTTAGATACAAGGAAAAAAGCTTCTACAGTGATGGGGTGAGGCACTGTAACAGATTACCCAGTGGTGTGGTTGGTGCAGTGTCCCTGGAACTTTCAAGGTGAGGCTGGATCAGGCTCTGGCAATCTGATCTAGCTGTGGATGTCCCTGTTCATCACAGGGAAGATGGACTATATGGCCATCAGAGGTCCCTTCGTACTTTTAAGTCTTCTATGATTCTAGATCAAGTTAGGTAATTCTTTCTTCTTCATATCAGGGATGGGGCCAAGCTGGAAACGAAAGGCCAGTGAGATAGCATGAGTTCTTCTGGGAATGTTTCCAACCAAGTTATTATAAAAGTACAAATGTCTGCTATGTTTGATCTGCGTTGCATTAACATAGTTGTAAGGGTGAACTCCTGTGCTTCCCTTTTTGTCCTTTTCCTGCTCACTCTTCAGGAAAATTTAGAAGAGGCAAATGCTGCACTGGATGCAGCATCACGGCTTACTGAGCAACTTGATGTTAAAGAGGAGCAGATTGAAGAGCTTAAAAAAGAAGGTAACAGATTAAACATTTATAAAATATGTGTACCTTCTACTAGGTGTCTTTCTCTGTTATTCTCATTTCCTTCTTTAGATACCTAAGCCCTTGAATCAGCTTTAGTTTTGTATCTCTTTTAAAAGTTTGTGAAATATCAAGTCCTGTCACATTTTTTTCAGATTAACTACCATATTTCACATAGACAAAGTTACTGTGAGGTAAAGGATGTGCAGTTGGTAAGAGATGTAGAGGGAACAGCTTTTGCACCGATATAAGACTGACTGAAGAGATTATGTGAAAGGCCTTATACACATCTTTAGTTTGTATTTTTAGATCTCATGTGATGTGAGTTTCTGGATTGCTCTTATTTAGAAAGATGCCTTTCAAACTGTTTGATTAAATACTTTGACATTTTACAAACTTTAATTTGGATTTGAAGACAAAAATTGGCTAAATGATAAGAAGAGTTTGCCTAGGGAAACTGTTTTGAAAAGGAAGGATATTTTCAGTGAGGGTGGTCAAAAGAACAGTTCACTCAGGGAGATGTGTCCATCTATGGAGATACTCAAAAGCCATTTGTGCACAGTTCAGGACAGCCTGCTCTAGCTGACCCTTCTTGAACTTGAGGGCTTGCAGTGGGTAACCTAGACAAGTCCTTTTCAATGTGATTCACTGCCTGTGAATGGTTTGGAGATGGGTATTTTCCTCTCAGCAGTATCGCTGAAATGTAAGATCTGTGATGGATACATAGCCTTCTCTTTTGTAAGCACTTGTAGCATTAAAGCTTTATAGGAAAGCCTAAACAGGCAGAATACCTTGTACTAAAAACTAATACCATTTTTATGAATTTCTGTTTTGTGGTCTCAAACTTTATTCTAATCAAATGGAAAAAACTAAGTTATTTCTGTATAATGTATTTGAATACCAAATGTCAGGAAGGTTTTACCAGCTCAGACTTGAAGTGATGCAATAGCTATACGAATAACATAAGAGCACTGTGGTGTTGTTTTTTTCATTAATATTAGCTTTCATGAGAGAGGATTTGTATCATTAGGTAAAGCTGAACTTAGAACTAATAGTAATTGTGTTGGATTTCTGTCCTTAAATCTCAACCCTGACATATAGTTTTGTCTTCAGTGTCTCCTTGAACCACAAGGGGAAGTGGTCTGTCTAGCTGTGTGACAGTTCTCACATGAGTGGTTAACAGTACTAACTGTTGGGAGAGTATTAACTTTTTTAATTACTGTTATTTGTGTTATTTGTCTTTTCCTCTTCAATTTTCCAGCTGAGCTCTGCTTTTTCTTTCCTTCTTTTCCTGTAGGTTACCATATTTTGCTGTTACTGCAGCATCCTTTGTTAAAGTCTGAATTTCAGTTGTATATGTGGGATAAAAATGAAGCAAGAGGAAAATTTCTGATTGCTCCCCAAAGGGGGTTTTCATAATAGAGCTTGAAGGGCAGAGAATTGCTCATGCTCTGCAATCTCATACCTTCTGATTTTTTTTTTTCCCTTCAATATCTGTTGGAAATATGGGGGGTGAAGTCTTTTAGTTAAGGCTTGCTGTGGGAAGATGCTTGCAAAGTCGTCTTTACCAGATGCAATGATAACTCCTTTAGCTTTGACCATATTCAACTAATTATTGCTGTTTATTTTTAAATTGCAATTTGTTTTCTTCTAGAAATATCTTATATTTTCTTAAAGCATACTTGCTTGTGATCTTGTAAATAGTGTGAACAGTCCTTTTAAAGCCCTTTCAATTTCAGAAAGAACTCCTCAAAAAAGCTGCAACTTCTTCATAACTGCACATTATTTAAATGTATTTTATCTGTAAATGCAGTTTGACATCCCAGTGGGCATCATAGCATTGTTCTGAGTTCATGTGTGAATTTTACAGCCTCAATGAAATTTCACACTGCATCAATCTACTAATTTAGTAGATCAAGTTTTTTTAATTGTCAGTTCTTTATATTACTCTCTTACAAGAGACATCACAGTGGAAATGTTCTAAGACCCTGGATTGAAAATCACGTGGACGTGTGCCAAATTTGCCTTATTATTTGGAGAGGTATTATGCTACTGGTTGATTTTGATAGCTAAGCTTCTTGAGAGCAGAAGGGCTAATGTACTAATGGATTTGAACTGTGAGAGAAAATGGTCTTAGTCTTTTATCAAACTGTGTTGTAGTGGCAAGCAATTTACTTGTTAAAAATTGAAAAGAAATTGTTTTATTAAGGAAACAGCACTTCAGTGTTGTTATAGGATAAATCATAATTTGTATTGAAAAGGAGACCATTCTATTTTCTCTATTTATAAAAGAAAACATATAATGTCGTATTGAAAATTAGCCAAATACATTCCCAGACACAGTTTTGTTGGCCAAATCCTTTGATGGATTTCTTTATGGATTTTTTTTGGCAGGAGAAGTGATTTTAATGGAAAACTATAAGATGTACCAGATGCAGTGTTTGGAATTGCCATAAATGGTTAACAAATTATTGGAGACTGCTGTGAATGTCTGGTTTACAGCAGTCCGTGCTGAATTTTGGCTCGGGTCATTTTGTTATTCAGTCTTTTTGTACACACAAAGTACACGCTTACGTCCTTTTCAACTATAAGGTTCCATTGTAGAAGGAAATATTCTATTTAAAAGTCTATCCAAGGGTAGAGCTGTTTAGTCACTGTCAATGAATGTAGACGTATAGCTGTCCTTAAAAGTTGATCCTCTGATACAAAAACATTCTCAGGAAAAAATAGAAAACAGAAGTAACATTTCACTTCAAAAACTATTAATCGGTTTATTTTCAAGAGGTGAAAAGGGAACTTATTATTATCTTGCTATGCAGAGCAAAAGCAAAGGCTTGAAATATACTTAAAACCCACTTTCAGATGCTATTTCTCTTTTTTTTTTTTTAATCAAAATTATTAGTGTAACTTCTTTTTGATTCTCTTTTATTCTTTGGAGACCTAAGTAACGACTCAGCTTCCATAATGCTCCTGCAATTTCATTCATATTTGGGGGTCCTACTTAACCACACGTGCAAAGTGGCGTAATATTAAGTAATGTTCCCAACATGATGTTAATTGATTTGTTCCACTCTTTACTTTCCAAAATTCATAATTGTGAAGTGTTTATGGGAAGTTGTAGAGTATTTGAACAGGACACATTTCACAGCCTAGCTCTTTGTGTAGATGCACCAAAACTCTCTACAGGTTCTGAGGGAGTTGCTGCTGTTACCGTGTTGTGGCATGCATTTATTAAAGATTGAAAGTCACGTGGAAACCGTATAAAACTTCCTACACATCACCTTTCTTATTCCCTTGTTTTTTTCTTATCTCAAGAAAAATGTGATTATTTAAAAGAATTTAAAGATATCCATCATTCCTACAATATTTACCTTTAAAAATATATATATTTTTAATCAACATGAGCCCAAGAAATATTGGAATAAAAGGAAATTTCATGTTGGTTGAGATTTTTTCCATAGAGTTTGAAAACATTTGAAGAATTCAGCCTTACAGAGAGAAGGGAAAAAAACCACCTCACCTCCTTTTATTTAACTTCAAGATAGCAGTTGTCTTTATCTTGAGGATCTATATGTTGTTCAGCTTGTGTGTGCTATTAAGACTTGTGCTTTTATTAGGAAGAAAGTTTGAAAATAGTATCTTGGAGAACCAGAGTTTGGTGAAAAAAAGATTGTTTTATTCTGTTTTTAAGCTTATCTACATTGAATTCTCTTACCTTGTATCTGTTTGTTTTCTCACAAAACTAAGTATAAGTCGTATTTGGGCATGTGAGTTTTTTTAATCAGTTTTTAATTTATACTTTTTTGGAAGTTTGTGCAGACCTGAAAGTAAGATATTTTTATCCAGTTTTTAACATAGCTGAATTTTATACAGATAAAACTTTTAGTTTTTTATCTTTAGAGTCAGAATGCTGAAAACACTTCTAGCTTGTAAAACCCTTTCAGAATTCTTTCTCTATGGTGAGCTTCAGTTTGTGAGAGGTCAGAGTAAGCCAGAGATACTGGCACAGGATGAGGTAATCAGGTGTATTCTAAATTTAAGTTAACAAATAATTTACATTTCTGAAATTTTACAATTGTAGTAAAATCTGTGCTATGAAATTGCTGGATGAGAGTGAATATATTTAAGTACTGAGATCCAAAGACCTCATGACAACATGATAAAGAACTTCTTCCCAGTTCTGTACAGTCTGGATGGAACAGAGCAGTTACCAAACCTTCTGCGGTTCACTTGTATCCTGAGTGTTTCTGTACTTCAGCTTTAAGTATTGTTCTGAAAATTCTGGCTTACGAATTCAAGTAATAATCACTAAGTTGACAGTTCTTAGAAGAACTTGTGCTGATACTAGAAATACGTATATTAGCTTGTCTTTATTTTAGAAGATGTATTACTAGTAACATGTTGAAACAAAGTGGGATTTTTATTTGTGTTGACCTAACATTTAATAGGTGAGATCAGAAGAGAAATGTTAGAAGATGTACAAAATAAATTGATGAATCTCATTAACAGCACAGAAGGAAAAGTGGACAAGTAAGTATTTATATTGATGTACGTTTTTGTTCTTTATTCTTTGCACTGTACAGATGTATAACCGTTGCAAGAGTAGTGCAGATCTGAGCTTCTCTATGTAATCTTGAAATTATACTTGGATTATTTTGACATTGCTAAACTGGTGATTGTAAATATTCATCTTGATTATAACAAATGCGTATAAAAACTTGGATTATATGTTTAAGCAGAATTGCACTTCACTAGCATGAGTTCTGAAAATGGAGAGGAAAGTTCTTGTTGATCGTTTGTTATAATGCTTCTAAGGTTTGAATGTTATCACCTGGATGCTGTGCAGATTTGATCTCTTCCTTAATCACCATCATGTTCTCTATCCCTGTATTAAAACTGAAACCAGGGTAGGCAAATGGGTTCCCCTGCTCATTCCTTAGGTCTTGGTTTGGGACAGTTGAAAGATTCTCCTGAGTCAAGATCTCGGAGTAATATTTTCCTGCACTGTGCCACTTACATCAAAAGTTGCTAATGTACAACTCAGTTTCATGTTACTGCATACAGTAGTTAGAATACTGTCCAAATTACAGCTCAGTGGTTAAGAGTTTTAAGTTGGAGAGGAAGGAAATTGATGAGATTTCCTTTTAGTACCTATACTGGATTGTTTTTAGGGTTTATTGTAAATTGGGCATAAGTGTAAGGAATAAACACATCAGAATTTCCTATCACTTGTTACCTAGCAGCAGGCAGCGTAACAGTCTTTGTTCTGCAGGCTCCTGATGAGAAATCTCTTCATTGGACATTTTCATACTCCAAAAAATAAACGTCATGAAGTGTTAAGGTTAATGGGAAGTATCTTGGGTATGAAAAAGGAGGAACTTGATCAGGTAATTCTATGATTCCAATTCATTTGCAGTATCCTTACCTGAAAATAGAATGGCTTGCTGCTAAACTAAATGTGATTGTTCTGCCATGTCCAGCTGGGGAGGGAGATGTATGCTTTTTGTTCTTATCTGAATTCATTTTTTTATGTGGAACATGCTGATCTTAATGAAATCTTATGGTAACTATACTTGATACACTAAATTTCATCTTGCTGAGGAGTGCTAATGCAGAAAGGAAAGGATTTATCTTTGTACTGTTTATACTGTTGTATGTAATAGCTTTAATAGTGGAAGAAAAATCATCTAACTTTGTGTACCACGTGGTATTGTGAAGAGCGTGACTATTACATTTTAAAACAGAGATACGATTTTAGACTTCCTGTTTTCAGGAGGGGAAAGAATAAGGTTTTGGTAGCAATTAAAGTTACCTATGGGATTCTGTGTAATTCCCATATGAGTTACAGTGATACAATGAGCACAGTGCTGCAGGTTTTTCATCTGCTGCTTAATTTTGTTTCCTAACTTTTCTCTAAACCTTCTAGTTACTCTCTGAAGACCAGAGAGGAGTTACAAGATGGGTGACTGGCTGGCTTGGTGGGGGAACGGGATCAAAGAGCGTCCCGAGCACACCTTTACGACCAACTCATCAGACTGGTTTTAATAGTGTAAGAGTTAATCATGTGTTCTCTGAGTGGAATAACTAGAGCAATTGCATATTACTGCTTATGTTTGGTTCATAAGTACATTGAGCTCAGTTTTTCAATTCTACTCTATCTTACAGTATTTATTTGTTCTGTGCAGCTGCTCTGGCGTGTTTTGTTTTTGGGACGTGTTGTTCCCTTCTGACTGAATAAATGTATAGGTATTGAAGAAAATTGCATAATTGTAAGTGTTGGGCTAATACAAAACTACTTACTGTTCCACTGGCTTCTGGGATCACTGGCTTCTTCCAGTATGGACTTGATAATGCAAACTGACAGTGTCAGAGGTTAAATACATGTGGGAGTCTGGAAGTCTGCAATACTCAACAACAGAAAAGACCATAATACTATATTTTCATGACAACATTTCCCATTTGTCCTTTAAATTTTACTTGTAAAGCTTTCTCAGCTGCTGCAGTTAGTTTCTCTTATGTACAGCATATAAAGTTGATAGTTTAAACTTCCAAATACTGTGAAGCAACAGTTTTCCAGGTATGGTCTATGGGAGCTGTTAATCTGTGGAACTTTCCATTTTGCAGACCACTAAATAATGCGCTCAAGGATTAAGCACTGAGAGATTGAGCAGATTGGATTAACATCGTTGGGTTTTTTTGTTCATTGAGCTAGACAACAACTCCTTTGCATTATCTTGAAGTGTAGGGATTTATATTTATTTATTTTGTCCACTGAAATAATGCCTGCAGCACGTACTTGTGATGTAAGTAGCAGCGTAGGTTTCTTGAAACTATTTGCTGAAATCTTTGATGGACTGTGGTGGAAGTGTATATGTTATCTTTAAACTTTGTTAGTTTTACATAAATGCTGCTCACTGAGAGAACAAAAACTTTGTTGTGAAAAAAAAGTACATTCTCACTTGTTAAGCAGAACATTTAAGTACCAGTACATGGTTCTTCAGAGCTTGCTGACAGCTGCTTTTATTTAAATGTATTCATTTTTAACTTACTGAAACTCCTTTGAAAAGTATGTAAAATTTAATAACTAGTAACTTTTTGCAGTCTTTTTCAGAACTGTTTGTGAAATTCCTTGAAACAGAATCTTGCCCAAGCCTTCCTCCACCCAAGCTCTCCGTTCATGATATGAAACCTTTAGGAGCAACAGGAACTAGTAAAACTAGCAGTACTCCAGGCAGCAGTCAGATACCAGGTAACAACTAAAGACAATCTTGGTAAACTTGGTAGTTCTTTCCATTTAACCATTGAGAACAGTTTAAATCTGGATGATTAGAATTTTGAGGGGAAGGTAGGAAGGAGCAATTTAATTGTTAGATTAAAATCATTTAGGAACAGATTTATTCACTACAAAAACATTTTGTTTTTTTGTGATTTGACTGATGTGCTAACATGAGGACCCAAGACTCAGTTGTGACTCACTGTCAGAGATTTTTACATGTGTTTCCTTGGGACTGACCCTAGGGCAGCTGCCCCAGTACAGCATAGAGTAGGAAGCCTTACCTGGGCACTGTGTGGTAGTGCATGTGTAAAGACTCTTAGGTCTTTGCATAGTGCTGAAGTCAACGTGATAGACACTTTATGTTTGATGTCACATAGGTGAAATGAACCTTTGCATAGGGTGTTTGTGTCCCATGTTGCAAAAAATGCATAGGTTTTATTGGATATCATGTCCTTGTTGGCATGAACTTCAGAAGAAACTCAGTATGGTTGGGCATGACCCGGAAGTGCCATGATTTTAAACTGGTGTCATCTAGTGTAGACATAGGAATTGTTGAATAAAAGAAGCTGTGTGGTAGGTAAGATCCAAGATGGGAGATGACAGAAATAACCATGAAATAATAATACTATGAAAGTATCTTGACACATTACAGGTGTCAATACCCCACATGGAGAAACCTGGCAAGCAGTTGGAATTTTCATATTGCAAAAGTAATACGCAGTTGTAGAATCTGTTTCATAGCAAATGCTCTAAAACTGGATAGATTTACAGAAACTTTCCAACAAAGTGGAGCTTTTTGTTTGTTTTACATTTCAGATTCTGGAGTCTCAGGAATCAGCAGAAGACCAGATACAAATCCATTCCTAGCACCTCGATCTGCTGCAGTGCCTCTCATAACACCTGCTCCTAGTTCTGGGCATTTACTGATGAAACCTATTTCAGATGCTTTGCCTACTTTTACACCACTGCCGGTGTCCCCCGATGCCAGTGCTGGTGCTGTACTAAAAGACCTCCTAAAACAGTAGATGACCTTGAAACAACATGATGTTGATAGCACTTTAAGGAAAATGAGAACACTATGCTATATATAAAATTTACCACAGTGAGGCCTTCTGTATAAAGTTGTATACTTGTTTGCAATTGTATCTTGTTTTTCCTTTAATTACAAACTAATGTAAATTTGAATGATTGCATGCAGAGTTGCCTTCTTTGTAGCAAATATTCATTTGGGACATAGGTTAGATTTTGTTGCTAGATTGTCAAAAAACAGTTTGAAGAACTTTTAAACTCTAGTTTTATTTTTGAGTCCTTTCAGTTATGCATATGCAGCATTAATTCTTTGGTGTTGAGGTCCTTTTTTTCCATGAAAACAATCTGCCGTTGGCAGCAGAACTTCAAGAACCAAAATTAAAAAATAAATTAATAGAAACACCTAGCCAAAATTGAACTTACAAGAGGTGTTGAGGTGTTGAATTAATGATATAAATTCAAAAGAGTGAAAAAATGAGTAAATGGGAGTGCCATTAATGAGTAGCTGTACTTTTCCCCACAGAGAATTAATTGCATTTAATTGTATTAAGGCATGTATCTCATGTTTACAGGATTATTCATTTTGGGGGGCAATTTGGGGCATATTAATCTCTTTTGCACATGAATTTGATTCTTTTTCCCACACCTAATAACTGCTTTAAGCAGTCGAGCCCATCAGCACCAAGGAGTCAACTGTGAGAGTGCTTAATTTTTAGAGGTGCACGTGACGAAGAATGGGTCATTGAGCGAAAGATAAGTTCATATACGTAAAGATGCTGCATTGTGATGGTCTAAGATGTATATTTGACACACTTTTTATCTTGCTGTATTTTGTAGATTCAAATATAGGCTTAAAGCTTTAACGTATGTATAGAATTTAAAGGGAAGAACACGCTTACTTATCCCAAATATGTAAATAGGTCTTTGTAAGACCAAGGCCAAAGTGAATTTTTCTGTAAATTTTGCTGTGACAATTTGTACACATTGTTGGCAAGTAAGGAATGACGTTGCATACTAAAGGGAAAAATTCAACTTATAACAACAATTAATCAAGATAAAGCATCTTCATCTTAGTGTGTAATTTCTAAACCTTTTTATATGCTATTGTTTAGTCAATGCTAAAAGATAACTGTTGTGCAGGTTCTATATTAGAACTGTCAACATTTGCTTCTCATTTTCATTAAGATCCTGGAGTGAATTGTTGTAAGAGGTATATTTAAATAAAATTAACCACAGAAACTTGTACAGAATCAACCAAAACAATGCAAGAAATCTTTGCGTTTATTTATGTAGAGGTCAAGTACTGAATTTGCCTTGAAATCTAGCAAAGTTTATTTTAATTACTGTACTTACCTTGATAACTTTTGTCCCTTTTCTCTGGTATGTTAGTGTTTCGTGGAAGACTTATGAATATTTGGAAGTGACCATATTGGATTTTTATTTAAAATGTTTTGCTCCCTTAATAGGCAATGTCTGTTGGCAGTCTGACTTCTGACAGAATGGCAGCCACACATAGTGTACCAAAGTAAATTCTGCATTATGTAATAAATGAAATGAGAATTTAAAATTACCTCTTCTGGAAACGTTTCAGTTTGGTACTTCAAATGTACATCTTTATTTAAGCTAATGGACTGCAATAGGTATATTTTTTTTCTATAGCAAATATAAAGAAAACTGAAATCAGGTACCTTCCATGCGTTCTTTCTTGTTCTTGTCATCATGTTTATTTGAAGATGTGCAACTGCTTCTGAATCAAATTGTTTTTGGGTGAGCCAAAGCACAAATAAACACTTCAAAAATCATGTATGTTACATATTACAAATGGAATATACTAACTAAGCAGATCTTAACTTCAGTGTAATTTTTTTCTTCAGTTACAGAGAACTTAATATGTTTGTGTATCTTTTCCAGGAGGCTTTATAAACGCCAATAAATAAAGCGTGGTGAGACCATTTGTTTCAGGATGCTGTAAATCAGCTTCATTTATACCGTAAGTTAAAGAGTTTGAGGAGGGAAATATAAAACCAAGTAGAAGTATTGAAGAACTTCAGAGTTCTTCATTAAGGTCCTTTGGAGAAAAGGAGAAAATCCTCTACAGGAGTGATATCAGATATTTCAGTCCTTAAATACTAGGAGGTCTGTTGAACTGTGGTGAAAATCTTCCATGGCTTAGAGAGTTCTGTTCTAGGGCTTATTCTAAACTTACATTAGTAGGTTTTGCTCTTTATTAGAGATAAAACGTTCTGTTTTCCAGCCAGCACTTTCCCACTGAATGGTGCAGAACAGATACATTGCCTTGATTCTGTTTCTTAAACAGTCTCACCCACTGCTTTGAGTAACTTACAATATTTGTTTTTATTGAAAGATTTGTGAAAATATTTTTTTTCCTCTGATTTTCTTCTGAGTTTACTTTGTGCTTGACAACTTTTGTATACATTTGCTTTACCAGCTTCCTGCATTTAAGTATGTGACTCATGTAGTCTATCCTGTTAATTGTGTGGGTCTTTCACACAGCAGAGGGGGTGGGGGAGAAGTCCCTTTAGAATTTGAACAGTTGCAGTAGTTGGAAATTTTCCTTAACTCATTTGCTTTCTTCTCATTTTTGCAGAGAAAAAGGAGGGTGGTCCTTCTATATTTGGTCTAACAGGCTGTTGCTAATCTTTAGTGGTAAAGAAAGAAAAAGGAATGGATATAGCAAACTTGGTGTAAGGGAAAAAATAAGGGTGGTTCTTTGGTTTCTTTATTATGAATGCAGATCATCCTGTGTCACACATTCCCTGCAAAGAAAATGATGTAGCTGGTTGGTCTTTGTAATTACTACTATAGAATGATGCATTTTATTTGTTTTAAATTAAAATTTCTTGCATTAAACCAGTCACAGTCATATGGCACACAGTTTGTAACATTATAATGATAAATATAGAAATAATATGATTTGTCTTTTATCAAGCATCAGTTCCCAGCCTGCATTTTTCTATTCCTTCTTACTCGTATTCCTGATGCACTTCACATTAGTAGTTACTTATAAGACAGGCTAGCTGGAAAATATGGATATGATTGAGTGACAAAGCTGAGGAGACTGAATGGAAGATTCTTGCTTTGTAAGTGTTTCACATTATCGCATGCTTCATGAGAGCTTTGCAATGTTAAGCTTTGATGTCCTGTTACAGTTTTAATGACTTGATTGTAAAAGCTCAAGAGTTATTTTTCAGCTACCTTAATCTGACATAATTGTAAATCGGGTTACAATCTGGGAGCAGTTGTAACTGGAATAAAATTAAATTCTTACTCAGCCTTATACTTGAAGAAAAAACAGCCGTTAGCTTAATATGGTAAAACATGAGTATACTGTGGAAGTAACAGGGATAACAGCTTTATGCATTCTTTCACACAGAGATCTTTGAGGTAGCTGTACATTAAAAGTAAAGCAGCCATTGTGTCAGTGTATCTGCATCAATGTTTAAAAAAATATATATGTGCCATACATATAGCAGTGCTACCAGTAAAGCTTAAGGAACTGAAAAAGATTGTATGCATTTGTTTTACTTCTGCTGTTTCCCCCTTCCACAAAAATTTATAATTTGTTTTCATATATGCATGTGACTTTCAGGATTGCAAGGATTAGCAGCCTAATGTTGTTATTTTGGTTTGTACCATTATATCCTACTGAATTTATTTTCAGTCCTGCAGAGCTTAAATATGGAAGCCAATCTGCAATAAAAATAAAGGAACAGACAACTGCTGCCTTCTTATTTAAGTAGGAACAAATAATTTATATATGGCATGTTGTTTACAGCAGTAGCAACACTCAGTCTTCAGCTGTATGTTTGTCTTGAGCTTATAGAGCAGTATGGTGTTCTAAACTTCAGTGTCTGAAAGCATCACTTTCTAACTCCTGAGATACACTTTATAGCAAGTAATGGTTAAATGACATTATCGGTGTTAAGTGTGCAAGAAATGTCTGTTGTTTGCAGGTTGTATTAGCTCTGTTGCATAGCTAATTCAGATTAATTTGTTTCGTGTCATGAGTTCAGCCATGCTGCTAGAAGTCTCAGACATCTTGCCAAGCAGAAGAAAATTGTATCATGTAATTAAAGGCTAATTTTCCTTGTCGGAAATAGTAATGGGAAGATAACCATTAATTGTTTCTTACCTAAAAAAGGGCACTTATCACGTGCTAAGTGCCATACTAAGTAATTTGGAGTCATTCTGTTCCTTCTTCCTGAGCTTGTGTTATTGCTGGTTGAATCTGATTTCTTTAACTGTTCACAGATGTTGTACATCATCCTTGATCTCTGGCAGTAAATTAATCTTCTCTCCACCCTTCTGTTAAGGTTCCCATTAGACATCTCACAGATTTTAAAATTGATATCATTTGCACTCAAGTTTCTGGCAGTCTGTGCCAAACTGCCTTTGGAAAGGTTACTGTTTCTGGGTCTGTGATGTTCAGCGGATAACTATCAGTGTGAATGTTCACACTAACAGAGAGAAGTAAAAATAAAACACCACTTCCCAGGCCTCCTAAACAAGAGGCTGAGAACACCTTTTTTCTCTGTTTTCTCTGTAGCAATTTTGATTTGAGATCTACACGGTATTTTATTTTATTTTAGTTTGTTTCTTCTCACTGGGAACCATATGCAAATGTTTTGAGAAAAACACAATGAAGGCAGTGACATGGACCCAGAAGGCTTGTTAGTGATAAAGTAAATTAATCTGATGAATTTAATAAACTTGCATGTTGATCAAATTTTACATTAGTTACCTCAGCCAATTAAAAACCATTTGTTGTGCTCATAATAAGATGCTAGAATGATTCCTATTTTAAAGATACAGTATCTGTGACTGGGGATCAAAATCTTCCAATGTTAAAAGGAGAAAGGGAAACTTAGCATCTGGAACCTGAGTACACAATTGAGGGAACTTCATAGCTAAGATTATGCCTTGTAGTCCTGGTTCAGTGATCTGCAGGAGCTGCACAAGGTTCTGTAGTGGTGTTCTGGCTTGCTCTGGGAGGGGGGATATTGCCCTAAATTGACATGGAAAGGAGGAAATGTAGTTTCTCACTCAATAATGTGGCCTCAGCTTTGTTTCCCAATCTGTAATCATAAAGAAGGAATCTCTTGGATCCTTGTGATTTTATTTGCATTTAGGTGCACCATTTTCTTAGGTGGCGAGCAAGCTTTGGATCATACCACGCACAGCTTGTTG
This sequence comes from Odontophorus gujanensis, assembly GCA_013399175.1. Taxonomy (NCBI): domain Eukaryota; kingdom Metazoa; phylum Chordata; class Aves; order Galliformes; family Odontophoridae; genus Odontophorus; species Odontophorus gujanensis. The sequence continues at coordinate 640,319 of VXAB01007349.1, read as the reverse complement.
TGCACACAGGAGTCTTCAATCATCTGTTTCTAGTGTTGCATGTTTTAATGAACTCTAGTTTTGCTTTGGCCAGACCCACCTATGTCAGGACTTAAGCCTCGTGCTCTGTAGGAACACAAGAGGAGTATTCTCTTAAGTATTTTTACAGTAACTGGCAAGTACTCTCAGAGTCACTGATGAGGAGTTAACATGTTTTGCAAAGGTGTGAAAGCAAGATAAACTGACAAGGGCAGATAGGTTACCTGATTGAAGATGCTATTGATGAGCAATAGTGAAATGCAGCTGCACTGGTTGTGTGGGGCTCCTTTATTGAAGATTAGCTAAAATGTGTGTTTTGCAACAAAAACTTCAGAGGTGAATTGTTTCTGAAGAAAAGTGTTTTGTTCACCGCAAAAAACTAGGAAATGTCTTTCTGGGTTTACCTCACAAAACCAAAAATTACTAATATCATCCAGTGTATACAGTGTGAATATTGTTTCCTTAGTAAGAAAAATGGATATCCAAAACCAGGATTTCTTGTGCGTGTATTTTGCATCAAAACGTCAGCTTCACAAACCACAAGCTGTTTTTCATTGTGGAAAGGTTAAGTCATCTGACACAGACCCTGAAACGTCTCTAGAAGACTATTTCTAAAATAGTGAATGTGAAATTCTTATGTGGATTATTAGGAAATCATGGAAGGGCTTCGCTCTGTCCCATCTGTTCCTAGGTTCTTCAAAGGCACATCTATGCACTTATCAGCAAGATGTAGTTGTACTCAAACAGAAATATGTGTGCATTTGGTCACTGCATTTGCTACAGCTGAAGCATATAAGGTGGGCTGGTGTGATGCTTATCTGTGGAGGTGTACAGCTAGAGAATTAATGCTTGCTTTTTAACTGTCTGACAACAATTCCCAGGCTTTGAGAAGACCATTCTTTAATCCAAGAAAGCAGTGTTCAGCTCAATCTTGGTGCTTCAGATGTCTGCTGAACCTGAAAGCAGCAGAGATGATTGCATGTGCATCAGGTGGGGATTGCAGTGAAACAAGCTGTATATGTTTCTATACCTGCAGGAGTGTTTTGAAGACAGTAGACCAGAAATTAAATTTCCCCATGGCTCAGCCTAGATAAACCAAAGAGGTTTTGCAGACCTTGAGGCAGATAGGTAATGTTTCTTCTTTTGAGCAGCCTCATCATACATAACGCTTCTTGATGGAATTTTGATCAGTCCAAGGAGTCAGGGAAAAGCAGCACGTAACAGGCTCAAAATGGCATGTATTTTGTTGTTCTGCAGCATCCTGTGGAGGTTGCTGCATGGAGTGAGCAAAGTCAGGTGGTCAATCCTGTCCTAATCAAAGCAGACAGGTGTTAGTTCCTGACTCCCCAGAGTGGGAAACACTACTAAACATAACCTTATGAGAATGGAAAGCTGAAAGTAGTAATGCTTCAAATCTAAGCTTTTTTTTTTAAATTAGCGTGCACTTAGTTAGCTTCATGCTCCCTAAGGTTTTGAGAACTTGACCTTTGTATGTTGCCCAGAGAGACAGTCCGGGAAGCAGTGCTGCAGAAGCCAATGTTAAGCTTGCCAGACACAACTGAATTAATACAACTAAATAAAAGTAACCTGATTTATACAGCTTAGGTACCTTCAATGCAGGTGGCTCCTGAACAGTATTACTGATGAAATCATTTTTAGCTTGAACAGCGAAGTGACAACTGGGCTTGACTGGTACAACAGCAACAGAAAATAGATGTTTTGAGCAGATAAGTCCAGCTGGATAAGAATGTTAGTTCTTAACTGGAAATATCTAGGAAAAAAAATGAGATTTGTAGATGTTATTTCTCAAGATAATTAGTAATGGCTATTAGAGTGATCTGAACATTTTCTGGTGCTTTATAGGAAGGAAAATAAAGGATTCAACTTTCACTTAGTCATGACGTGAGTGAACCATGTGAAATGTTGTTTGTAAAACTGACTTTTATGTAGAAATATTTGACTGTCTCCTGTAACAGTTTTCTTTAATTTTATAAGGTATTAAAATGCCGTGTCTCAAGTCAAGCTTCTGTTTTGTAATGAGAGAGTGTTTCCAGAATCACAAGCAAATCAATGAGTTCTTTCTGATTCATCCATATGTTTCAGTTTACGTGCCATACCACAGAACTAACGCTGAAGTGTACCAGGAGTAAAAATAGAGTAGAGAAAGTGCCTTGAGTGGTAGATTACAGCACTGAAAAATATCAAAAAACTGAAGCTTTTTCTGGAAATACAATTGGAAAATATTTAGACTGCACTTTGCTCTGTATGCTGAAGTAATGTGTGCCAACAAAAATGTGGGCAAATAGAAGATTGCCTTATTTTTGACAACAGGAGCAGGAATAGATGTGTTTAGCAGTTTTCAGTTAACTTAGGGGAGGATTATTATGAAACTAAAAAAAATTTGAGCACAAGATTCTAAATAAAATGAGTCATAGCTAGACTCGCCAGATCTGTCTGGACCCAAACCTAGGCTCTGAATAGTACATTGTCTGCACAGTACTCAGGACCTACAGAGTGCCACTTGTAGGCAAAGGTCTCGTAGGTGGAACCTCTGTCTTCAATGGATTGTGTCAGAGCAGTGACTGTGGTGTGCTGCCCCAAATCTGCTTACATAAGCTGGGGGATCAAGTAGTCCCTGGCAGTCCTGTCATGGCGTTCTTCTAAACTCAATCAGTGGCTCCAATCAGATGCTTTGCAGGCATCCTAAGGCCTGCGCTGGCCAAACTGACAGAATTGAACCTGTAACTCCCAGGAAGAGGCTTACTTGTACTCTGTCATAGTGATGTTGTCTTTATGCTTGGCATTTAGAGCCCTAGTTGCCCATGTCAATGTATTTGACTACTACTAAAAGAAGTGCCAAGGAGAGGAGATGCATTTGGTGCTGAGAAGTTCCATCTCTCTGAAAATTATCTCAGACCATGGAGTTTGAACTTTGAATGTTCTTGTGTGGAGCCAGAAATTGGACTCAGTACTCCTTGCAAACTCCATTCAACTCATATTCTATGATTCCAGCTGTAAAGGATAATCTCCAGGCAGAGCCATCTCACCAGAAACCGTGGGTGTGCTATCCAGGACCAAGTATATAGCTCTGGTGAGCAGCTTCATTGGCACATTCTTGTTAATGAGCAGCAGCTTAGAGATCAGACCTATTCTTTTGAAATCAGTTGATTCTAATGGAATCAGAAGCAGTAACAATTTCAAGGTTGTTATTATAGACTCAGCGTGTGATTATGTGATACCTTCTAATTAAACTGCAGTGTGGTTTCTTTAGCATCATCTGACAAGGGATTTTGGAATGTCCTTTGGAGATATCAGTAAATTATATTGTCTCAATCTCTCGCCTGTTTACTCAGCTACCGTTTCAGAAAGGTCCAGGGGATTTGTGAAATGTGGCTTCCTATTACACTTGTCACAATGACTTTTCCTCAGCTTACATGAGCTTGTGTTCAATATTTCTACCTTTAATTATAATTTAGTACCAGTGTGCCTGATGTAGTGGATTTACTCTTCCATATTTTATTTAGCACTTAACAGAAACCTGTTGAATACAGAATTTTACTTGGTATCTTTTGTTCTTGTAGTATGGAGGAGCTTTTATGAGTGTAACACTTACAGCAGCGTACATGCAGATCTGTTACAACACTTAATTTCTAATGTCAGGTGAGCTCTGATGAGTTGCTAGTCTTTATTTTGTTGATTTGTTCTACAGTCTCTTCTACTGGCACTTCAATTTATGCAGGTTCTCGAAAGTATCATTTTCTTTCTCTCTCCCTCCCTCTTTCTCATTCCACAATGGGAACCTCTTGAGATTTCTCTAGGAAACACAGATAAAGAAAAATTACTTAATTTTCTTCTGTGATTTTATCTTTCCTAAGTTCTATTTTTATACCTTGTACATCTGCTGGTTTTGCAGGCTGTTTGGCAGTTTTCCTGAGCTTGGTGTGTCTGAAAAATAATTTATTATTAACTTTCATGTCTCTTACAATTTGTTTCTCCAACTTTATTGGCCTGCTTTTCCATGTTTTTTACACTCAATCTGTCAGTGTGTTTATTCCTTTCTATTTTCTTTCAGCGCAAATCCAGCTCCTTGATTGTGAATCAATCAATCACAAGTCAAAGCAAAGGGCAATGGGTAAAGAAAAGAAACAATCTGTACAGTAAGTTGTATCCTTTTGCAAGACTTGAGTGTTGCACTGCATAAACAACAGAGCTAGCAAAGAGTAGGAGCATCCCCTGCTCAGTGGAATTCTTTGCAGAAATGGCACCCACTGGACTCTGAATTTCTTCAGTTTGCTAGTCCTCATTGCTGCATGGTGGCAAATTTTGAAAACAATTGGTTGACACAATTTTTATTACCCATTTTCATAGCCAATTTGTTTCAAATGGTTTACTTAACTCATGAAACCCCAAATTAGCAGGTAAATTATGAAATGGTGTAATCCCTGCTATGGGAATAGGTAAATTTAAAGAAAGGAAGGCCCAATTTGTTACAATGGAGTAGAAAATTGCTTTTTTAAAAAACTCTTTTATTATACATCTAATCTAGAAACTACTTATTTGAAAAGAGAATCCAAAATTACTAAAGAAATTTTTAGAATGTCTTTTTAAATGGTTAGGAAGGCAAGTGAGTAAGTGCAAAAGGAAGTCAAAATTAGCCCTTTCTTCACATGGGAATGTTCTGCCAGTCCCACGTCTGTCTGAAACAGTGATTGATAGCTATCTGACGCATTAAACCATTAGATAAGGAAAAGTTTAGGCACCCTTGTTGATTGTTTTATTGGAATAGATAAAACAGAAGTCTCTGCTTATTGGTACATATTTAAAAGGGGAATGTTTTCCACTACCTGGAACGAGACAAGCTCTGGAAGAGAGGTATGTTGTCAAATATTTTTCTGCTCTGGGTTCATCAGCAGGGTTCTGGCAGGTGTCCTTACCAAAATAGTGCACATACTTGGGAACACTCAAACACCCCCTTTGGGAGATGGCATTTCCACTGACTTGTTTGGGTTTGCTCTGAACCTGAAGCGTCTTAATGGAAAATGCAGTTAAGTGCTTGATGCCATAGAGGATAATGTCCTGCTCTGGATTTGAATGAATTGCTAAGCAAACTAAAAGAAGTATCAAAGAAAAGGGAGAAAGGATACTCAGCTAAATCTGGGGAAAAAATACCAAAAATGTTAATTTCATGTGATGGAAATTATGTACCTGGGTGAGGAAGGGAGCACAGGTGAAGCTGATACTTTACCAGCATACATGCCCCCAGCATGCAGGAAATGCTTTTGAGATGGTTTGGAATGGAGAGTTACTGCCTCAGAGTGGCTGTTCTGATGTGAAGCCTGACACTGCTGGGAACAGATATGCACCACAGCAAACACCCTAAGCATAAGTTAGTAAAGAACTTGAGAAACTGCAAACGACTGTGCAGTCTTGAGGCATTTAAACATAAAATAAATTGGTCCTGAAGTTTTCTAAGGGAAACATAGTATTTCTAACTGACTAGTTATAATTGGAGACTAATGGCTTATGTGTCACAGGCACTTGCAAAGATTGGCTTGCTCAAATAGCAAAACAGACTTTACTCCTGGTCCAGAGGTATTAGCAGTTTTATGTTTTTATTTATGGGAGGTCATAAAGAATTTATTCATGCTTCTAACGGGTGCTGGTAACCATCATAAGATTAAATAGTATTGTTTTCGACCACACTGTCCAGAGCATTTGACAAAAATGCAGTGAAGAAAAGACTACAGCCTAGATAATCTACATGCCAATCTTATGAAATAAATAACAAACTGAAATGTCTGTCTAGTTTCAAGCAAAATGTGAACTGCAGTTTCCAGAGCTATACTCAAAAATGAGATGATAAAGGAAAAAAAGTGGGCATATCCTGATGCCAAGACATAGGCCTGAACATCAGAACCTCAGATGCCAACAGCTCATGGGGAAGCTGTCAGTTCTGAAGGAGATATTCTGTCCTTGCATAGGATAATGTTCTATGTGCTTTTAATGGTAATATAGTTTTAAAGGCATAAATGTAGGTCATTTAAAGATCAAAAAGTGAAGAATAAAAGAAATGAATGTTGTATCCTGATAGAAATGAACAGTAACACTGAGGAACCTGCTGGCAGTTGTTACATGCACTAAAATCGCTGTGAAAGAGCCTGTATTTTTCCTGGGAAAGTTATCAAGAGCTTTTTGTTTGCTTGTTTGCATTACTCTTAGCTGGGGGAAAGGATCAAAAGGAAAGCATTCTTCCAAGAGGAATGAAAATCTAAGCAAGTGAACATCAAAATTAGTCTCACTAAAGGTGATACACCTGATAGAGTTTTGTCTTGCAGATGATGTAGTTAATTGGTTTAAGCTGTTTGGGTTTTGGTACACACCTGCTAGATCATACTATTCTTTATTTCATGGGATGATTAATGTGTTTATAGAATAACGAAGATCAGTCAGAGCCCACATTTAGTGTTGCTACACTGCAGAATGGAGCCAGTGGTGCCCGGGTTTTCCATTGATTACTTTTTACTTAAAGTAAGCATGCTGTTAGAAACAAGCATCAGAGCAACCACAGACCAGCAGATGCACAAGAACTTAGGCAAAACAGAAACTTTAGATTACGTGGTCCGATGGAGTGCTCACAGAATATTTGCAGCACACATTAAAATGGCATACACACTTACTGCTTCTGGAGAGCAGTGATAGCTGCAGCAGTACTGCATTACACGGTGCTGTCAGCCCAAGAGAGTGCCTGCTTCGTGCAGATGTCATCCCCACAGAGGAGGGAAGGAAGGGATGCTGCACTGGCTCTCTTTTCTATGGATATCTCACACAGGTGGTACCTTTACTGTACAGAGACAACTGTACCTGCAAGAGATGGGAGTGCAACAGGAACTGTTACATCTTCTCCTTCCTAATGACAGGAGTGTAACCTGCAGATCAGTACAACGTGACGGGGCATCTCGGGGGCTCTGCATTTCCAGTACGTTCTAGTTAGCACCAGTCATGTTTTTAAAGTTACGTATTATGTTAATTTTCACAGTTAATTATAGCTTGTGTTGTATTTGGCTAGGAAAGGAGAATATGCAGAGAAATATGCTTCTGAGCTTCTGGTCCAAGCCATCTGGAACAGGTTATTACGTTATTCGTGTTATGAGACAGCATTTATAGCTGTATTTCAGACCTGGGTGAAGCTGACCTCAGCTGATAGCATAACATAATCCATCTTTGAAAAGGAGAGGGAAGACTCCCCAAATACCAAGAGTTTGCTATTGGATTCTGTGCTGAGAGGTGGAAGAAAGAAGGCCAATGCCTTTCACACAGAATTAGGGGTTCAGACCACATGTGCTCAGTACTATTCAGGTGGCATCGGGGGAGATGTGTGTGTTTCAGATTGCTGCCTGTCACGTGTTATATTGATACATGACAATATCAGAAATTTTCTTATTTAGATATCTCCAGAAACACTTTAATCAACCTCCAAAGTCTGATCCCAGCCTGTGAAGCTCATTGGTGGTTGGCTGATGTCTAAATGTAATTGTTTCTGCAAATGCCCTGCAGTTGTGCTTTAAGTGTTTTAGCAGTTTTTCTGGTAGGAAATTTGGTCCCACAAGGTTTCGTGGAGAAAAAAAATGAACGTTTTAACCATCTAATGTTTGGACACACGCCCTTAAAGTGTCAGTTATTGGCAAAGTCCTTTACTGAATTCAGGTCTGCACAAGATGTCTATGACTTGTCATTTTCAGTATGTTTGGGCTTACACACCAATCACTACACGTATCTGTATAATTTGACTGCTCACACAGTTTGACAATGTCCTTGGGAATGTTCAGAGAAGGTGAACTTCAAAAAAAATTTACAAGAGCTAAGAAACATTTTTGGCTGATACAGTTCTAGAGAAGTAAATATAATAGCAGAACTTTAAAAAGAGATGAAATGTAGTAAAAGTAGAATATGACTTGTATTTGTGAAGCAGACTTTTTGTTCAGGAATGTCGAGTGTAATTAACTCTCACTGGGTACTATGACCTAAATACAGCTTTTGTCTTTGCATTCAGAAGCTGCTGTGTTGCATTCTCTGGTGCTGACAGTCACTGTTCGTGCAGTGTTCCGCGTTATCTACAGGAGCGTGGCACAATTCATACATTTCACTGTCTCATCCAAGGAGAGTAGAGTTGAAGGTATGCTACATAAGTTGTGTGCCCTTTATCCTTATATATTACGCAGTTTTCAAAGCGTGTGTCTTAAAAGTAATTAGAGCTATGATTTCAGCCCTAGCTATGTGCAAAGCAAGTTTTTAAGACCATATTCAGTTACTCAGCAGAACCCCATTCTGCACTGTGAACTGTTCTACACCTCCTCCAGAAGACAAAGTCAAGGTAATCTAAGCTAATGGATTTTACAACATGAGGAAACAGTTGACCACTGAAGTAAGAGGGCTGTTCCACCTGAACTTTCGTCACCATCCTACGCATAAACGGTGAAGAGGTCAGTAGGTGGTGTTGAAAGATGCGCTGAATAGTACTCACTTTTACAGGATGAACAGAAGAGTTTTTGTGTACCACAAATGCTTTTCTTTATGCAACTCTTCTTATCAAAGAAAGATGTGAGTTGGGTGTTGGCTACAACTCATTATTTTGTGGCAGGTCATAGTTACCAAAAGGTACTGCAGAAATTACACAGCCATAGCAAATCCTTTTGTTTAGGAAAAAAAAATCACCATGCTGTGAACTAACCCAAGATGTGGTTTGGTACTCTTTTTATACTCTGGATTTTATCCACTCCAGCTGCCTGATGGAGACAGGAAAAATCAAAACATTTGTGCAGTGTCCCTTCTTAAGGGAGCCACTTAGCTGATCGAGTCTGGATGCACCTCCTGCCTCCAGTGCTGGAGCACCTCTTCCAGATGGCTGATGAATCAGAGCTCTGCAGTCTGAGCCAGGAACAGACTTGTGCTGCACCCCATGCCGAGATTCTGGCATGCATTAATGATTTTGCCATGGAAAGTGAGAAAACTTCCATGGATCAGCAAATGAAGTATTAAGAAGTATATGAAACAAGCTCATCCACAAGTGCGGAACTTCAGAGCATCTGCTTTGCTGTAAAGGTGTTTCTAATAGCTTGAGTAGACCTTCATACACCTAAAATACAGCAAGCATGGTGATTTATGGGCTTGCTAGCTCTCCAGATCATTGAGCAACACTGGTCCTATGTTGGAATGACGACACTACTGACTGTTAACTTTTGCCTAAATGAAAACTCACCCAGTTTTTGTTGGTTTTCTGATCCATGAAAAAACATGACCAACTTCTCCAGAATTCTAGTGTGTGTTTTTGTTAAGCCCAGGAGAAGTTTATTTATAATAAATTAATTGGTTCCTGTTGGTCTGTAAATATATTGACACCCTAGGGGAGAGTTTACATTTCCAGGCAATGTAGTGATGAAAGCATATCACTGAGAGACAAGCTGTCAAAAGCAGCACTGAGCTTCTGGTGCTCAATTTTTGTTTTTGTTATTACTCACTTGGACAATCACAACCACTTGGTGAGATACGGCGCTCTCGTCCCATCGGCACCAATGTGATTTCTGGGTGCTCAGCAGCCCTGAAGCGGCTGAATCTTTGTTTCTCGTGCTGTGTATCCACACTTTGAGGCCAGTTTTAGAAATATCTTTTCTGTTTATCCATAAGAAATGGAAAGATGTGATAGAGATTTTATTTCATCAGACCTTTCAGTTCCTTGGGAATTAATGGTTTTCACAGATGGAAGCTCTACAGAAGTTCAAAATATTCATTTAATGTTTATGTCTGCATTTCATTTCTGAGTTCATCTTTGGGTTTCAGATAATCTTTGCAGCATCTGATTGCTTACCACTCACATCTTGTACCGAAGTTGTGCCTGGGGCAAAGTTGCAAAACACTTGAAAAGGGACTTTATTTCCTTCCTCTTCAGTCATAGCTGGAGATCTGCAAGATATGTCTTTCCTGAGAAATTCCATTTCAAAACTTCTCCCTTCAGCACAGGGTCAGCTTAAAAAGGACCGGTGTTTGTAGACAAACCACTTGCTTTCCTTTGAACATTTAATTTGTTTATTCCTGTTTTCAAATAATCCCCAAGCAATATAGTTCCTGTAGCTGTGATTGTCATGAATTCAAGTTATTCACCTCCCAGAGGGTCAGAACTTTCATCGCTATGCCATTGGCACGAAGCAGCGGGTGTTGCATATTCATCGTCCGAGACACCGGCTAGAGGGCCTCAAAAAAGTCTGACTTTTTTGTTCTCAGAACAAGGAAAACAATCCCTTCCTTCTCCAGTCCCCTGATAAGAGTTTCTGTCCAATAACGGTGCTCTCTGCTCTGAGGCACATTTAACTGAGAAGTTTGCAGCGGGAGAGGCTTTCCTTCAAGCTGTTAGTGCTTTATCCTGGCAGGCTCCTCGAGATTGTTGTGAGGAGTCTAGCCAGTTGGTGAGCTTTGTAATCTAAACCAGCTGTCCCAGGCTGAGGCCCCCATTTGCATTGTTTAACATACTTAGAAAATGAAGTGTTCATTTTTAACATTCCTCCTCCAATTGGTTTAATGCTGAATTACAGAAGAGAACTAAGCAAAACCAGGTGCTTTCTCTGTATTCTCTCCAGTGTCTGAGGAGGTACGGACTGCTCCCGATCTTCTCCGTTACTTGTTCTTTCATTCTTTGGACTATAAATGACCGAGGAACTGAAGTGCTAGCGGAGGGTAATGTTTGGAAACACTTTCTAGTTATTCATCAGCACAAGCTCTGTTTTTTTCCTACCTTTCTCCAACAGTTTTGGACATGCAAGGATTAAAAAGGTAAGTGCTATGCATGAAACTTCTGTACTTTCTGGAGGGAAACCTACGTGTGGAAAATATCTGTGGAGAGGATTCAGTATGCCAATTCACTTGCTAAAACCATTTGCACAGAGAGGGGATCTCTGTGATCAGACGTGGGAAAAGATGATATGTCTGTTACTGAAGGTGCGCTGTCTCCCACAATTTTCTTCTTGATCTGTGCTTATATTCTGTACTTTAAGAATCCCAGCACTTGTGGGAGTACTGAATTGTAACAGCAAATGGGTCCCCCAGCTGCAATGATTAATTTGAAGCCAATTAGCTTCTATTGCAGAAGTTAATTACTACTTTGAAATACTTTGCCTGCCGGACAAGCTACTGTGACCAGCTGAACGTAGCACTTGATAGAGTGTGCTGCATGACTTTTAATAATTCTTGAGGGGATTTGAGAGCTCAGTAATGGGCAAATTGTGATGACTGCAGACAGAACACGTATGAGGCAATAAGGTCACCCTCCACCCCAAGAGGGAAGCATATATTATCCTGTAACAACAGAAAGACTGTCTAGAAAAATACGAATTTTGTCTGGCTGACTTTACAGTGGATTTTGTCAGTGTGCACTGCTCAGCAATAATGTGAAGTGCAGCTCTAGGTACATGGGGCAGCTAGGTGTGTTAGCGTTCGGCTATAACCTGCTGTATTTCCTTCTAGTGCTGTTCTTGCCATGTGCAAAGTGAGGGTGCAGTCTTTATATCTTTTGCATGCTTTAAAATGACTTCAAAAAGATTTACGGAATGAAGAATGAAGTGCAAGTCTAAATGGATAATGTACTCGGAATGCTTTGCTTCAAGGAAAAATCTGTGTAGAATTTGCTTTCCCTTGTCACTCAGAAGCTGCCAGTGAGGACAGTGTATCTCCAGAGCACTACGGACAACCATTTTAGAGTTTGTTTTCACTTTCCAGAGTTTGTGTATGTGTCCGCACTCAAAGCAAATGTGTTCAAATGTTTCCATCTCTGTTTGTGCACAGTTTTGTCTGATGATGCATTTGTAGGTCTCCTTCAGCAGCTCAGTTTGCAATGGAAATCAGAGGCAACTCTAAAAGAGAAAGCTGGCAGCTCACTGGAATAGCAGAACCTAAAACATCTTGTGATTCCTGTGCTGGTTTGTGGGAAACGTATATGATTGCCATTCAGAATTTCAATCCAAGCTAAGCAAGATTTAGGTTTAACTGTATTGAAAAGAAATTTTACATAAGGCAGAGGCAAAACAGCGAAACCCACAGCACATAGAGGAAAATCAATTATTACTGCCATTTCCTGGTTTTCTGTCAGTGAGTAAATACTCGGGGGTGCAGGTTAGCTGACCAAAGAATTTGCATGCTCCAGGTGAAGAGCCCTTATATAATAATTTATTTAATTTCTGAGCCCTTAGCCACAAGTTCTGCTATCAAGGGACCCTCTTCTGTCAGTACCCTTGCTCTGCAGCAAGGAGACCCAGCAAGCCCCAGTAGGTGCTAAGGTGATACCACTGAGGATAGCAACTTGCGGTACCTGATGACCTGGCATAGTGTATCTACTTGCAGAGTAATGTATCACCAAAGACTGGGAAAAGGGGCAGAATTTGACCCAAGGAAAATGGATTAATCTCAAAAATTGTCTCCTGGGGATGAAGAGTGGTTTAGCGGTTAGTGCAACTGGCTTGCATTCAGGACCTCCTGCGTGTCATCTCTGCAGCCCTGCCAATGAGTTGCACGATGAGCTTAGGCATGGCCTATGCTCTGGTTTACCCATCTGTAAAATGTAAATAATGTGCACGAAAAACTTTGATATTTTCAAAGGAAAAGTGCCACAGAGGTGGCAACAACGCTCTGTTGAATATTATGCACTTCCTCATCAAACAGCTTCTCTGCTGAATGTCACAAAAAACGGATTACTTAGCTGACATGTGCAGTCTGATTTTAGTCACAATTTTATAAAACCATAGTAAAATTACCGACTGAGATCTGAATGTGGCCCACAATTGTATTGCTCCCTCTCCAGAGGGCAAATTCATATTAACAAAAAACTCTGGAATGCACTGAAGTGTCACTAGCGATTAGTTTGTCTGTGTGTATTTAATTCTGTATAATGAGCCTGATTATCAGAAGGTTTTCAGCCTATTTTCTGTGCACTTTACAGGATACTGACTGCTTTCACACTGACCATCTTCCTTTCGAATCCTGGAAAAGCACAGGTGAGAGGTGTACAGAGAAATCTGTGCACCATTATATACTAAAGCACTATATGGCATGAGATTTAATTGGCAAGCAGGTGAATAGGAAGCTCTGTGGTCTGGGGTTTACATGGAGAGGAAGCTGTGTGGTCTAAGGGTTTAGAGGGGAGGACTGGGAGCCAACAGGATTCTGGAGTTGAACAAGGACTGAGTTTATTGACTCATCCTTGCCAGCTCAGCAAAATATCCCTGCAGAAACCTGGACCTCTCTAAAAACCCAATTCTGCTTCTGAACTGAGCACTTCTGAAAAACAAAATAAAAGCCATCCCAAGAGAGAAAGAACAGCTCAGTTCTGTAGTGGGGAACACCCAAGTTTGGAAAACTGTTTTGTGTAAACAGGCATGTTCTGTGCATAGCAGTCTGGCAGACTCTTGTCTTAAGACCTTTTTTTGGACTATGAGCCTGAATAACTACATCCTAGGTCTTCACTTTAATTTCTGCCCAAAGCCATCTTTGTTCAAGAGGCAGGGTAATTAAGGGTGGGTGGAAGTAGAGCAGTCCAGTTCTTGAAATAGCAGAAACATGAGTTCTTTGTAGTTCTTTGTGTTTTCCTCGGTTCCAAGTGGACTTCAAATTAGGAAAAACAATTCCCAAAGGCATGTTAAGCTTGGATTCCTAGTTGATAATCCAGATATGTTCAATATCCAGAGCAGTGTTTCTAAATACCTTTGCCAAAAGTCTTTGAAATGTAGTTGTGGGTTTTATTCTGTTACACTAAAAATTTCCTGCACATGGCATCTTTAATGACATTTCTGTGGAAAAAATAAAAAAGAGGAATCATGAATAGACTCTATTCCTGTGCCTTCTGGTTACATCAGTGCTTCTTGTTCTCTGGATGCCTCTTACTCACCTTCCTTAGCATAATCTATTTTACTGGAAGGATTCACTTGCGTCAACTATGTGACCCATAGCTAAATTGCTGGAGGCCCAGTCAAAAACAAGGGGGAGCAGGGAATCATTTTAATGGGTTTTGCCAGAAGTTGCCATTGTTGTCACTGTTTTAGAAATGCTGAGGGACAATGATTACGTGCAAAAGACTCCAGGTTTCAGCCCCGATGACAATCAGTAGCATAGGATGGAAGGAACAAGGTTTCCAGTAACCTTGCATGCATAGAACATACGCTGTGTAAATAATTCTCGGAAAATTTGAAGGTTTGGTGTAAAGGAAAGCCTTACTATTTTTTAGATTTCTAATGATTTATCTATGGCCTTCGTTCAGGTCAGATGGCTAACTTGTTGAGAAGTACTGAAACTTCCATGTGCGGAGTTCCAGAGTGTGTTAGGGAAGATAACTAGTACCTTTAAACTGGGCTCCTTTGTTCTGGCAAAAACAAAGATGTATTTTTTATTATTCTTCTCCAAATGTTAAGAGTGCTATGAACTGTATAGCACATCAGGTGCTGGTTATCCCAGCAGAGTAACAACCTAAACAGTCACCAACTGTGGGAATTACATTCTGAGTTAAGGGGCTGTCACATGGGCTGAAGATCTCAGGTTTATGCACTGCTGTCTGTCCATCCTTTATATTGGTGTACAGAACTTTGTGGCGTAGTGCTGAACAACTGTACTAAGCGTAATAATGTAGATGAGCATTTGACTCTGAAACACTCTCATTTCACAGTCACTGAGTGTCTTTTTTTTCCTTCTCATTTTAGCAGCAATGCACTAATGGGTTTGACCTGGACCGTGCCTCTGGGCAATGCTTAGGTAGGACTTACACTGAATAAACAAATTTAAATTGGGGTTCAGAAACAGTGGCTTTATTGAATTAACATTGTTCTGCTTTTGGTGTGTTTTAGCTGAAAAGTTCTCACTGTGTGATAAGTGTGTGCGCGTTTACATAGCCCAAGTATATATCTAACTGACAACTGAGATACTGACTGGCTCAGGGCTTCTCAAATGCCTGTGATGCATTGAGATGAGTTGTGGAGCTCAGTCCAGTTCCCAAATGGCAAGGACTGTACATGCTCCTTCTCTTTCATCTCTAAACTCTGTATTCACTAATTTTGTTGTCAGCCTCCACCTGGAGGCCACAGGTGAAGTCTACCACTGCTCCATGTTGAAACTTTAGGTCAGTCATTGAGGAAGCCATAGGGAAACACCCACTTTGCCCTATAGCATATTTTCATCAATGAATGTGAATGGAGGCTTCCAGTCTACAGGGCAGCATTTTCTTCATGAATTAAAGTCACCCAAGCAATTAGGAGGAATAACAGCAACAGACAGTTGACCTGTCTCAGCAGCCTAACACATCTGTGATACAAGAGCCAAACAACTGTTTGGTTTGGGAAAACCAAAACTGTAACTTTCTAAATCTGATTCAACAAATATCTCAACTGGAACAGGGAAGAGAGCTAACTCATGTCTCCAGATTGAACATCCCTAACTTCTTCAATGAGAGGGAGCCCAGGAGTTCTAAATCAGGATCCAAATTTCACAGCTGGGCAAACCAAACCACCAGAGTTTGAAATTCTGATCTCCATGTTGTGGTTTGGAGAGATCCACTAGCAGGAACAGTCAGTAGCATGCTGTAGCCATGTGTAAATCAGAGTTTAAACCGAACATTTATAAGATAAAAAAGCAGGCAATCCTCTTCCCCTCTTCCCTCTAATATTCAATTAAAATGAGTACAACACAGTATATGTTGATTATATGGGATGTTTCCAATTTTAGTATGATCTATCTTCAAAGTGAGACTCCACAAGGAAAAATTAGCTCTTCTGTTCAGAATATCATTTTTTTAGCAAAGTCTTGTGAAAAATATGTTAACTGTTTTTTGGATAGGTCACACTAGGAAGCAATCACTCATTTATCATTTACAATTTTCCTTCCAGATATTGATGAATGTCGGACTATTCCTGAGGCCTGTAGAGGAGACATGGTGTGTGTCAACCAGAATGGTGGATATTTATGTGTACCACGAACAAACCCAGTGTATCGATCACCGTATCTGAATCCTTATTCAAATATTTATCCACCACCCCCAGCACCAGGCCCGGTTCCTAATTACCCTACCGTTACAAGACCTCTGATTTGCCGATTTGGTTACCAGTTGGATGAAAACAATCAGTGTGCTGGTGAGTAGTAGAAATCTTTTTTACTTTTTATTCACATTAAAGCTTGCCTGACATTGTAGAAACAATTGTCCTGTAAATGACTGTATGGGAACTGTTGAATCACGGCCTGAACCACTGATTGGTTACCTGAGGTGAGCACTGAGTCAGCCACAGGGGGCACAGGTGAAGGTGATATACCTGTGTGATTGGAAGGGGCGGAGCCTGGCTCCACCTCTCCCAAACCCCATTTAAGGGCTGACCACCACCAGGGAAGGATCTCTTCTGGGAGATCTCTTCCATGCGGAGTCAATGGCAAGCCTCAATCATCATAAAAGGTGAGCCACTCTCTTTTGCTATTTGTTTGTATACGATCTGTATAGGCCTACTAAAATATACCATCTTCCGTACTATTTTCATAGAGTGCCATTCTTGGGGGCTATTTACCCTACGATGACTTATAGTTATTCTTGTAGCACTCGAGTCTAATATATTGAAGTTCTGCTACCTTATTTTCAGGCAGTACCTTTCATATAGTCATTATACAAAGCAATGTGTTACTCTGATTATTTAATCAGGTAACCCACTTTTACAAGATAATTAATCACTCTGTGGTGTAAACATCCACCTGATGGCATATGTCAGTGCATCGAAAGCATACTTTTTATGCTTGTGAGTCTATCTTTGAGAGAGAAAATAGTTTGCATTTGAAGAGTTAGATTGGGATTGCTGAAACTTTGATTCAGCTCTTGGTTGTACGTGACCTTGTGCAGATTTCTGGACTCAGTCTTCCACTTGTAGATGGTATAATTAAGAGTTATTTCCTCCCATGATTTGCATTCTTTGCTTGGGCTGTGAGCCTTTTGAAGGAAAACTTTTCTAGAAGATCATACACAACTGTTGGTGACTATAGAATCAGTGCCCCAGCAGAGCTTTGATACTGGGGGAATATCAGAGTCTTAAAACAATCTTCAATTTCCAAACAAATGAACAAAAACTCTGAAAATTTTCTTGTGTTGGTAGTTCTTTTTTTTTCTTCTTTTGAAGAATCTTTCGGCTAGATTCTGATTCTACTCACTCCACTTTATACCAGATTTAACATATATAAGGTATACCTGTGTTGTTCAAATTTAAGGAAGATTTAAAATATATCCCTTTAATTTCTTTGCTTCTCATCATGATATGTCATGAAGGAATGGAGAGAGAATTTTCTGGACTATATCAAAGGAAATTCCACTAGCCAAAATGTGATGACAAACCTGGCTACAAGAGATCAGGATCAAACCAATCTCTGATGACTGCTCAGCGTAAATGCTGGAGATGTAGTTCACCGCTTATTTCTGTGTCTCAGTTTTCCTAATGTTAAGGTCATTTTTGTATGTGTTAAATCGTTGTAGCTAATTTGTAACAGCACAACTAAAACTGACTTTTGGCCAGATTTTGCCCTTTTCTCTGGAATTTGTCAGGACTTGGTTTCAGATGATATTCCTCATTTGTTTCCCTAGTGAGGAGACCATGAGAGATGTCGGAGTGTAGACTCAAATTCAGGTTATTTTAGGCCTGTTTTTCTACACTTGGAAAAGGTTTTGTTTTGTTTTTACACAAGCAGTTTTAAAACTCTGGGATAACTGGTGTATTTGCTGTATTATATTTTTAAAATAAACCTACCTACTATTGAGTCCTTTAAAAACTGCAACTGGTCCTTCTGATCTTAGCAGATTGATCATCCTAAGTTATTATGTCTATTGACTTGTAGGCTTCCAGGAGTGTTTTCATTTTGGTAACTTTGATGTAGATGAGTCAGGAAATGGGACAGTTAATAGAAAAGAAGTGCTGAAATCAAAGGGGAAATGAAACCTCTCTGTTTCACTCTGGCTGGCTTGCTGTGCAGAAAGCAATGCAAATCAAAACAGGTGCATTTTGGAAACTTTTATAATGTAACTTCCTGCCTATAAAGGTTGTGTGTGTTACTGTTCATACTAGCAAAAATGTGAGGGCTAATTCCTTCTTCAGTCAGGTCCATTCACTTCTGTCACTTTAACTTTCAAGTGTGGCAATGTA
This sequence comes from Odontophorus gujanensis, assembly GCA_013399175.1. Lineage (NCBI taxonomy): Eukaryota > Metazoa > Chordata > Aves > Galliformes > Odontophoridae > Odontophorus > Odontophorus gujanensis. Next base: position 622,113 of record VXAB01007349.1, on the reverse strand, counting down.
ATTGTGAAGGAAAGTTTGACAAATAGAGATGTTAGTAAGTATTGACTGGAAAAGACAGACTGTCATTTGAGGACCACAGTTAGCTGGAAGAAATTTTTGAAAGTCTACATCAGGTTTGAATCTGGGCAGATGATAGATAGATCATATTTATGTTAGAGGAGGGAAAGTAAAACCTGAAGAAAATGAGACCTGTCAGGTTGAAAGCGCCTCTGCTGAGCTTTGTTCTCATTTCTCGTTAGAGAAATCTTGTGGAGGCAGTAATTGTCTTAATGCAGTATTTATTTTTGTACCTGTGTGCCCTTGAATGGAAAGGGGAAAGGCATGGATTATTGCATGTCTCAGTTCAGAGGTGGTGAAAAAGCCTCATCCCCTGTTAGCAGGATTTTGGCACAGTTAATGAGAGCGATGTGAAAGTATGGTGATGAGTAACCACGGAACCTTGAAAGGGTCCGCAACCAGCACTGAAACTTCAAGTCATTCAAGAAAGTCTTAATCACTGGGTCATGGCTATGCCTTATAATAAGTGAACTATAAGCACTGCTTATGCCAGTGGTATTTCAGTTGGTTGTCTGCTTGTCAGTATTCAGCATGCTGTTAGGGTATGCAGCACTTCAAGGGTTAATTTTGTGTTGGAATGGTTGAACAGAGTAAACTGGAAGATACTCTACCCAGTAGCTGAGCCACTGTATAACTTACAGGTTTGTTATGCTGATGTTCTGGCATCTCCTCCCAGGAGCTTCTTTCCAAATAAAAAATTAGTCGCAGGTATTTCCATTAAAGATGATGAGGTTTTTTGCTGTTGGCTTCAGGGAAGGCAGAGCTATTCTAATTCCAATGTTTCTGAGAAATATCCAGTTTTTAACGGAGTACACATTTTTGTCTGGTCAGATATGGGGTTTACAGGTCTGAGCCATATTTTCTATTGCTAGGCCAACAGAAATCTTTACTTTTTCTTTGAATTCCAGTCAAAACAGTTTATTAAACACAGGAACCTTCCCTGGGAGGTTTTCAGCCTCAGCTTTGAAACACTGAGCTTGTTCAAGAGGTTTCCAAAGCTAAACAGGGTAAAAATCTGATCTAAAAGCATGTAAGAATTACCAAGGTCTTTTTTTCTTTTTTTTTCTTTTTTTATGAGAAGGTCACTCTGTCCCTGCCTGGCACCTGGCCTGCCTGCCAAGGCCCCATGTCCCTGGCTCTTTGAAGAATGTGCACCACAGGTGGTTCAAATAACATTCCCCCTCGTGGGGGCTGATATATTCCAGCATAGCAAAAAAGAAAGACAAACATTTTTTCTTCCCTTTCCATCTCTTTTGGCTTTGTCCTTTCTGAGTAGTATGGTCACAGACAGGGGCTGGGTGTTCATGTGCCTTTGCCATCCTGTTTGCTGCTCACTCTTACCAAGAATATTTTCACTTACTTCCAGATCTTTCCTGGCACAAATGCCTCTTGGTGACACCTGTTGCACCTGATTTGCCCACACCATTCTCCTCTGCATGGTGGAGAATTGGCTGTAGCCATTTCTGGCAACTGGCAGAAGAATATTTTGATGTTAATTTCATTTTAAATCTTTTGTGGGCTTGTTACTTTTACTCCAGGAGTTGCTGAAGGCCTTGTGCCTCGTATGTATAAGTGTACTACGTTTTCAACTGCACAAAGTATGTGTAAATTTATTCCAAAGGAGGTCAGGAATGATTTACAGCCATAAGTAATGCTGGAATAAAAGACCACGTAAGGGAAAAACAGTGAACGTTTAATGCAAGAGCACTGCTTGAGCTATTTGTCTTCTAATGCTACTTTTCTATAAATACTGAATGTTTAGTCTTTCTAATGACTTTTTGTTTGTGGCACTTGATCTCATAACTGTTGGCAAGATTACACTGGAGTGAGGGCCCACGTTTGTGCACTATGTATTGGTAAGCCCAGAGTTCTTTCCAACTTCCCCTTACTCCACCTTGCTGTTTTCTGATTTACAATAATCTTTAAAGCATGCCTCAAACACAGATCCTTCTGGGCATTGGAAAGAATGTGCTACTGTAATGGGTGGACTCTGAGTTTTGCTTTTACTCCCATTAATTACCGACAGTGTGAGGAGACATAGTAGGTGGGAAGGTATCTTAAGCTGGTTGAATGCAGGAATTTGAGCAAGCAGCCTACTAAAACAGAAGTACATGTTTGGGAAGATGTAAGTGTTGGGCAAGTTGAGTACGACCTAGAGATGGAATGGAGAAAAGACAGTGGAGAAGTTAATTGAAAAAATGGGGGGGAAAAAGACATCATCATTTTTGAAACAAACACTAAAAAGAAGCAGCACAAAAATAAAAATAATAATAATAAAAAAAAACAACAGGGAAATTGAAAGATGCTATTTCCAAGCATAACTGAGAATTGTTCTTCAAGGCCTTTCTGTGCAGTAGTCATTGCATCACCTTTCTTCGTTTCTCAGACTGCCGGGACCTCCTACATTCCCCACCTACAGATCCCTGGTCCTACATTCATGAAATGAAACTACTTCCTTCAAAAAATTACCTTTGTATGCATGGATTTTATATCACTATCATTTATGTTATTGTAAGTATACCTAAAACCCACATCCAAGCCTGCAATCATACTGACCTGACCTGTGCAGAACCTCATTATGAACAGCTTATGCCTAGATGAGTTTTCAAGCAAAATCATGGAACCAGATGTGTGTATTTGGGGGAAGAGGAGGAAAATGAATAAATAAGGAAGTGAAATGAGGTGCCCAGGTCTTGCACCAGGACCATGGCTGTGTTGGGACTGGAGCCCAGAATTCCTTATCTGATACCTTACCCACTAAGCCAAGCTGTCTCCTAATAGTAACATTTCTACAGTGACCTCTTTGATGTTAGAAACAGGAAGAAAAGGAGGGAAATGCAACCAGAAGATTGCGCCCTGGAAGGAGTTCTGTAAAGGAAAAATGAATTGAATCAACCCCTGCTATTGTCTTTAACTCTAAGTAGTCCAGCTCGTTAGTTTTGCTATTTCAGCAGCCAGTTCTTGAAGGCTGTGCATTATACCTGCTAGGCAGCATTGCCATTGTGTCCAAATTAACTAGAAACAGAAAGATTGCATGAGAATAGGTTCTGCAAAAGGCTCACGGCAGTCTCCTGAAAAGCTACATAATTGATGACATTTCCTGATTAAATTAAGGGCCACGATGTTTAGCCTTAATTCCTAATTTTTTCTCTGACAGCTATTGTGTGAAGAAATACTAATATGGACCTCATACTATCCACTGCAATAGAAAAGTTGTCTTTAATAATCTTAAGAAGCCGTAGCTGATGACTAAAACTTGGGCTGGAGGCTTTACTATTTTGTTTTTGACAAATCTAGTGTATATGTTGGAGTTCTGGGTCATTTTGTTTAAACTGAAATAACTGTAGGTTGTGAATAATTTCACAATTGGATGATAGCTTCTGAGGTAGATTCCCAACAATTATCTTTAAAAAATAAACAAATGTAAACAGGCAAAAAAAGGCCTTGTTTAATAATCCTGCAACAGTGAAGCTCAAAGTGTGGCAAGAGGAACTCCCCTCCCTCATGCATTAGGCTGGTTAGCTATCACTGGGCGTTTTTTTTGTGTTTCTGCACAGACCAGAGGAGTGCCAAAGGTTTTCACTACCTCCCATTCACTTCAAGAATATCTGTGCTACAAAAGCTTGCAGTGGCAGATTGATCCTGTTATTTTGCAGCCACCATCTACTTATACTGTGCTCATTTCATGCTCTAACAAAACTCAAGATGGCTACCCCTTGATTATCTAACACGATGATGAGACAAGACAGGTAAAGTAAAGATGTGTAAAATACAAACTATGTACTTTAAGACAGGGGACCATATGCCAGGGGACTGATGGAAAGAGGATCATTAACACCGAACATGGATATACCTCTAGCAGATAAACCTGCAACATGCAGCTCCAGACAAATAGTTATTCTTCTGGGTCCAGTCTCAGTGCTTTTGGTATGATGGTCTGATCGATCCACAAAGCCAACAGTCTTTCTGAAGGTAACCATGAGTTGCACATAGAATCATATAATCTTGTTGAGTTGGAAGGGAGCCTTAAAGGTTATCTATTTCAACTCCCCTGCAGCTTAATCTTGAATATCTCTGTGGTTGGGGCTGCCACAAAATATTAATGGATGGAAAGACACATCTGAAACCACTCAGAGTTCCTTCCTCCCTTAAGAAACAATTGTACCAGTGCAGAGGATGAGCTGGGGCTGATGAAAGGTGTCAGCTCATTCTTACAGTAGTGTTCATAAGGAGGGTGACTCCCACCAAAACTTCAACATCAACAAGTATATCCTACCCAGCAGAATTTAAAAGGGGAATAAGTGTGAAAATGTTGCTTTTCAGTGAAGTGTGCCCATTTGTGGTGGAAGGGTTCACTTGATAGAGAAGGTTGCTGTATGTCTCTGTAGGTTAAACTGAGTCTTCTGTGGCTTGGATTATTTCCTTCATTCCTGGTGAACTGTAGTGCAGAAAGAGCATGGTCTGGTGGTTAAAGCATAGGAAAATGGTTAGTTTATTTGTGAAGCTTCTAGTGCTCACACAGAGTTGAGTAAAATTGAACCAAGAAACATAGAAGCCAAGAAATCTTGCATGTTCTTAAGAAAACTGGCATTTCTTTTTTCTGGAGTGAAAAATACGATGCTCCTAGGTATGGCAAAGCAAATAGTAGGTGCAAGTCTGTCACTGTGTAAATCAGTGCCTTTCAGGTATCACTGTATTACCATGTAGTGATGGGAGAAGGGAAAATAAAATAAACATAACTACATCATAGACGCAAATGAACTTGACTGAACTGCGGTCATACTAGTTAAATTGCTTGATAGTCAGCAGCTCAGGTTCAGGAAGGCTGGCATCTCTGAAGTCTGTCTGCTCTATTTCATGATGTGTTTTGGCTTTCTCTTTTCTGTGGGTTGCATGATATCTTTGGCAATGAGGTGGCAAGAGCTTAGGAATCTCACGTGCACTTTGAGGACTGCAGACGGAAAGAGAATCCAAGAGGAAGAGGTTTAACCTATTCACTGAGTTGCAGCTTGTTTAATGGCCTTGGTTATGATCAGTCTCTGACCTGGGGAGTTATTGGTCAACTGGGCTCTGAGCCAGATAATACACAGACTTCAGCTGTCAGCAAGAGCTCGTTGGCAGGATGTTGCGTGTGATTCATTTCAGAGGAGCAGTACTTGTGCCCAGCCTGCCATGTCCTCAGGCATGTGCTGGCCAGCACAGAGCTTCTACCCCATGTAATTCCTTCAGTGCTGAAAGAGGGTTGATGTGTGGGGCTTTGTGGCTGCCTTGCCATTATTATTTCTTAACTTCCAGGGATTCCAGCAGTGCCAGATCAGTTACAGCCACAATGTGCCGATTAGCTCTGTCTGCTTTGGAGCAGACTGAGTGAGAGCTTTCCTTTGTGGGATAGCTGTCATGACAGCCTAGCCCATAATTGCAGGGCTTAAAAGAAAATAAGTCACTTAATGGTGCTGGAAGACTGACAGACTTCACAAGTACCCTTCCTCAGTCTGTTGGCTTTGTGGCTTGCACCCCTTTCACTTTCCTGCAGGGTCTGTTTTGGCTATGGGTGACAGTCCATTCCTAGCATTCTGCTGGGAGCCTCAGGGTTGTGTGCTTCCTTCTCTACATCCCTGGGGATGTGCAGCATGGTGTGTAGAATGATAGAATGGACTGACTTTCCTTAACAGGAAAGCTTATTTATTTCCAGTGCTGTTAATAGCACCAGCATTCTGCTCAGGCTCATGTTAATCTCTGCATGTATTTGCAGCACCCACAGTACCTAGAGATGGCAGTGCTCTCAATGACTTAAAAGTCACCGTTTGTCTTGGCATCTCACTTATATTTCTTGGGTGAGTTTTGTTTCTTTTTGCTTGGTTCCAGCCTGAAATTGGCCATGGCTGTATGTCACAATCAAGACGTTAAGCCAAAATATATAGAAAATATGAATTGGCTTCTTAACCAGTATAAATCAGCCACGTGGGCGGTATGTTTTGCCAGACTCTATAGGCAGAGGTAATGTGCTGGCATTGCTCCCTTGTCTTGTCCTTTGGACACTAGACCCATGGCAGAGGTGCCATGCAGAAATGTAAGAGCTGCTGGACAGTGTGTGGAGTTTAGCATGTTCTGACCACTTCATCTGCCAATTGACTGGTTTCCCATTTTAGTACTTCAATGAAGTAAGAGAATCTCTCAAAGAAAATAAAGCTACCAGAAGATGAATGGGAGTTACACATTCCTGGTACATTTCAGGGGAACAGTTTCAGCACCCTGCCTCTTGCCTGGGGCGTGCTGACCATTGGGGATGATGAAATGCACTGAAGTCCATCTTCAGTTCTAACACCACCAAGACCCTCTCTGCTTTTAGCTCATTTCAGCCATGAGTTATGTTTACAGGTGCCCAGTGGTGTAAGGCTGTGCTGCAGTATGAGGACAAAGATAATCCTGTTGATAGGTTGGTAGTCTAGGTCATAGGACAGCTGAAAGGACGACCTGGGTTCTTAAGGCTTTGTTAGGCCCTTTGCTCTCACTGAGCAACATCCCTCTCGGAAGTTTAACATGTAAACGTCCTTTGGTCTGTCTTGCAGCCCTTTGCCACTGGCTGCCAGTACAACCTCTATGTTTTTTGCTCGATATTTGTTTTCGTTATTAACCATGTGTCTGAGGAATTCAGTATCTGAGCATCCAGCTGGAAAACCTGATGGGATCTAGGCTTCAGGCAGAAGCATTCAGCACTTTCTGAAACTCAGGGTGCATGTGATATCTTCATGTGGGCACCTAGCAGTGTACATGTACAAAAGCACAATGCTTTCTGAAAAAAATTGCTGGTCAGATCGAAGGCATTAACAGGTTTTGTGGTGCAAGCCCAACATACCTGTAGGTGACAACAGAACAGGAAGATTAAATCCTGTTTAGAAAAGCTACAGTTGTGGTCAGGAAATTAAGAGATTGGAAACTCAGAAGTAGTTGAAAAGATAATCTAACTCATGGCTCTCTGTTGGGAAAGGAAAAGTGGAAGACAGTAATATTGAGAGCAGCTAGCATCGAGCAGTTTCTCAGCATTACTAAGACTTAATCTCAGAACATGGAGGGAGTTGTTCTTTGAAATGCTTCTGATGAGAACCACCCTATCTACTGACATTAAGTGTAAATACCTTGCTACCAGATAAATGTAGATATGTTTATGGAAATCTCAGTATAGAGCAGCAGTAAATTAGAGAGCAGGGTGATAGGGTGATTTTGATTAAGACCATTAGGTGTACTGTAAGGCTGAGGCTAAGATGGACCTGCAAATATCAGAGAAACAGTTGTTTATGGTGGGTGGTACAGAAGTGCTTATTCCCAAGTAAGGTATAATTTTCTAAAGTGAGAGGAAATTACTTTTAGACTGAACATAGTAAAATCTCTTAGAACACAATGATGCATCAGGTTATGCAGTTGGACAGTTTGTATGTTACAATGGTAGAGTAGTATTGAATGTATCAACAGAAAAATTTAAATCCTGACTAAGAAAAGTTAGTGAGAAAAGAGTCTTGAATATTTGAGGGTGGGAGAGAGATTAATGGGTAAATATAAGTTGTATTTTTGGTACCTGTCAAAGCGTAACACAGGTGTCCTAAGGTGAGCTCAAGGAGGCCAGAAACCTCCTGAGGAGGACAAAAGCTCACTTGATCTTGATTTTCAGTACTGGTATGTATGGAGGTGCAGAAGAAAAATCCTAGGTTTATCTAGCACTGTGAAGTTCATTAGCATGGGTAATAGCCTCCACCCATTAAATAACAGTTATTGTCACTGTGGTGAAGGAATGCAAAACTGAGATAGTTTGGATGAGCAGCTTAGGGCTCTCTTTCGGAAGGAGGGATGTTGGAGGAGTGCAAGGTCAGTTTACCAGACTGTCACTCCTTACTCCTGGAGCAGGAACCAGGCCAGGGAGAGGAGGTGTGCTCAAAGCTGAAGCATGCTGCTGGCTTCCTGCTATTGCAGCCCCCCTGGGGAATCCCAAGCCAGGCATAGGCTGGAGTAGTCTTGGATCTCTCATGCCTTTCAAAGGCAGAGTGCAGCAATGTATACTACACTTGCTGCCAGCAAATCACTAAGTATTGCATCTGGAGTTTAATCCAGAAGCAGACTGAATTTTTTTTAATCAAAATCAGAGTTGACGTTGATGGAATAGTCTATGCTGATAGCTAACTGTTGGTTTTATGCAGTCTTCTGAAAAGATTTCAGGATGCCAGCTTTAGGAAGAAGGTATGCTTCCCTGTGAAGACAGCTCTACTTGAAGCTGTAGAGCAAAGCAGTTGTATATTACTCAGCCAGCAAGCTGCATTTTGGGGCAAAATTTTAAGTGAAATAAGTATGTTCTGAAGCTGATGAGGATGTCTATCATCACAAGATATAAAATACCATCACACTCTACTCCACTAAAATCTCAAGGTCACCTCTAAAATCTTGGGACATAACTCTTTCAGAAATGCACACTCCATTGGTAGATCATCCCCTCTGACCCAGAGAAAACCTTGAAATGCTGTATTGAGCACTGTCTGTTGTATATGATTGGAGATGGTAAGAAATACTGCAAATGGTAAAACTCATGCTAGCAACTGGTTGTGCTGAACGTTGTGCCTCCTAGAATGCCTTTTGGTAGTAAGTGGCTAAAGGAAAGCATTATGATAAAGGAAAAAATAGGATTCAGCTTTGTGCTGGAGCAGGTCCACATGATGGGAAACTCAGAGTAAGAGGAGAAATTTGCTCCAGGAATAACCACAGACTTTAAATGTTCCAGCTGGTTGAGAACACTGACTTTTTTTGTTTATTTATTTACTTCTCTCTCTTTTTTTTTTAATATATGAAAAGAACATGTTTTTTTCAGGCCAGGCCACTTGGAATTGAACCATGTTGGCTTGAGAAAGTTCAGTGTGAACACGCATCTTTCTGAGCTTTCATGGGGCCTGTGAAAGCTGATGGGACTTCCTGTGACACCCGTACGATGACCAGCCACATGCCCAGCCCTTAGCACTAGTTGGAAATTTCTGAATTCTGGGCAAAGAGGTTGGACTAGCCTTGGAGCTTAGGAAACGAAAGCATTCAGATCTGTATGTGTGAATAAGGCAGTACATCCTATGAAAAGATTCATTTGGTGGGAAACCACCTTAACAGTTTCCAGTAATTTACACAGAGATTCATAAAATATTGCCAAAGTGAACCACACTGAAAACAAGGTTTACAACTACTCTGAATACAAGCATTTTAACATCAAAGTTAAACGTTTATATTAAGATCAAGTCAGAAGTTGAATTTGCTGGGAGCAAACATTTATGGATAATGAACTTTGAATTCAGTTGATAGTAGAATTTAGACTTTTAGAGATAAAGCTTTTTTTGTGGTTAAAACAAAAAACAGTGTAGCATTGCATCCTTGTTAAATTAAGATTCTTGTCTGAAACCATGAGTCTTCTCAGGATCTTAGGGTGGGTTTACTTTGAGAAGGCAAAGGGGCATTACTTTGAGCTGGCAAGGGGACATTACTTCTTGCTATCTTCTACTATCTAGTGTGAGGTGTGGAAGAAGCCAAATTCATTTCAAAAGTGCAGGAGCCTGTGTCTGACATTGGATGTAGCCTTTGGTTTATCTGTGCTTCAAAATTCCTTTGAGTTTTAGCACTGAAAACTATGTTTTTATGAGGGACTTCAGGCTTTAGCATTGACTTTAAAGTGCTGTAAGATCTCTGAATGGAAAATGATGGAGTGAAGTACAGAGAAGAATCAGAAGGGAAGGGCTTTATTCTCAGCAAAGTGAATCCTTCATTTCACTGAGTGCAAATTCAGTCAAGGCCATCCAGATCAACGCATTGTATCTGTGGCAAAAATCAGTAGAGAGGAAGAATATCTGCCCATATCTTCTTTGATTTATTGACAGGAAGGTGGGGGTCAAGACTCCTGAAAGTTTGAGGTAGTTTTAGGAGATGTTTCAGCCCCACATCTTGACTTGCCTGGGAGTTTCACAGTCATCCAGAGCTTGTCATGTTCCTGCTCATACCTCACAGTTCTTGGAACTAAACAAAACACGGATCACTGTCCCTAATGGCTGGGCACATCTGCTTTGAGCTCTTTTCCTGGGATTTCATACATGTTGAAAGTTTCTGTATTAGTTTATGTTTTGAAGGTAATTGAATGAGATTAAAAACAAGGACAGAAAGAGGATAGGAAAAAGCTCTTTCAGATGAAGCATCTTTTTCTAGGGAGCCATGAACAGAGTAAGGAAGGCAGGAGAATTGCCAGCAGACATCCACATCACACACCAACTGGAGCAAACTAAACCTCCCATATCCACACAGTTTTCACTTATCTGGGAAGGACTGCAACCCAGTTGGACAGCAGCAAATTTGGAACATTGAGAGGAAGAATTCCAAAGAAATGTGGCTCAATCATTATAAAACAGCCAAATCTGAGTTGAAGCCAGTTACTTGAGCAGGGATTATAGGCATTTTCCAATGATCACCACTACAGAATTAAATAAATAGATTACTTGCTATGTATACACTCAGAGGGAATGTTGCCCAACATGCATAGCTCTTTGCTATTAACAGTAATAAGAACACAGCTGTCTGAGATTGGAAGCCAGTATTTGCAAAGAATAATTCTCAAGGAGTTTTATTATCCACTGGCTTTTGTACACTACCCAGTCTTTGCTTACAAAAGAGCCCAAAAGGCCCTAACATTTATACAAGGATTACCTCTGCTTTGCGGTACTTCTGAGATTGTTATAAAGCATGCTGTCACATGGACAGGTTTGAAACTCAGATGAAATATGAAAAACAAATTTCTCCCCTGATAAGCTGCTCAACTTCCTTAGTGCCAAGCACAACACTTTCTTCGCAGTCAATCATGCTGTCTCCTAGAGCAACTTGCAAGGGTTGCTGCAATGGGCTGAGATGTGAAGCTCTCCCATCCCAAGGAGTACACAGCTTCTAACTGCCTGCACAGCTCATGTCTGAGTCTGGTCTGACAGTGATGTGACTTGAGTCAGGTATAACTGATCAGCTCTTTAGAGCTCCTGTAGTCAAGACAAAACTTCTCTGCTGTCCATGGGCACGTTCTGTTAGAACTCTTACAGGCAGATGATTTTTTGTGGTCAGCTAGGTTCAGGGGGCAAGGTATTTGATTTCTCAAGGAAGACAAAGCACAGTCCTTGTTGCGTGTGCTTTCAGCTTGCATAGGTTAAGAGATATGAGACAATCTACACCTACATCACTTCCAGCAGGAGTCTCCTTGCATTCCCAAACCAAACTGTTTTGAATCCAGTCCATTCCCAAATGATATGATGGTGATGATTGCTGCAGATTTGTGTGAGATCAGTTAGTGATTGATCTCTAACACTATTTGTGTTCCCCATAATGGAGATCCCTTGCATTTTCAGGTCTGCAATACTTCCACAGCTGCCTTCACAGCATGCTTGATTGGTGGTTAAAGCTTTTGTCATGTTTTATGTTAGAAGAAGCTACACTTTAAAATGGAAAAAGCGACCTTTTCAGTAAAAGTTTCTGCTTACCCCACAGGTGGAGATTTGCATCTCTTTGTTTTCATTGTGACTTTAATTTCTGACTCCATTTGGATCCATTTCTTCTGCTGTATTATAAGTAGGGCTGTTCTCTTTACTGGTTATTGTGGTATACTTACAGTCTCAGACCTCTTCAGCCTGCCAAAACATTTGGAAAAAGAGCTCTTAATGACTCAGTTAAAATGTACGTTCAAGAAGTTCACTTATTAGAGGAAATGTAAACTGACCACCAATTGGCTAAACCAGCTGGCTGAACTATTTGTGCTAGTGATTTCTCAAAGCTCCCTGGGGAGTGAAAGCAGGAATAGCAGTTTTCTTCTTTTAGTTCTCTCATGCTCTGTTCCCTAACAGAAATGTCTCTGAAAAATGTCTCTGAAGGAATTCATGGAGGAAAAGCCAATAGCATTTTGCAGATGTGTTTAAAAGCTTTATAAATAGTGTCTTAAACTCCTCTACTTATAGTATATTCCTTCTGAAAGGATCTTTTAAAACTATTTGTAAGAACTCAAAAAAAAAAAAAAATACAGTTTAGCCATAGAAAAAAAAAATCACTTCTTCAGTGTTAATGGTTTGACTTCCATGAAATTTTGAAAGCTTTATCTAGAGGTTCTTATGTGAGACTATTTCAAGCAATACAGACAAAGGATGACTGCAAGGTCCTTTTGCTAGAAGTGCATCTTCATGTCTCAGTTGTCTGTGTATTTGCTGGCTCTGACTGCATGCCTTTTTCTCTTCCAGTGCAATTCTAAGTGTCACTTACATAACCTCCCAGCAGCTGGGAATATTCTCAGTAAGTGCTCTTGCCACCATACAAGCAGATCTCAGTGTAGTAGATGATCATACAAAATAGGTCATTTTGAGAAACAGATAATACAACAGTAACATTCCATTTATACAGCTGAAAAATGTTTACTGCCAATCAGGATGAAACCAGTGATGTGAGCAGCGGCTGCTTGGTACCTCCTAATTCAGCAGGTCCAGCACAGCCATTGGAATTGGAAAGCTAGCAATTATTGTCCCTGCTCCTGCAGGATACTCAGGTCACTCTGATTCTTCTGTACACAGCTATTTGGAGTAGCATTAAGTGCAACAAGAAAAAAGCTGAAATTCCCAAATAATATGCGTTAATCAAAAATTTTGTTAGTTGGGCAGAGTGTTGACTGGGAAATCGTGGGTATGGGAATACAGTTATACTCCAATCTGTTGGCTTCTCATGTTTACGCAAAACTTTTAACTGAAAGTACTGGTTATGCTTATTTCCAATTCCAAAATTAACTTGCAGACCATGTTTTCATGCAAAGGTTTTCATGGGGACAATCCATGCAACCAGCTGTGATCTTAGAAATTGCTGGGAGTGAGGAGCTATGATTGTGCAAGGTGATGTTGAGACTGAATCATGCACAGCACTTTTCTGAGCAAGAGAGAAAGAGGCTGCTACCTCTCTGTCCCCTTGCTATATACTTTATATGTGTTGCTGTCCTACAGACTTTAATCACAAAGGCAGGACTGGAACTGTGCTCAGAGAGCAAAGTTCTTTCACAGTAAAGCTGATGTTTATTATTTTTGAGCAACGTTAAAAGCATGCTAGCTACGGAAATGCTCTGATAGCTGGCAAGAGATCTAGAACCTGTGACACATGTTGAGCAACTTTCATATCAGGCAGGAGTACACATCTGTGGCTTGAGTTTAGTATCCCCTTCCAAACTGACCATCTATGTGAAAAAAAGCACCTTAATCCTTGTTTAGATGTCAAACAATAACATTAATGCATGTGGGATGCAAATAGGAAATTAATTCAGTGATCAACGTCCAGTCCCCAGACACTGAAATATGCAATTAAACAGGTGTTTAGGGAGTTGATCTTGGATCACGTCCAAACTCGGCAGGGTCAGTTGTCCTTGGAAAAAGCCACTGACCCCACACAGCAGCAGTTTGAATTTGGCTTCGGTCTGCACTTGAGGAATGTGGCATTATTATTTCTTTCCTTTTCTTATCAAATATAATTATCTTGAGAAAAAAAACTTTTGAGAAAACATGTGATTTCACTGAGTAAAAATCTACTACTGAGGAAATTATTTCTCAGTGTCCAAATAAGGAGTGGGGGAGAAGTTTGGGGAATGTTCTCTGTTCCAAATAATTTTGGAACTGATACCCATGTTACTGAGCTTGGATGTTTAGTCCCGGCCTGTAATTACTCCTACAAAAAATAGACATCCAATCTTTGTATTATTTTAAAAAGGAGCCCTGAGGGTTATAAATGGCTGAATGAGCTTTAGTGTTCGAGCAGACAGGGAGTCTGGAATGAGCTCACAGACTTGAGTCTCTCTGCAAGAAATTCGTATCTCAAGAGTAGTGTGAACTCCTGAGGTTGTGTTGGTGTTGGTCCGTTGGCAGAACTAAATATGAACAGAACAAACAAAGAAGGATGGCCCCCAAAAGAATACCTTTTTAGTAGAAGGTGAAGAAAATTTTCCATCAGAAGTTCTCTGCAAGACCTGTGCTCTTAGAATTGTTCAGCCTTATTGCATTGAATCTTTTGGTGCTAATTGCTCTCAAATAATTGTGATGGTAAAAACTTGTCCACATTTGTCAGTTGTTGGTCAAGAGAATGAAAACACAACCATAGCTACTACTGCGACCCACAGAAATTTGTGGCATTATTATCAGAATTCATTACTTAAGAAAGGAAGTAATGCATACTAAATATGTTCCAAATAGAACAAAATGTAACAGTCCATCTGTGAAACAGTGCACATTGCCAAAAGCATATCGTCTTGGAAATCTTCTGTCCACATTGGCATGCCTCTTGAATGCAGTGTCCAAGCAAAGTTTCTATTCTATTCGCCAAAGTCTCCAGTAATGTAGTTCTAGCTCAATGGTAAGCCCACGTCCTTCTGTGATAGCTCTCTACAAGGAGCATTAGCACCAAAAGGGACCATCACAAAGAGAGTGCATCAGTTACAGCACCCTGAGCATGGACCTCACCTGTGGAGAGAAGTGTACTTAGTGCCCACTGCTTTCAACACAGGTGGATGGATAAGATCTTCATGGTTCCTGTAGTGGGAGCTGCTGGAACAGGCTGCCCAGGGAGGTGTTGGACTCACCACCCCAAAGGGATTTGAGAAAAATGTAGATGTGGCACTGAGTGATGTGGTTTAGTGAGCGTGGTGGGAACAGGTTGACAGTTGGACTAGATGATCTTAATGGTCTTTTCCAAACTTAATGGTCCTACGATTCTTGGGATGGAGCTTTTTCAGTAAGCTGTAAGCTTTCCAGGTCAGTTTTCTCTGTTACATAGGATGCAACCACAAGCTCAAAAAATCCAAAATAAAATTCATCAATGCATTTTACTTTTTTTTCTTTTAAAAGTATTGATTTGTCAATGAAGCCTTTTCCCGTAGGACTCTGGTATAGTTATGTCTGAACTATCTAGGACTTTGTTGTCTGCTTTATTCTTTAATGCTTGAAGTCCTGTTTCTGAGCACAAGAAAGGCAAACAGTGTCTTTACCTACAATTTTTGAACCTCATTTTCCAGAGAGATATATGTTCTAAGAAGCTCTGTTCCTTCTTTTCTTTCCTACTGGCTTTCCACCTCTTAAGCCTATTCAGCATGCCAAACAAACTCCTAGTTCCTGCATGTCCAGTTCCACTAAGCTGCAATTTAGTCATCTGTGTGCTCTTTGACTGAACAAATTACCTGGGGGATAACTCACATTTTAATCTTGCTCTTGTTTCATGCTTTATAATGATGTAATCATTCAGTGTGTCCTGAAAGAAAGGTGATTGGCATGCTCAGCATCTGGAGGCTGATGACTAAGCATCTTCGGACATAAGAAAGTTAGTAACGATTTCTAAGTTCTCAGTATTTTTTCTGCAGTTGCATTAAACACCAGACGTAAAATACCATCACACTAAAAATTAAACGTATTAATGAAATTGCAAATGAAAATTTTAATGAAAAGTTGAACATGGGTAATTTTAAAAGTGAGAAATAACGAAGTTATTCTTCTCCTTTGCAAAGGAAAAATAACTTGGAAGAAATAAATTCCTATTCTCCTTTTCAGTAATTGTGACCATATAACCTTAGGCAGAAATTGGTGTTTCAAGTGCATTATTTTTTCCTACTGCACATTTCAGAGAATAAATACTGTTCAGGTATAAGGCCCTAAAGTAATGGAACATCTACTATGTGTTCTTCTGTGTTTTTCAAATGGTTAATCAGTAGTAATGCTAAAGTTTGTGCCTTACGTTTATTTTGAATTTGTCTTCTAATTGTGTAAGCATTTCATCTCATTATCTTTTGCTAGCTATAACGACCATCTAAATACTTTGCTTCCATGCAGAATTTTATAGATCACTGTCAAATATACCATGAACCTTTTTTTAAATAGATTAATAAAAGGAACGTTATCTTGCTGTGACACAGGCTTTTGTGGCTTGGAAGTACTCTTTGGAGATTTCATAGAATCATAGAATTATAGGGGTTGGAAGGGACCTCAAGAGATCATCGAGTCCAAACCCCCTGCCAAAGTAGGTTCCCTACACCATTTCCTGATCTCTTTGCAATATTGCTATTAGACGTGCTGACACCAGAAATGTATTTCAGTAATTACTTTACTGATGCAATGTACAGTGGTAAGAACAATTTCCTGCGTCTACTCAACATTCTCATGTTTATGTTTGTATTTGCATTGCCATGTCAGGAAAAGTTCATGTTCAAATTATTATCTTTAATGACTCCAGAGTTATTTTCATGACTAACATTTCTTACTCTTGATATATGATCTTGCATGTCTGCCTTGAAATTAACTTTCAGATGTACCCACCATGTCTAGCAAATTATTTTTACTATAAGAGTTCTGTTCCCTTTTTCAGTTCTTAACTCCACCAACTTGAGATCCTCTGTATTTTATCCTAAATGTGGAAGAAATTGGACCAAAACCAGACCCTCAATATCTTGTAGACACATTATGATTCTACATTTATGATTCTCTCTAGAGTTTGCTAGTCTTCTAGTTTTATCCTCTTTCATATGGTCAGCATTGAATATGTCTGGTTTTAATTCAGTAGGCTGATGTATTGTTTTACTTCTTATGCTGTGATTTCTTGTATTGTTATTGAGTCAGTATAAAAGATCACTGTGTGTTAGCCTCCCTGGTGAAATGTGGTAGTATCTTGCAGTTTGATATCTAGGTTTTCTTTCCAACTGCTCTGTTTTTCATACGTGTGGCTTTAAACTGATTTTTAAAGTTATTCATTTTCAGACAATGAGTTAAATATTTCTTTCATTGTTCTATAATATGGATAAATTCAAAAGAACCTCTGAAGATTTCTGTTAGCTTTTACAGATTATAAAACACAAAGCTAGTAATTTACATGCTAAACACAATTAGCTCATTTATTTATTTTGACATGGTAAATGATATCTATCTTGTCACTAGGCATCTTGCAAGCCATTAAAAATACGATCTGTACCAATATAAACAAAGCATCAACATATCACATCCCACAAAAAAAAACAACAAAAACAAACAACAACCAGTGAACCATAAATGTAAAAAAGACACCCTCCACCCTTCTATCCCTAAAGGAAACCCCAGTGCCCCAGCCATCTCACCTCTGTCAGAACGTCAAGTAAACAAAACATCACATGCCAGGGTTGCTAGACCAAAGCACCACCAACATAAATTCTTCAGACAGACATTCTGAGCAAGAGAGGGGTGTTGGTGAATTATGGAATCCTTGGGCTCGGGTTCTTGCAGCAAGAGCCTTTTGACAAGTGTGTGTTGAGATTCCTCCTACCTATTCTTCCATTTAGTCAGTAAATCAAAGATCTTCGAAACTCATGGCTTTGAGTCGTGGTGCTCAGTGTTTGTTCAGGATGATATTTCGTAGAGGAAGAGATCATTGGTCTGGATGGGCTGTGTGGCTGCTCTCACTATTCAGTTGGGTAGTAACTGTGAATTGTTTCCACTTCAGGTCAAATTTTAATTTCACTCTAGACTTCTGCCCTGTAACTAGCTGTGGGAACAGTAATCCCAACACAATAACTAGAAGGTCAGATGAGAGAATATAACTGACTGCTAATTTGATAGGATACAACAGCATAACCAAGAGACAAGTCAGGGTCAGCATAGGCCAAGCATGACTAGTTTTCTTTCCAGTTGACATAACTTCTTTTTCCCTTCCTGTTGAACATTTAATTATGATTTTATTAACCACACAAACTCTCATTGTATTTTGCATTGTAAATAGCCTTAGCAGGACACTGAGTCCCAGCTTGGGAATTCTCCAAGAGGGTACCTAATGATTAGCAAATTGTTGCACTGACATTTTTCTCACTGTGCAGAAATCAGCTGTAACTTAGTGAGCCCACATAATGTAAATAGCTCTCAGAATTATTGACCTGATTGTGTTGACTGAGCCTATCAGAGTTTAATGGCACATCACTGTAAGAAACTGTCTTAGAGAAAGATAAAGACGTAATATAGAAATACTGTATGCATTAAGGATGAGGCAAAAAGTTTTCAGTAAGGTGTCAGTAATGTTGTTGATATCAGTTGCATAAAACGTCATTCACGAAGTCAGTGAAGTATTACTCAATGTAAAATGAGGGGAAACAAGGTGTTCTGAAAGGAAAATTTGAGGCTGATCAGATTTTTCTGAGGCAGCAGAAACTCCACAGGTATCCTCTATTGTAAAAATTTTGCATCCAAATGGAAATGCATCTCCACTCACCATTGTGAAAGGTGAAGAATAAGACTAAGCAAGGAATCATATCACAGAGACAGAAGCTAACTGAAGGTTGTTGGGGACCTATGAAGGTCATCTGGTCTGGCATGCTCAAGCATGGCCACCTAGAGCCTCCTGCGTATAAATATGTACGGAAGGCTTCTGAACATCTCTGAGGAGGGAGAAATCTGTCTGGTAGCAAAGAAAAAGAGGAGTGATGCCTTACTGAGTGGCTATCGCTCATGCAACCACTACAAAGATGGTTTTAGGAAAAAAACAGATTGCACAGCTACCCATTGCTTTCTCTGTAAGCCAAATGCACCAGAGCCTAGTGGAGGATCTGCAGTCTTCAAACAGCATTGCTACCATACATGGCAGTAAGACTGAGCCTCATTTTATCTCCACTGGGTTTCACCTATTAATAACGCTGGAAGCGGTGAACATGGAAAATTAAAATCTCTTCTTATTTCTATGTTCAGGGGAGACTAGAAACAGCAGGGTTGGCTAGATCCCAAGGGCCCAGTCTTTAAACAATAAGTAAGAATGACAAATAGAAAGTTTTACTTTTAGAAAACATTAATGTGACTCTCACGAAATTTATGGTAAGATATGTGTTCAAATAGTACCAATTATGTGTGATATGCTGTATGAAGGGAGGATCAGAATATTAGCCCAATCACAGAAGCAATAGATGAACTGTGTAACATATTTATGTATCGTTATAGTCTAGACTTCTTATCTTACTGCTTTCCCACTTCCCCCACTATGTTGCCAGTCTTTCCTCTAGATAATAAAGATGTGGGAACAGATTTCTGACATAATTACTTCTAACTGTGCCACTCTTGTTATCTTAACAGCTTTAACTCAGCATAAATTGCTGATACAGATTTTTGCAAGATAAGAACTCCAGACTCTCTGTATTTGTGTAGTATGTAGGTATTTATTTATATATCAGATCATGTTAGATATGTTGCTGTGGTAGACTGGATTAGTTATTTCATATTACTAGGATTTTACTGCTCACTGAGTTATAATTCCTGCCCTCTTCTGCGTGCTCCAACCCAATTCATTTGTGAGATATTTTCAATCATAACCCTGCAAAAGTCTGGGTTAATGAGAGTCAGGAAGTGATAAAGGGAGTAACATTGCTCAGATGACATAGGACTTCAGCAAAGGCCAGTGCACCATATGCTGGAATAAAAATTAGTTTAGGTATCAATAAATAAAGCATAAATATCTGAGTTGGCTGGAAAAATGAAACAGTTTATCTTCTGACATTTCCATTTCTGACATCTAGAGACAAACACAATGCCAGAAACATCAGGGAAAAGACTGAGCAAGGAAGAATTCGGATTGAACTTATGACTCCAAAAGGCATTTTAATCAGCTAGGTTCCAATGTCCTGGCTTATATAAATGTAGGAATGTTATTCACCTCCCCTGCAAAAAAATTAAAAAAATAAATAATAAAAAAAAGGCCGACGACAAAGCACTCTAAGGTGTTGTAATAAAAAACCAAATACATTTAAAACAATAGGGATGGTTAAAAAAAAAAAAAAGAAAGAAAGAAAAGAAAAGTTATATTTTCAGGAAATTGAATATAAATTTTTTTTCTCAGGTAAAGGTTGATATTGGTTGAAGCTTCAGCCAGAAAATTTGCAGTGAGATATTATGTGTTGGTGGAGGTAGGAAGTACATTTTGTATATGTTTGAGCCTCGTCATGGTTGTGTTTGTGTGTATCCCAAGCTCCTGCTCAGCTCCTGTTGCGCAGTTGGATTATATAGCCCTTATAGCAGCCATTGCCCAGGGCTGAACACCATCCCAAAGCATGCACTCCCCAGTGCAGTGATCAAACAAATGTGGAGGTAATGAAAAGCATGCCCTTCCTGGGGCACTTTGTGACACACTGGGTCATCTGCAGAAGGAAGAGATTTGATGGGCACGCATAGTTCTCACTGCCCTCAGACATTCATTTTTATGAATTCACTTCAGGATGCATTCATTCTCTTTGGTTCACTGCACGTTGTCTCCTCACACAGACCTGGTGTACACATTACAAGTACAACACCCTGCACAGTTTGAAAAACATTTTGTTCTCACTTCTAATATTAATCACTGTATTTCTGTGTTGCAGATATTGATGAATGTGCTTCCGATTCTCACCAGTGTAACCCCACCCAGATCTGCATCAATACTGAGGGAGGATATACCTGTTCCTGCACTGAAGGCTACTGGCTGCTAGAAGGCCAGTGTTTAGGTAAAGACCTCTTGCCTCATGTGATTTGCTTCTCTGGCTTTTTTGTATCTGCACCTGTGAATGACTGAACTAATTTCACTGAGTGTCTTCGCCAAATACAGAGTTAAGGCTATAGCTGTGCAGAAAATAATGTCTTCCATCTTTGCAAGTGCCAGCAGTACATGTGGCAGAGGGATTCCTTGATGGAACAAAATGTAGATATGAGTGCCGTATGACAGCAGCTATGTTACACATGGGAATTTTATATTCCCTTTTGTAACAATCACTGGGATGTGTACAGGACTTCTTCCCAAACAGACATTTCCATTTCACACAGTTACAGTCCAGATCAGAAGAGATAACTGTAACTATTCAATACTAAGAAACAAGCTCGCAAGTCTCTAGATTCAACCAACCTTTTATGTGGGGGAAATAAAATAACTTTTATATAGATTATATTATTTTTCTTGCAGCAATGTCCTGTTCATTCTTTTAGCTTAGCCTTGCTGAAAAAACATCACTGAACAAAAAACACAAGAAAGCTTTCCAGCTCCCCTCTCCCCAGGCCTACATGTCATCTGACATGCCCATGGGATGATGAAAGAGATGCTTATGTTAGGTACAGCTCTTCAAGGGAGTAGGACCCAACAGTTTTATTAACATTTGCTCTTTATCTTTTCCCCCTGGGCACGGGCTGTTTGCCTGCCAGCTCTCCACAGCTGGACCATTCTGTCACAACACCTCAGCTGGAAGAAGAATGGGACTTTCCTGCACATTCAGTCCTGGAGCTTCTCCAAACATTTTCTGAATTACTCCCCCCAAGTACCAGTTCTAGTGTAGGACTGTCCTACCACTGCTTTTCTAACTACTGTAAGCTGCTGCTGCCTATCTCACCTGGCAGGCATGGTGAGGCTGATGGGGACAAGGGCTGATCCTCAGTCTGCACAGCTGCAGTCACATCAGGGAATCAGCACCACGTAATAATGAATGGAAAGGAAGTCTTCAAGCCTCCTGTTCCTTAATCTCTGGTAACTCCTGATAAGGCAAAATAGAAAATAAAAAAAAAAAAGTTGGAAAATAACAGAATCATAGAATGCATACTGAAATGCATTATTAAATAAATAAAGCAGGCTGAACAGAATGTCAGTAAGGAGCCATTCTGCCAGGCTAGAGGAAACTACAACCAGCCCATATAGAGAGCCACTATATTCTCTTGTATACACAAAAGAAATGGAGGTGAGGAACAGCCTGAATATATGTATGCATGGAGCTAAGATTGTGCTGGGGGTTGCACAGGTATATGTGGTGGGGAAGGGGTGAGAGAGGGCAGGGAGGGGGGTTTTGATTTACACTGCCTGTTGTGTTACCAATTTACTTAGCCTAGTTACAGCCCAAACTTAAGGACTGTGTGCATCATTTGGGACTTGGACACATATCTAAAGCACTTTGCTGCTTGATAGATTTACCAGAATGCTGAAGCAACTGCTTTGCTGGACTGATTTTAGAATCTGCTTATGCCATTTAAAATAAGCATTCCACTGGTGCCCACTTTATGTAAGCATGAGGTGGATTATTTCAAGGCAATGCAAAGAGCTAGAAGCAGGTTTTGTTTAGAATCTCTTTTTCTTTTTTTCCAAAAAGCCTGTTTTCCATACTTTCCACTGGACTTGAAGAAGTGATTTTTGCTGGCATAAGGTAGTAAAAGACCATTTAACGCAATCGGAGGACTGACTTGAGTTTTTAGGGACAGGTTTAATGGAGTATTATGGAATATTCTTATATACCACACTTACAAAAAGCTACAGTGCTGTCTATTGTAATTATCCCAGTAATGTTTACACAGCAAGAGTCAGTACAGTAGTCCACAAGAGCCACCCACAAGAAGTAGTCCTGTAGAAGTCCTTCTTCCCAAAATGCAAAGCTCTTGAGATAACAGTCCTATCAAATCAAATGCCTGTATTTAAAGTAATGCAATGTGTCAGTGAAATGAGATATTAATTTACTTAAAACCAGTGTTACTTTTTGCAGAGTTTGGACCAAGCCTACTGCTGTTTTACATACCGTAGCTGACCTTGGCCTTTGGGTTATCTTACTCTTTGAAATGCAGTGGGAAATAAAAGCTAGTAAGGGTAAAACCCAGTGTCAATGTCCTTGTTATTTTACACAGTGAGAGCATTTCCAATGCTTTGATATTTTCAGCATGCCTTCACAAGTGTCTCTATGGCAAAACTGTGCCATTGAGGCCAGCAACATAAATCTGAATTACAGGATGTAGCTTCTTATACATCAAATTCAAAATGTTGTTTTTATGGTATTGCCACATCATGTAAAAGTTCAAGTTATTCAAGAATTAATTTTCCCAAAACAGTCCTAATATAAAACAGGAAGCATTTAACTAACAAATAATGAACTGCTGGAATTCATGCAGATATAACTGTATGCATGTAAATCATAGGGAAAATACTGTCATTTTGATTTACTTGTGCATTGGAACACGTGATAGGAGTGATAGTACCAAAACCTGTGCCCTTCCTCACAAAATTTTACTCACAAAACTTTATTTACATCAAACTGTATTACACTTGGTTGGTCTTCCTCACTTAGCGCTGATTGAATACTCTTATTTCCTACTCATTTGAGAGTCTCAGGAATGCCCATTCAAAACTGTCTTCTTGTGTGAGTCTTTCAGGTGGCAGCATTGTCAGTTTTCCAAATTACCCCCAGCCTTTTACATCATTACAGTTTTTCCATACACAGTTCTACTTTCAAATTGGAAAAAAAAATAATAATAACATGCTGTTTCAATAAAACAGTCTCCCATGGTCATACAGAAAACATTTTTAAAGAGAGGGTCTCTCAGTACCTGCTTTGTCCTCTGCTGTCATTACAGTGGCCCTAGAGATTAACAATGTTGGGTGTTGAATGAGGGGTAAGACTTGCTCTGAGATCTTATTTTAATTGCCCATAAGAAGAATCTGAACAGGAACTCTATGTTTAGCATGTCACTGGAATGCTGCAAAGCTTTGAGAGCAGCTGTTAAAAAAATCACCGTAAATCAAAAGCCAGTTGATATTAAACATTACAGCAATGGCAGTCATTTTGTAGGATCTGCTGTCAGACACAGAGTAAAATGTACCGCTGCATTCTTTCAAGCAAAAATACATTTTAACTGTAATTCAGTCTAAACACTTGCAAGTTTGACTGTTAGATCTGTAACCAGCACCCTGCGTTACTTCTCTGGTATTGGTGCCATTGATTCAGTTTGATGCTTTATATTTGCATGTGGAAATGCCGACCATTCTGCTTTTCATCTTTCCCATCCATAGATATAGATGAGTGCCGTTATGGCTACTGCCAGCAACTGTGTGCCAATGTGCCTGGTTCCTACTCCTGTACGTGTAACCCAGGCTTTACACTTAACGATGATGGAAGATCATGCCAAGGTACTGTTTGTGCTAAACCATGACTGAAATATTTGGTTCTAACCAACAACGCTGTTAAAATGTGCTTGGTTCTTAGTGTACAAGTGACTGTCCCAACACTGCTTTGAAAACATTGAAAGGTGTTTCTGAGATACATCCGTAGCTCCCATGTGAACATATGTTTGCTTCCACAGTACATAGGAGGGGTACAGGTGCAACCTGAGCAGTGTATCCATAGGAATATGCAAAGAGACCCAACCCCCCTAGATTCATACTGAAATTACCAAGAACTGAGCACTGAAGCACTTTATTTACTTGAAGACACTGCCAAAATGTTTTATTTCCATGCATGTTGTTTCCAACACGTTCTTTCTGGCATCGTTTGGTATCTCAATAAATAATACTGACTTTGTTATGTTTCTCAGAACCAATTTTTTTTTACTATACAGGTAATCTCTTTGAAATGCTTTACAGTAATGAACTGAAAATAGAGACTGATGCACGTATTGTCTTCCTGTAGATGTGAATGAATGTACAGGAGAAAACCCTTGCTCTCAGACTTGTGTCAATACCTATGGCTCTTTCCTCTGCCGCTGTGAACCTGGCTACGAACTGGAAGCTGACGGAGTTAACTGCAGTGGTAACTGTCTTCAGTTATTTATTGTTCTTGTTTCTTTAATTGCATTGTGTTTTCATTTCCCAGTGTACTGTTTTGTACATGTTTTTCTAGAAGTCTTCTGCTTTGGTCTATGATTAGCAGCAGGATAGTTGCAACCAGTGTGATTTTCCTTCCAGAAACAGTACACAGCAAATATCAAGAAAATCACAGTGGAGGAGGGCAGTAAAGGGTTGCAAAGAACTAAGCTAAATATTAAAAAGCTCCAAGATAGCAGCAGAACATAAGAACATGATTTCCAATGCTGGATGAGAATCTTACTAAAGCAAATAAACCAGGGACAGTCCTAGGACATTTTTCCACAGTTAAAGAAATACTCGTGCATAAAGCACTTTTCCATTTGTCTGTTGAATGCATGCACTCTTCTTGCTCTTATGATTTCACACTTCTCCTAAACCTTCCCTATTCCCTGCATGGCTCTGTCTGCACTTCAGAAATAACATAGTTTCCTAGCAGAGTTATTGCTGATCTGTTCAGCTCATAGCAGATGAAGTTGCTTATGTCACTCTTCTTTTTCCCCTCTTGTTTTTATTTTATTGCTTTATTTTAATTGAAGATGAAATGTATTTCTGTGCTTAATGTTCCCACAGCTTGATAAAATTAGAGAATCCAGCCAATATTTCTTGGAAGGAAAAACACTGGAAAATGCTTGTTTTTTAATTTACAGTAAACAGATGTAACATGCTGTTTCTGAGGGAGAAGACATGATATGCAATATGTGTATAGATTAGAGTTTCCAAAGCCTCTTTCATACACATCTCCTTATTCTGAGGGAAGGTACAAAGACCTAAATCTCAAAAGGGTCGTAATATATATATGTATTTAGAGCTGAAGCACCTAACTTAAAATTTCTGTTTTCTAGTGAATTTTTTTCTTCTAAGTTAGACTCCTGTGCGCTCATCCATGCTCCTGAGCTATGTGGGGGTCTAACCCTAACCCTAACCCAGTGCCACAAAAACATTGGAAGAACAAAATAGCAGCAATAAAGGTTGATTTTCATTCATGGCTGAGAGTTCAGTCAGCAAGAAGGATTTTCCACCACTAAGATTTAGAGCAGAAAACCTTCCTTTGACCACCTATGCCTGTGAACACTTGTCACAACAGGTCAAATTCTTCTGGATGAGCTTCCTCCACCTCACAAACGATCTGTAGACATCACTGAGGATCACTAAGGAATTGGTTCTGGTGAATATAGTTGACAGCACTGCAGAAGAGTTTAGAAATAGTAAAGGTATCTGCCCTGTGTCATTCAGAAGCAGAAACATATGGCCCTTGGGCCTTTATTTCCAGCATTTGACAGCAGCTGAGCAGAGGTTCTATGAATCTGATGGTGATGGAAGGTCGAGCTAGGAGACCTAGAGGACTGAGAAGTATCTCAGGCTCTTTATGGAGGCAGTCTCTGATCCATGTTTTGTCAGGAAGGTGATTTTTTTAGAGAACTCGCTGAAGCAAGAGACACAAAAACAGCAGCGTGTAGGTGTAGAGTTCCCTTCATCTCTTTTGATTATGTGGCTGTGGACATAAAGCTATTTTAGCATATTTGAAGTTCAAACACTTTCCAGTACATCTGTACAAAACACCAGAAGTGGATAAATGGACTGAGTCCAATTTAAAAGAATGAGAAATTCAGTCTGAAGAGTAAAAGTTTGCTTGAGAGAGTCAATGTCAGAGCTGGGAATATGAACTTGGGAGTTCCTGGCTGGGACTCTGTCCTTTGTTTCTCTCTTCCCCTACACAGAAAAAGAAGGAAATGATTAACAGCAGCCTCCCTCATTCTAGCGCCTTTGCGTGTGTTTTTCTCCAAGTCAGCCATACCTCCATTACAGCTCTGAAGTTCATCCTTCTCATTTGAACACAGTTCCATGGAATATGATTTCTGGTCAATTCATGAGTAAAAGGGGAAAAGAGATCACACATTGCTTTTAACCACAGATTGGACAGACTGCTTTGCTTCCTCGGTATCCAGGAGATCACTTGGCTTTCCAGTAGGTCTGACCCAAGCTGGGATGAGCTCTGAAGTCTTGCTAGAATGCATTACAAGTAACTGGCTAGAGGCTAAGAAACATAAAACAGCTAGGGCTGGCTACAGGAATTCTACTGGGACCCATATGGCCCTGGGAAAGGGAAGTTTGCTTTCCAGATTAAAAAAAAAATAAAGGAAAAGAGAAAGAAAATACCATCAAGTCTCTCCTTGCAAATTACAGTTGCAGCTTTGTAGCTATAGTACCTCTATCTCTGACGTAAAACAGAGCTGAAAATACGACCAACTGGTGACAGGTATTAAAAAAGAAAAATAAATAAGAGCCGTGCATTTTGTTGAGCAGCAGCTTTGGTTTCTCTAAGAAAAAAAAAAAAAGTTTTGCCAAGATCTTGTTTAGCAGCATTTTGCCAGGCTGCCTCAGAGCTTCAGGAGTTGGAGGATGCCAACCTCCAGCTGGGGTGATAACCATGTCTGGATGGCCGTCTGCTTGTGGTACTATGCTTTGTGTAGCCAAAGATTCTAAACTTTGCTTTACCACCACAGACATGGATGAATGCAGCTTCTCAGAGTTCCTCTGCCAGCACGAATGTGTGAATGGGCCTGGTTCTTACTACTGTGTCTGTCCTTCAGGCTATAACCTGCTTGATGATAGCAGAAGCTGCCAAGGTAAGAGCATTCCAGTACTGATTAAAACCCAGAGGGACTAGAAAATAAGTCTAGTGTCTGGAAAGAGGTTTTCAAGAACTCAGTTTCTTGGTCTTGGTATTGCATAGTGACATACTCTTAGGGGCCAATTATGTGATTCTGATGTCATCACATGAACAATCCCACAGAGGTCAATTGGTGTGATGGTATAAGGAAGTAAAGTTTTACTGACTAAGAAACAGATACACACTAAGGCCCAAGATCTCCCCTCTGCTGCGTGTCTCTCTTTAGTTTTCACTTTCTCTAAGGTCAGAGAGCTTGAGCAGCCAATTTCATTTTTAATTCTGCAGTATTTTGCATAGGTGAGCACTCCAGCAGGGAGAAATGAATGGGGTAAAAACTGATCTTAAAAGGGGGGCCAGTTATCAAAAGCCACTTCTCACAGTGCAAGAGGAAATTTTTGGTCAACTCCTTACAATGGACATTGGATGGTAATAGCTGTGTCTTGAGCATAAACCCCTATTTTAACTTTTCTCGTGTTTCTTGTGTTTTAGATATCAATGAATGTGAAATTAGAAACTTCACCTGCACTCTACAGCAGACATGTTACAATATCCCAGGCGAATATAAATGTTTAGACCCAGTAAGATGTGAAGAACCTTATATCCAGATTAATGAGAAGTGAGTAATACCCACAGCCACAAAAGCAAATTCTAACTGTGTGAAGCATATCTAGTGAAGCAAATATGCTGCTTTTTGCAGCACTGCCATGAGAGTTTACCATTAGTAAGCTTTATACAAATCATAAATTGCAATTCCTTACCAGGTCACCAGGTGGGATATGATATGACACTCAGATGTGTGGGAAGTTAGACTGGAAAAGCACTTATCAGTGAGTAGAGGAAACAGCAAGGTTCATAATAAAGACACTTTTAATTTTGTTACTGACTTCATATATGCTTAAATGCAGCCAGTTTGTTAATGTGAGTATTTCCTGTAAATATTAACTAGCTCATGTCCAGGAAGTGCTTTAAAAACTTTAGATGCTAGTTATAGCAGAATACAGATAGTTTCCTACTGCTTAAAGGTTAGACGTGTGGGAAAACAGCAGTCCACGGACTGATCTGTGCTGTCTGAAAATTGAGAATGTCTGAATTGGACTATTAACACTGTCAGTGTCTAAACACAGAATAATCCAGGCAAACATATCTTGCAAGGCAGGGGAGAGGGTGGCAGAACCCACATTTCTAAGTATTGCCCAGATCTTTTACATTTTTGTTTGTACTTACCTGGGGCTTAAAATGTTTCAGCCCCAGCTAGATCTCTATATAGCGCAAGCCATTAATTTTCATCCCTGTTTGCACTAAATACAGTTTCTTGGGGTTATTTGGTAACCTAAAGTATTTTATAGAAAAGCAAGAGATGAAAAATTCACTGCATCCCATGACAATGCATCTGTGTCTTTATATAGCTTTCTGAACTAGAGCAGCTGAGGAGTAGATGACTTCTGTTCTTCCATTTCTGGGGCTATGTATCTTCAGAGGTGGTGAAATCTTAAAGCAGAACTTGAAATGTCTAAAACCTCTGTATTCTTCAGAGTCCAAGAGTGCAGTACTTAGAAATCAGCTTGCACCTAAGTTCTTGATCTCCAAGCTTTGTATTTGGTGGCTTTGGCTCATATCTAGATGTGACTGCATTTAATTAGTGGCATATGTCTAGAAGTGGTCACTATAAAAGCCAAGCAAATTCATCGCGTCTGTGTTCTCTGTGGAAGGAATGGGGTGTTCATAATGCCAGGAACTGTTTTATGGAGAATTTGCCAGAGGAACTGTCTGAAGCTGGTGTCAGTGATGGAGATTATACAAAAAAATAGACAAAAAAGCCTTATTTTCCTTCCAGTAAATTCCCCAACATGGCTTTTATAAAGGGATATCCTGCATTTTATTTGAGTTCTCTGAAGATATTTGCAGCTTGTGGCTAAGGGACATGGTTGATGTGGTCTGCTTAGGTTTCCAAAGGTTTTTGAAAGGAACCCTACTACAGCTTCTATGGAAGTTAAGCAGCCATAAGTAAGAAGTCCCTGGCACAGATGAATAAGAGGCTGAAAGATAAGAAGAGAATTGCAGAAGGAACCTCAATGATTGTGCCAAATTCAAATTCAGTGTAGATGAATGTAAAGTGTAAAAACAATCCCAAATTCACAAGTTAAATAAAATAAAAAGCAATGATCTGATCATAATCCCTCCAAAGGGAGGTTTGAGGGTTGTTCCAGAGGGTTCCATGATCTGTAGTACTAAGTAGAGGTCAGAAAAACAATCTGAAACTGAAGTGTAGAATATCCTTAGAGCATGTGCAACTGTGTACCTGTATCTTCAAGATTATCACCAGTTTCATCACCTTCTCACAGGAGCAGTGTGATGTAACTAGACAAAGACTCATGAAGTGTGGCAAGGACCATCAGAAGTAGGGAACAGCTTCCTTGTGAGAAGCATCAAGGTTAGGATTCTCCAGCCATGAAGAAAGTCGATTATGAAGCCACAAGCTGCATGTGGAGAATGAGCAGGAGGAACTGACAGTCTGCTCTCAAGAACTGAGAGGATCAAAATCAGCAAGGGGGCACTACAGGGAGGCAGGCAGGCAGGGGCTGTGGAGCTTCTGGCCGCAAGGTGTCGTGGAGGTGTAAGGGGAAGCTGAACACATCAATGGGTAAGAAACACCTTTCAGGAAGGCAAAAATACAGAAGACATCTTTGTTTTAGGAGTGTCCTGAGGTCACAGATGATTGGAGGCTGGTGGTAGAGATGTCATATGCCTGACTTGCTGTTCTGCTCTTCTTTAGAGCTTTGTGATTGATCAGTGAGCTTTGATTTCAATCCAGGAAGTCTCAATGTTTGTTTTTATTAAACCACAAATACAGTATTCATGTCACACTGCTATTGAAATGATCCATAATTACTAGTTTAAACTACTATCAGAACGACCATGCACAAGGCATTCAACATCTGCAGAGCAGTCTTAAAGAAAGTATTGATTTCTAAGCGATCTAAGGACATATACGATGCCAAGATATTTTGGCAAAACCTGGAAGACAAGAAAAAGAAGGCAGGGATGAAGGCAAACTGGAGTAGCAGTGCAGGGAATACAATCAGAGAGAAAATTCATTGCAAGCGAAACTGATTCTTTTTGCTTGTTGGCAACTTGACTGATTGATTGGTTAGTTGATTAACTGACTAGTTATTTGCAGCTGTATTTACATGCAAAGGATGAAGTGTCACAGGGATTTGTAACCACTGATGGCAATTCTATCTGTCTATTAGCCGCTGCATGTGTCCAGCTGAAAACCCCGGCTGCAGAGATCAGCCATTCACCATCCTGTACAGAGTCATGGACGTTCTGTCTGGGCGGTCAGTGCCTTCTGACATCTTTCAGATGCAAGCAACAACTCGCTACCCTGGAGCCTATTATATCTTCCAAATCAAATCAGGGAATGAGGGCAGGGAGTTCTACATGCGGGTAAGTAGTGCAGGCTGGGAAAAACCTGGAGTATCTTCTTGGTAGCTGATTTTTTTCCTGACAGCAGAACTCTGTTTTTATTTAGTGCCACTTCAGTATGAGACATGTCTACACTCAGTCTTGGAGAGCAGCAAACTGGGCTGTGGGAGCTGCAGTTGTTTTTTCTGTTTGCTTTTTTTTTTCAGGAAGGTAACTTATCCAAAAGCGAATGCACTCATTTTATGAGGCATCAGGTTCACAAAGGTCTATGGTTGTACCCATGTCAAAAAGCAGCTGTTTCCAGTGTTCAGGAAAAAGCGTTGTGCCAGAACTTCTTAAAATTTGGTGGAGTACCAGTACTTGTCAATTAAAGAGTCAACGTTGCTCATTTGTTTTTCTCAGACTCTCCATTGGCAATTGGAAAAAAAAAAAAATCTTTAAACTAAAAAAAGAAAGGCAGTAAAAACGCCTTTATCCTAATAATTGACTTTCATTTTCAGTTCTTTGCTTTCATTTATGCATTTACTTGTTGGTGGTGGGGTTTTGTTTTGTGTTTTTGTTTGTTTGTTTACTGAAAACACACATTTTAAGTAGACATTGCTGGGGAAAACAGAAACGCTTATTTTAATCTAAATTTTCCTCAGAAGTCTTCCTTGTTCTCCTGCCATCTTTACCATCACTAATACAGGGGCAATGGCAAGCACCTGCACAGAATGAGGCACAACCACCAAGGATGGTGGTGTTCATTATGCTGATTTTTAACCCTCGGCAAAACCTGGCTTTCTTCTTGTACTCATTTATCACATAGCCATTCATTTGTCACCTAAAGTACTCTGCTGGCACAAGCTGTCCTTTTCCTTCCCTGGCAGCACATTCCCGTGTGGGTGTGTAGCCAGCAGGTGGTGCCTGTTCCTTGCTCTGCACCCAGTAGGAGCGGGCAGAGCTGAGGGCATGGGATGCACAGTGCCCGGGATGCTGCTGGCTCTCCAGGCAGCTCCTCCTCACCACTTCTTGGGCTTCTCTTATCAGAGGTAACATAAATGCTCCCTTTCATAGCAAAACAGGTCCCACTTTATGTACATCAGCTATTGCTGGAAAACAAACTGCATTCCGTGATAACCTCAGAAACTAGTTTTTAAATGCTTATAGTCCGCTGTTATGGACAGGCCTTTCAAAGCTCTGCTTCCACTTACTAACAGATAGATTTTCTAATGTGCCTTCATATATTTAAAGCTCTCTTCAGAGGGTGAGGTTTTGCAATGTTAACATATGCAATTATACAGCAAGCCCTGGTTCCACTCCCATAGCTCTAGTAACATAACCCCTTCCTGGAGTTTGCTGCTTCAAAGTAATAGTGGTTTTTACATCAAACTCCTCAAGAAACGAGTGACATTTTTTGTGCATGCTCTAAATCCACATTTTCATCTTTTCCCATTCAAATGATAGCAAATTTATTTGCACAACCACTCCCTTTATGTGCAGGGCTCCCAAGAGCTTTAAAAACCATAGAAGGTGATGGTTCATACAAAACAGTAAGATGAAGTCAAACGCTGAAATGAACGGGAAGACCATGCACATCAGGTGGTCTCTCACTTGAGATAGCAGCTTTCAAGAAGTACTTTTGAAAATTTCACCTGCTTCCTCTCATTCTGTGCACAGCAAACAGGACCGATCAGTGCTACACTGGTGATGACCCGCCCCGTGAAAGGGCCCCGCACTGTTCAGTTGGACTTGGAAATGATCACTGTTAACACTGTCATCAACTTCAGAGGAAGCTCTGTCATCCGGCTGAGGATATTTGTATCACAGTACTCATTCTAAACATTGAGTTGGTGCCCTGTAAACATTGAAACCAAAGACACGGTTCCTCCTCTGCAGAACTCTCTCCTCAGAAGCCAGTACATATAGCAGCTCAAAACCAAGTCAGTATTTCTTCAGACCCAGTGACCTACGCCTGTCTGAGGAGGGAGGCCTCTTCATACGCACCCCTACCAGGATGCAGACCTCTGACGGTGTATCAGAAGCAGATTCTATATGATTCTCTATGTGGTCATACATTTTAAGGACTCTTTTTTCCACTGTAAACATTTCTAGGGTATGAGTCCATGTTTCAAAGACTGTGAACCTTTGTAGCTCCAAGGCTGCTTAGCAAAAAAGCACCGAAGAAACTGCAGAAAAAGCTGGCTTTTGCGATCTTGCATTTTTTTTTTCACTATAAATGGAAAGCTGACAAACAAGTGAAAACCAAAGGAAAAAAAAAGCCACCTATAGAAACAAGGGATCTCAGAACTGCTAATTTACATTTCCAATTAACTTCAAAATTATAAGGCTAGCACTTTGTTTCAGTTCACTCTGCATTTGTCTTACTTTCACCTGCTTTTCTTTGATTTTGTTTTATACTTAAAATTCATTGTAAATTCATTCTGAAATACTTGTTGTACTGTGTAATCTTCTACTTTCTAACAACATGTCATATCTTCGGGTTCCTTCCTGTATTAAATCGTTCTGTATAACAGAGCTCATAGAAATCCATCACTGGATGGCATGTGTTACACTGATTAAGGTGTTATGCTTAGTTACAGCCAGGCTCTTTGACACAGGCCTCCACTGCCAGAAATGTGTCCAGAGACTTCAGAGCAGGTGAGAATCAGAACTTTTCCACTGTTTTTCAGTGTAATAGTTGTAAACAGTTTGTAATGGTTGTAAGGTAACAATACTAACTCTGTAGTTAAGGCTGCAACTAACCTCTTGTTCTAAGACCACTCCGTTCAGATGTGTCCAAATTCCTTCAGGAAAAGAAATAATCATTATTCTGTTTGCACAGAGTGTCTCTCCAACATTCCTAGAATTAGGGAAAACAAGCTGAAAAAGACTTGGAATAGTCATATTGTTCATGCCTCTGCTACAAATCAGACCCTCCTATGCCAGTACCCAAACCTCAAATGATGGGATCCCACAGTTTCCATAGGTAATGTCTTCTCAGGTATAACTGCTGTAACCAATAGAAAGTTTTTCCTGAAGTCTAATCTGAGTACCCCCTGTTGTAATTTCAATCTACTGCTTTTTAGCGTACTTCCAGTAGAAATAGAGAACAGTTTATCTTCCCCTTTGCAACAGCCTTTAACATGTCTGAAGACTGTTGTCATGTCTCCCCTCAGACCGTTCCTCTCTAGTCTAAACAAACCCAATTCTTTCGGTCTTTCCTCATACATCACATTTTCTGGACCTTTGATCATTCTCGTTGCTCTCATCTGGATTCTCTCCAGTTGGTTCAAATCTGTCTCAAAATGCAGTGCCCAAAACTGTGAAAAGTATTCCAGCTGAGGCCTCACAGTGCTAGACTAAATATATATATATATATTTAGGTGTTTGAAAATAAAATTAATTGTATAGTTTGGAGATATTGTCCTCATGTTGTTAAAGTCACTGGCAGTTTGGTGTTTTATTTACTAAGGACAAGGCTTCATATGCTTTGTTCGAAATTTCTCTGAAACAAGTACTTGCTTTTTCCCCTTACTTTTTCTTTGTCTTATTTGCTCTCGAGAGTTGCTAGCACAAAACATGTAACACCTGCTGAGTCTTTTTGAGGACTGGAATTGCTCAGCGCTACTTGGGAAAGGGAGTTTATGAGGATTATAGTATGAAAAGGCTGGAGCACAGTAGAAGGCCTTTATTCTTATATGGAGATCTTCATTTAAGTCAAGTATTAAATGGGAGAACAGACTCAGAAAGGTTATCACAACTCAGGCGGCATGACACAAAAAGAAAGCTGACTCTTGCTCTCAATAAGCTCTTCCAGTTAGTCCAGGATTGTTTTTTTCTCTAGGTGTAGAAGTGACTGCTCTTTTTACTAGTATTTAGCTTGAGGAAGTCCTGATGAAACAGTCTACAACAGCTAAACGCTGAGTTGAGCAGCTTCCACCTCTTAATGAAGTTTTCTCTTCGCTGCTGCAACACGCTAGGCTCCTGTGGCTCAGAGCTCTGCACACAGGCTGACTTCTAAAACAGACCAGCTCAAGAGTGACTCCAGGCTTTAGGGAGCTAAGCAGAGGGCAGGAAGCCAATGAGTTTTGTGAGTAGCCAACTTGGAGGGTACAAATGTAGAGGAAACATGCATGGACAGAGAAATATCAGGAACATACTTTCTGAGTGTACTGATGCTCACTGGATGCCAGCCTTGAAGGGGAAAATAGAAATGATCAAGAAGGAGGAATGCTAATTTATAATTCATGGGTCCCAGGTTATGGAAGGCAGACATAAGAAATGAAGCTCCGGTAGCCCAGAATGTAGGCATGGGCAGGCAGTATCTTAAACCAGAGATGTTAAACTCAATGTGTTGAGTCTTCCAGTACATAAAAGCCTTTCTTCACCCCTTTTGTACTTTTATGTTATCACTTCTTCATGCCCAGTGGAGTCCTTTCTCCTCCTGCTGTCACATCACCTCCTGGAGAGGAAGTGCACTCTGTTAGATATCAGACAGTTCCTCACTTTTGGGCTGTTCTCCCGTGGTCCTCACGTACCAATCTGGTTTAACCCTAATTTAGAAATGTTAAAAAAAATAACAGAGGAATTCCATTATTAAACACTTTGTTAAAAGAGTAAGGCTCGAATGCCTAGTTTCAGCAACAAATATTCATAAAACAATATTACACTTTCTATGTAAACATTTTGTGCCTTAAGAAAAAAAAAAGTGAAAAGTCTGGAAACAAAAGAATTCAGCCACTTCTCAGTCGCCATAACATCTTTCATCACTCACTATCACTCCAGCCAATGTTAACTTTGCCAAAATATATACCAATCTCAAAATAATTACTTACTCGCAGTTTGTAACATCTAAACTCTCCATTTCCTATTCAAAGGTCTGTTTCCAATAGATTGTTACAGGCTCGTGTATTGCAGTGATTCATGCCAAATAATAATAAAAAAAGGGAATATGCATGTCAGGGTTTTACAGGATCCAGGGCTATAGATCTAGATGGGTTCTATCTGACATATTTGTCTTTGAAATATTTTTATGGGACTGGCTTTTTTTTTAACACAGATAGCAAAATCTTATTTCACGTTGGAGTTTGCTGGATCCCACAAAATCACTTTTTAACTTGTGCTTCTCTGATAACAATAGCTTTGGTGGGAATAGCTCAGCTTTGAACACCCATGCACCCACCATCACTGAGGCAGCATCCTTTGCTGTTCACGTAGAACCAACAACTTTCTCCTTTTCAAGTGAGGAGCCTGCACCCATATTTTCTTTTTTTTTTTCTTTTTTTTCTTTTTTCTTTTTGTCTCAGCCCTTTCAGGAGTCAGCTTTCATTGTCTCAGAAACACGGTCTTTACATTAGCAGGACACATGTATTCATTTCTCTCTGACTAGAACAAGCAGAGCAAAATAATCGATACATTTTGTGATCACTCAAGTGATCCAGTCTGGTTCATTCACAGAGTTTGCTACTGGATCTTTTTTGTAGCATGTAGCTGTCTTGGAACCTAATGAAAATTTCATAGTGCAAAAATGTTTCAAAAATAATAAAAAAAAAGAAATGAAAGTATGCCCTAACATTATTTAAGCCTGAAAGGCACCACTGTTGAAATAAATCTGGATGGAAAAAACCCTCAGCTGGTGTTAATTTGCATGACTGCTTCTCTTCAATGGAAAGATGAAAAGTATACTGAGGACCTTCCCTGTGTGTGCATAAAACACTGTGATGTATTTGTATACAAAGGAGAATTTATGGAAGCTAAAACTAATGGTAATGTGGCTTTGCATTTGGAAGCTAGAGCTGTAAGATGACATGTCAGATGCAAATTGTGTATCCTTCTCTGACACAAACATTTACAAGTGACTTAAACACATCACATTCTGTTGCTTTATGTCTTTGAACCATTTCTGACTAGCTCAACCCAAAAGCCATGCATGAAAACTGAGGTTGATAGTTATGAGACCTTCAGAACGTCTGCCCAGAAAGGCAACCTGTGCTCAAGAGTCTGTGTGGTAGGGAGTGTAATGACCCAGAGGTATTTGTGTGGGGCTGCCTTGGATCCTGCAGGTGTCCTTTTCCTCACCTATTTCACTGCAGGATGCATCTGATGTTTCTAAATCAGAGGTGGAAATCTCACCAACTGTAGATTTTATTTGTTCAGACCTCTGAAATCCCTGTAGTGATTTTCAACGGGCAAACTGATCCCCGAGTAACTCAATACCAGTGAAATCACGAGGCAGATACACCTTTACACTGGTAAGCAAATAATGATGCTGAGTAGCAAAGGAATCCTTAGACAACACTTCAGCAACCAGAATCTCCCCAAATATTCAATCTCTTTCAATTCTCTACTGGTCCTCCATTCTCCTTTGTGCATTTGTCCTGGACAAGTGATCTCATTATGATCATGCACTGCAAATGCATGCTGAGGGAGATGCACCTTTTCTCTAGCATTACCCAACATTTTTCATTTTGCTTTTTGGATATGAGTTGTAGGCTTTGTGTCCCTTTTATGCTCTAACTGACCTTTCTTGCTTTTCTCCAAGATACTCTATTTCCCTTCCAGGTTGCTCTGCTCCCACCAAAAGAGCAAGTTCTTCATGCATTGCTGGAAATGCAGACACGATGTTGGCCCACCTGCTGCTTTTACACCCTTCTCTCTGCGATGTCATTAGTCACCCTTACAGCAAAATGGATAGTGAAAGAATTGCCCAGTCTGCTGTCAGAGCTTGGTTTCACAAAAAGGATTTGAGAAAAAATAGCCACTCCACAACTCTGAAGGTATCAGAAGCTCTCTTAAATCCTGATGAGTCACTTTTCCTGAAATTGAATCTGTATCATGCTGTCTTGACAGTCACAAAGCTTCTTAAGATGTCCTGTAAGGACACGCTTGTGCATACATCCTTAACACTCTTCACACTTCAGATGGGGATTTTTCAGTTTCCAAAAACTAGTTGTCCCAGCCAGAGAGAGTGCAATGTGAT
Organism: Odontophorus gujanensis; assembly: GCA_013399175.1. Classification (NCBI taxonomy): domain Eukaryota; kingdom Metazoa; phylum Chordata; class Aves; order Galliformes; family Odontophoridae; genus Odontophorus; species Odontophorus gujanensis. The sequence continues at coordinate 584,374 of VXAB01007349.1, read as the reverse complement.
CGTGACTATGCTGAAGTCAGTGATTGCTATCCTAACATCAGGTCTGGATTTAGCCCAGTTTTATTTTAAGTCTTGAATCTCAGTGTCAGTGGTATATATGTAAACAGATATGTATTATTTTGACAGTAGACTTGAATGATTGTTTTCAGTAAATAAACAGTAGTATGACTGCACTATCTCTTTCTCTGTGGGAACTATCTCTGGGTACTTCAGTATTTTCTGAGACAGCACTTTGGCACTTCAGGATTTTCTCTGGTATTTCAGGCCATTCACTGATGAGTTTCCATGAATGATTCTTCACCCCTGGTGTTTAAAGGCCAACTCAGGCACTTGACAAATTTTTGAACTATCAAGCTCCTTGCAAGCCTTAATATAGTCACAGCTCACACCTTCTTCAGAGAAATTGTTCCTACAATTATCTCTGTAATCTGTGAGGGATCATGCTGACTTTCTCAAGACCCTGCAGTGTTCATAGTGCATGCACAAGTTTCTCAAGACTGAGACACTGGTCTGGAGATTGTTCATCATCAAACTGGCACAAATGTTCTGTATTGGACGTGTGAAACCATGGCTACAAAGGTTAGTTTTGACAAAATCCTCGAAACACATGGTGGTGGGTGTTTTTCCTGTCTGTTTATGCATTACAAAAACACAAACAAGTCCAGCACAAGAATTCTCTAGTATGCAGCAGAAATCATTGTTCCTAATCATTATTTCAGCCAGTACACTCATTTTGTAGATACTGTGCAAGCAGGGAGGTGGAAGGCCTGCCAAGATTTCACTGATTTGTTATTTGAATCAGTATCCCCAAGAAAAATTAAATCTAGTTCATCGTTTAAAAACATTCCTTTGTACTTCAACATCTGCTGTCATCCAGGTAGGGAAACGAAGACAGAAACTCTAGCTGCTTCTTAAAGAAAGGCAGCTGCTCTGCAGAAATCCTGGGACCCCTGCAACAACCAGAAAGACTTGCTAGCCCTAACCTGCATCCAGGTCAGTGAATAAGGCACAAAATTCATAGAGACCAGTTCTCAGGTGGAGGAGAGAGATCTTCATTGACTTGTTAATGATGCCAAGTAGAAATTTACTAATAATGCTGTAGCAGAAATGCTAAGTCATGGTTTTAAACAATGACTGAGCACTTGGTAGGAGAGCAGGGCCAACCCAGGGGAGCTCAGGTGCATGCAATGCACCTGAGTGAATGGAAGGGTTGAAGCCAGGATCCACCCCCTCCCAGACCCCATTTAAGGGTTGGCAGTGGTGACAAGGCTCTTTCATTTAGAGATTCCTGCATACCTGAGGCCTTCTGAAGGTAGGCAACTTCTTTCCTTTATTTCTGTGCCTGCAGATGTTGCATTAGAGCAAATCCTGCTTGTTGCAGCCTGGGACTTTGCTGCTCTGCTGTCCTTGCTGTGCTTTCCATTACATTGCAAATTCATACACAATTTTTCATTGTGCTTATACATATATGGAAAACTTCAATTGGAATTGCCAAGGTTTTGCCTACAATGCACATTCTACTTGCAGGAAGCTCTGATGTATCCTCCTGCCATTCTTCAGGTCTGGGCTCCCTTGGAATTGCCCTTTTTATTTAGTGTGTAATAATAGTGAAACAGTTGTGACAGCACTTACTCCCATAGATTAAAAAGAGAATAATTGAGGGATAAAGTTACAACTCAACTAGGAAGCTAATTAAAAAGAGCTTGATCTTTAATTATTCTTCAATATTATGATGTCACTGCTGTGGACAAAAATAATCAATCAGAAACCCAAAATACTAAAATGGGGATTATTTCATTAGAAAGACAGGGGCTGAAGTAGTCTATGGCCATCCTATGTAAAGTCTGGAAAAGGAAGAATTTTCTCTTTGAAATGCAGAATGCTTGTCTTGTACCAGCAGGGTTAAGTATAAATCAGCCTTACCAGTGCACAGACTGAATGGCAGGCTGATGGATGGGTGAAGGAAAAGGCAGTCATGGCCAGAAGCAAGGGAAGGATAAACCAAGACCATGTAGAAGTACTCAGGAGTGGTCTCAGCATACAGGGTGTCTGAGACAAGCCTCCCTTCTGCTGTACTCTGCAACATTTTAGCTTTACTCAGGCCTTTGAAAGATAGAGAAGTGTTCATGGTCACTTCAGTTAGAAAAGGAAGGCAGCGTTCATCTGTTTGAGTACAGCACCAGTTTTCAAAAAGCTATGCTGGCGTGGCCAACTTGTAACCCAATGAGATGCACTGGACAGAGGAAGCCTGTAAGTGTAGTATAAGGTATAGAATGTAAGTGTCACCTTATACGACCAGTTTCTTGTACAGGTGCAGGGAAAAGGACTCGCTTGCCCATCTTGATGAATGCTTCACAGAACTTTTGCTTAAACAGTCATTTCCCTCATCCCTATTTGCTGGCTGTTCAGATTAATAAACAGGTTATATTTTGTAGTCACCGTTATTATCAAAAGAGAGATGCTGTAATTTAAAATGAATGATTTCTTTGTCACCCATCTGGTCACTTTAACCAACAGCCATTGCTTTATTTGCAGCAGAAGATGAGCTTTAAATCTTGTACTGTTTTACAACTTGTGAACAATTTATATTGCATATACCAGTAAGGATCATGGTGAAGGGTTTTTTTTTTTTAATAATTAAAAATATTGCTAACAAATTATAACTGAATTTCAGTTTGTTTTGGTTATTTTCTGGTTTGAAGGTAATTGTTTATCATCTCTGAAAGCATTCTTGCCAGGATCATGTACCTCTTTGCAAGGCAAGTAGAATGAGGGTCAGTGATAATATAAGTTAATAGTCAAAAATGATATAATATGCATGTAGTTGCCAAGGAAACTTCAATGCAAAACACAATTAATTTGTAAAATGTTATTTTTCTTTCAAATATTTTAATCTTGTAATCTTCCCCATACTGGAAGTACATGCATGTATTTTAGCCTTCATTTCCCATTGGGTTTATTCACAATAAGGCTCAATTTAAGTTAGATTTTGCTTTAAGTCTCTACTACATCTGTACATGGAGTTTGATGTATCCTGGACACTTCCTTCTTCTGGAACTGTGCACTGGAGCAGGAGAGGCTCCCTTGCCAGGCTCCTCAGACACCAGTTAGATATGCCTCACCTAGTATGTGTTTGGAGGGCATGTCAGGGCTGTGTGTTCCTGGATGACCCCAGGAGATGAGCTCTCTTTCCAGACCAACACAATGCCAACCTCTCTTCCTAGATGCCCTAGGTTCTGGAGGCACAACCTGGGTGAGTGAAGGCAGGGATCTGCCTTTGGGCAGAATTTGAGCTCTGCAGAATAAGCTGGTCTCCTTAACAAGCAGCATTCATATAAAGTAATTTGGACTGAGCTAGTTTTCTTATCCATAAATTATTAGCAAGTAGCTAATTCTCATTCCCACCTGCAGGACATAGCTTGTGATTTTAGTACAAGACATTTTTTCCACTCATACAGTACTCAATCATCCATGCATAATGGCTGTTTGGTGTTTGTTGGTTGGTATTTCAATCAGATGTTCTTTTTCAGCAAATTGCAAGGGCAGCTGAGTCTGAACCAGGTTTGCTATGTGGGAAGTGAAGAAATTTACGTCATACAGTTGCTCTCTCTTATTTCCATTGTAGCTCACTGCAGAGATGAGGTAGGTAACATGACATTCATGGAGCCTGGTGTGATTTACAAGCCACTCAGAAAGCTGATAACCATCTGTTCAGCTATTTTGAACTCAAATAGACAGCTGAGGCTCAGTTAGAGTTACACAAGGACACTTCAGTTCCCCTCACTGTATAGAAAATGTATTAATTCTGAATCACACGTGCCATAAAAATTACATTGAAAAGAAGCAGGCTTACACGCAAAGAGCAGTAGCTGAGTGCAGGAACTCTGGGTTGAAGAATTTTAACCAAGGAGCAACCAAGACTAGAATTATTCAGGGAAAATGAGAAAGCATGTCTGCAATCCATGACTAAGGACTTCTGGGTCTTCAATCCTCGCTGGGAGATGCCTTGGTAGAAATGGGTTGACCATGAAACTGACAGGACTTCCACTCCCTTTGGTAGAAAAGGGACACTACAAAACTGAATTATTCACGTTCAGGGACTGGCATTCAGCTTCAGTGATCTCATTTGAGTTCTCCAGATTTGAGCTTCTGCATCCTTCTCTCTCTATCAGTTTAAAGTCTGTTTTTCAGGTTGATCTTATATATACTGTCATGTTTGACTAAGGTGGAGTTTCCTGTGGAATGGAACAGTGTCAATCCTACTTTTTTAGACCTTTTCACAATTCAAAAACCAGCTCCTACACTATCCTCAAAGCCAAGGATGTCTCCATTCAGCAAAAGCTCCTACTGTGGTGCAAATAAGAGACATAAAGCAATAGTATCTTCAGAGATGGCTTGGAATTGTGGACATAAGAAGGAGGCTGAGCTTTCTCTTCTGTTGGTGCTGTTCAGCCAGCTGGTAAAGGAACCAAACAGATAGAGTTTGGCTGGGCTGTACAACTGATATCCTGCAGGAATTTAAACTCTCGCTGTACTTCCATTAGGGTAAGATACGAACCATATTCCTTTGAGCAGTCTCACAGGCACTTTTCTGTGCACCACAATTCCTACTTTCTTCTTCCCTATTTTTGGTGGTATTGGTTACTCTTTAGGCCTGAAGTTGCTGCTGAACACTGTTAAATAGCTTTCCATGTTAGTCAGAACACCATGACATTGGTGGTGGAAAAAACAAATCTTTAATGGCTATGACAGTGAGCTAGAATTAGTGGTTCTGCATCTTATACAGGTGGGCATTTTCCTGCACTAGTAACTCATTAGGACAGCATGGGTAAACCACAGCTCATTCACAGCAGTGCACAGCACCACCATAGCCTGTACCAGTCTTCATGAGGACTGTCCCAAATGCAGACTGATAAACTGATTTTTAGCTGCACTATTGTGCCATTAAATGTCCTTACTTTTTCCCTCTAGTATATTTTTCTTTTCCTGGACTCTTGTTCATACCATTACAGAATGATCACCAAGGTCCTTTAAATCCAGTTCTGAAAGACAGCCCACATCTGCCTGTTGATGATAAGCTTTGTCAGGCATGAGAACACTGGATGAGTTTAGCTGAGGGCAAGCAGTTTGTGGCCACCTGTGCACTGTCTAAGGAATGTTTGGTTAGGCTTTCTAAGATCTTGAGTTCAATAAATCCCTGCTAGCTTGAATGAGTGCACCTTCCACATCCCACCACGTTTTTCATTATGTCACTTGGCTATAAATGCACGTGTTTTTAATGGGAAGTTAATCCCTGAACTGCAGTGAAATGATTAACCTCTCACCCTTGAATTCCACACTGCCATATGATCTAGTTCTTATGGAGCTAAAAGTTAAAGTAATAGAGACAGCTGAAAATACTTCAGGCAAGGGGATATTTGCTCACTGTGGAAGACCTTAGTTGTTCATGAATGTGCTTTTTTTGGCTTGGGGAGCAAAGGTAAATAACATGGCACAGCTACTGTGTCCTACAAAGAAATACCTGTGCCTACTGTTATTACTACTGACTCAGGACTCTCCAAAATCTGTCAGGAAAATGACATGAAGAACTGATGTCACAGGATTGTAAGGGCTCAAAGGGACCTCTGAAAATCATCTAGTCCAGCCCCCCTGCCAAAGCAGGCTCCCTAGACCAGGTTGCACAGATAGACATCCTGCAATTTGCAGCAATTTAACTTTGAGCTGAAACAAAGCTTCATGACACCTATGGCATTCAGCTCAGATTAGAGCAAGTTGTACCAAAAAGGTGCAACCCATCTCAGTTTGCTCAATGCAGCAGTCACTGGAGGAATGGTATGTTCTTATCTCACTGGAAATTTATGTACAAAACCAAACACAAATTAAATACACAGAGACTTCTTCCTCATAGTGAGAGTGTAATGCCCTAAAATCTGTGGTGACACAGGTTGGGGTTTTGACAACAGCATGTTTTTTTTCTCCGTGACTTGCTAAGTGGGTAGCAGCCAATGCTGCACAAGGACCTGGAAGGTGAAAGCCAATTAAGGCTTTGCCTTATTTCATGTATCTTAAGGATGCTGCATATTGGTGTGCCTGTCTGGGAATGCGGCTGAACTCCCTACTGCTGGGTTAAAGTGTTAAAACGTGCTGGTAAAATGTAAAATGTGCTGGTAACTGCTGGTTCTGATAGTGTTAGTGCCTAAGTGGTTTTAAGCCAAACTGTCCTCTTTTTATGTCCTTGCATCTCCCTGGAAAGTGTGGGCTAAAAGAAAAAAAAAATAAAAATCTAGCTAGAAGGTCAGTGTTTGTGGTCCCACACACCAGAGAAGCGGCCTTCCAGTTTCTGCAGGTGACCTGTTACTGGCTTAAATCAACATCCCCTCAGGCTCCCTTGTTCCTGTGGTGCCAGCAGCCTTTAAAATAGTGTGATTTCATGAATGTCTTTTTTTTTTTTTTTTAATATATCCAACCCCTTTAAAAGAGGCAAATGAAACTTGCTTTCACATGAAAATAAAATTGTAAAAAGTTATTTTGTTTTGTTTTTTTAACTTGTTTGATGGCGTCTTTCAGGAAGGAGCTTCTGCATGCTGCCTGTGATCCAGGATGCAGGTGACGTGTGGCTCATGGCTGGCCCCTGCATTCCAGGGAGAGGAACATCAGCTTGGCCTCAGGCAGGCCTCTGTCTGTTTTTGGGAGGAGAAATCAGCTCTGAGCAGACCCCGGAGAGATGATGGTGGAAAAACAGAGTAGGACAGTGGCATCTGACCCTGGGGTCCCAGAAGAGTGAGAGGAGGCAAGTGTCTGGTAGCACCTAGCCATCTGCTGCCTGTTCTGCTGTTTGCCTGGACGTGACTGCAGCTGGGCCTAGAGGAGAGACGAAGAACATAGTGAACTGCCTCTAATCCCCTTTTCCATTTTGAAACAGGAAGTTTTGGGCAGTGTAGTAAGCAAGTGGGACTGGAACAGTGTTTGGGGAGGCACCCCAAATGCCACGAGGTGGCATCATCGCAGCCTGGTGGGAGCATACCTCCTGGGGTGAAGGGGACTCACAAACAGCCCTTCATCAGTGTTTGTACTGGAAATGGCTGTTCTCGTGGGGTTTCACCAACTTAGGCCGGAGGAGATCGAGAGGGATAGACTGTAGGAGTGACAGCCTTCAGCTGCCCACAGCATTGTTTTTTCTTGTCCCCACTGAGGTGCTGGGGCAGCCCAGGGTGACTTGGCTCCCCCTAGGCCCTGGCTGCCTACATGCAGTGCTCCCTGCCAGCTGTCTTTGCCTCCCCTCTGAGCGGGCACGTAGCAAAAATATGTACGTGCAGTTAGACTCTTGCCTGCATCTGGACCTTTCCTTCCAACTCATTTCCAAGTGCAGTGCTGAAAAACCACAGGTTTTCTCTTCTAGCTGGTCTCAGCTATTGCGCCTTGATGTGTTCTTGAGTCCAAGGAATGAAAATAGTTCTGTGAGATCTATTAAGTCTCTGGCTTGTAAAATACAATGATTTCTTATTAGGTTACACTAATATTTCATAATTCATTCTTAATATTATTCTTCAATAAAGCTCTGCACAAACAGTCTATCCCACAGGAGAAACCTCTGCCAGAACCCAGATGTCAAACACATTTGCTTCAAATACAGGAGTTCGTGACCTTTTCTGTTTGTTAATGTGACGCCATGGAAATTATTTATAATAAATAAGCGTGTTTCAGAGTCAGGTGCCCCACTGGGCCTTTTTCAGAGATACAACAGCCCTTCCTGAAACAGGTCCTTCCTGTTTTGTTTTTGTCCCCTAACAATGAGGTTTGGGGAACAACTTGAAACCCTGTTGCTTAGCCAAGTCCAACTGCTGAGAGGTAGACAGGAAGTCAGGGCTATCTCACATTTCAAATCTTTCCTGAAACTGGCGGCTGATAAGGTTCTTCCTTTTTCTTTTATCCTTTACCCTAAAAATTCAAGTTTCAAACAGCAGGCTGTATAAACCTAAACAAATTCTAAAAATATCTGCTTAAATCACCAAATCAACTTGGAAACTATTGGAATATCTTGGATTCAAATGGCAGATTAGAAATGCTAAAGGTTATTTGCTTGTTTAAAGCCAAGGTAGTACTGTCCACCTACAACCTTCAGGTACAAGTGCTCCAGAAGTTATCTGAAGGTTAATATATTGATAGTGTATTTCCATTTTCTTTTTCAGCAGTTGTGACAATGTTCTCACAAACATGTGGGACCAGTGCCTGGAGTAAGAGCAGCTGGCTCTTAATGGAGCCAGGGCAAGAAAAGGATGCAATTGAAAAACAAGAGCCTTGGCTCTGCTTCATCCTATTGTTAGCTGTGCATTATGGTTTACAATGTCTCCTAGGTTTGTTGGATACACCATCTCAAATTCCTAGACAGTAGCAACAGCAAGAAATGTCTCCTGAGGAGGAAGCTGAGCCTTTCTCTCCTGCATAAATGTAGTCCTGCTTGTCACTGCAGGCTGATGACAGGAAAACTCCAGTTCAGGGCTAACCCTGCACCCCCTTTCTCACTGGTTAGCCTCACCTTGTCTTGTGCTGGCAGCCATTTACAACATCAGAGGTTGACAAGTAGCTGAGAAGCAATTGTTGCAGGCTACACAGGTGTCACAGATAAACCCCTGTGTGCCTCACTGTCTTTGGTGTGAAAGATCCCAAGTGTTCTGACACATGAAGGATGAGTCTACCATGGACTTATTCTCACAGTGCATTAATGATGTGTTTGTGTACAAGGAAAAGCTGCCTTATAGCATAAGGAAAGACAAAACAGGCCAGCAAACCTCTTTTCAAATTCACAGTACATCTGATCTAAATGAGAGAGAGTTTAATTTGGTCAACAAAGTATTTTTGCATAATTTTTCCTCTAGACGTCCTAGCAATGCTTTCAAAAGATGCTAGACATAGTGCAATAAATCTGTTCTTCTACAGCACTGCGGGAAGAGACAACTGGCTGCAGTCTCAGGTGGTAGACAAAAATCCAGCAGGTTATGTCAGGAAATGACATTGAAGGGACATTAAAAAAAAAAAAAAAGAAGAAGAAGAAAAACATAACAGACACAAACTGAACAAACTGCAGCTTTCTACAACGAAGTGTGTAGACCCCACCCAGCATCTGTTGTAGAGGAAGGAAGGTGTCTGTTAAACTCAAAGGTTGTAATGGGAATGAAAAAAGCCAGTCTCCAGCTGAGAGTAGGATGGGGAGGATGAGGAATACTGTTTAATGTTTCTCCCATCAAAACCTCAGGGGACAAAGATTACTGCTGCAAAAACTTCATGGTAGTAAAAGCCTCTGGCTGCAGAAGTTGTTTATAACAAAGGTGTGTTAGCAGCTTATAGACTTCAGCTGAAAAGAACTCTGACGTTTCTCTGAAATCTGAGTTGCAGAAACCTTTTTTCTCACAAAAAGCCTCTGCATACAAAACTTTCATTTAGTGGTGTCACTGGGATTTTGGCTGTGAGATGCCATATGCTGTGTGCTGGCCTTGTCCTGATAACACCCTGCTTTTATGTCCGGACAGCTGAGCTCATCGCTTGGCTATTGCAGTATACATCACGTCATGACAATTTCTGAAATCAAAATATTTTAGACACAATGGAGTTAGATGGTTACTAGATCTAAAGGACTCTCCTCAGTTGCTTAATTGGATTATATATGTTCCAAACAAGGCAAGAACTATTAACTAATGATGTTTTCCACAGACATGCACTTTCTGGCTTGAAAGGTTTAGGTGTGCAAACATCATTCAGACTCTGAACTGCTTGATATTTCAAATCAAAGTTGGCATGATTCATGAACTGTGTACAAGCGGTGGCGCTGGATTTCTGACGCAAAGGATCACTGGGGAGAGCTCAGGCTCGAAACATCTGTGAGCATTCCTGCTCACAAACTCATTCACTTGCGTATTTGCACAAAGTGAAGAGAGAGGGTCAGAGTCTGCTTGAAAGCTTTTACAGACATGGAGGAGTACTCAAGAGCACTTGTGTCAGTATTTACACAAGGGCTTTTTACTGTTTCACGCCTACTTCCTAAATGGTTGAGGCCAAAGAGGATAAAGCTCTCTCCTGCTTGCAGCTCCTTTCTGCAGTCCTCTCCTCTGGCTACTCCTTCTTCACCGAGAAAAACACCGGGAAGTTGTAATTCAATAGCATAAACAGATTCAGCAACAAATGAGTAGTGTGCTGTGCAGAGGTTGAAAACAGATGGGATAGGCCTCACTGGGGGATGTGTGAGGCAAAGTGTAGCCCAGACTAATAAATTCTCCTCTGCTGGCTCTGCACAGCACTGCTCAAGAGACTCAGCACTTCGTGGAGCTCAGTGCTGTGGTTTGGCCGTGACAAGCCCAGTTTATTTGTTCAGTCTTAGCACCGGGCTGCCCTGGGCGAGGCAGCAAGAAGGGCAGAGCAGCTGTGCAGCCCCAGAAGATGGGAGGGTTGGGTGGCTGCACTAATGCTCCTGGATCAGAGATGGGGAAAGAGGGTCTGAGAGTTTTAGGCATGGAATCAGCACCAGGTCTCTCAAGTGAGTTGTAGTTACACAAAGATTAGCAGCCACTCATGCAGCACATGGGGCACTGTATGCTGGCAGGAGGCAGGCAGGAAGGAGGAATATATCTGCAGCAGGCAGAGAGGCTTAGGCAGCAAAAAACAGAGGTAAATCAGTTTCATTGCTTATCTTCATGCTTGATTTCACTGGGACAAAAATCTTTAAGGGAGGGGAAAGGCTCATCTACTATTGCAGTTAAAAAATATATAGCACAGTTATGTTCTCTGCCTCCATGCAAATGTTCTTTCTCTCTGTGCAAAATCAGGTCAGCCACGTCCCTTGCCATGTGCAGCTGAACTTTGTGTTTATTGAAACAAACTGTCCAATTTTCAGGCAGCTGAAAAGGAGAATGGAAGGTGTGTCCTCAGTCGTCCGAGGAGCCCCAGGAATGTGAGAAGAGGCCCCTCCAGTCGCAGGGGATGGCCTTTCATGTGCCTTGAGGAAGAAGGAAGATAGTCTGGTGAACAGTATTTTTCCCCTATAACTTCCTCATTAGAAATATGGTTTTTATGTCCCTTCTCCACCAGCGACGTGAGCTGCATTCCTGGCGGCTGCCGGCTCCAGCAGCTGGAGAGCCACTCAGGCAGGGCTGAAAATCATTGCAGAGCCTGAATAGCCCTTCAGCTTTAAAATGGTAACGCAATAGAGGCAAGTGCATGCGGGGACTGTATCAGTAGTTAAACAATGTGCTTTTATGAACAGGGCAAGATAGCTGTTCACATAACTCGTTCATGTAAGTGAGATGCCTTGAGATGTGTGCTTAATGTGTACCTCAAAGGAACTCAGATAATTTTGGAGGCTTACCAGTCACTTGTTTTCTTTAAAGGGCTGACCACACATAATCTCATCAGCTCCCTTTGCAGGAATCAGAACCACTTCACTCTGTGATATCCCAGGCTCCGTGCAGGGACTCACAGAGGCTCTTTGTTAGCTCAGATACTGTGTGTGCTTTTGGCAAAGGCTCTCTCCTCACAGCAACTCTGAAGTTTGAAGTAGCCATGTTATGGTGCAAGACTACAGGCACAAAACACATAGTTAGCATCAGGTCTGCTATTAAATTAAATAATAATCATAGGAAAACTGCAATCTCAGTGGACGAGGAATCTCTGAAGGCTGCAGCTCAATAGTACTCAGGATGGCTGTGCAAAACCTTGATCTAAGTTGGAAAGCACCCAGAAAATACACAGAACTTCCTGGAGGAAATGCTCCTCCTTTTTCCCATGAATGCAGTCCCACTTCCCGCTCACATCCGCCTCAGTCGGAGCACAGAGGCCGTACACAGCCACCTGGAGCCTCCCAGAGCCTTTGCTTCCTGTAGATTTCTGAAGCACTCTACCACGTGCGGTCGCTAATGAAGCTACAAGCAGAGCAGGCTGTGGCAGGGGCTGTCTCTCACGTGCTGTACATGGTCTCACCTGACAGAGACCAGCATCTCTGCTGCAAATGGTATCTGCTAGAACAGTACAGAAATTAAAGCTTTGCTTTTCTCTTCAAGAGACGGGCCCAGTCGTGCTTTAGCAAAGCTTTAGTACTGACTTTGCTAGCGTAACAGTCCAGCAAGCGACAAAGAAAAGCCCCTGGAAACTGCTTGAGGACAACTCTGTCCCTGCGCGTGGTTTCGCCGAGGCGCGGAAGCAGGCAGCAGGGAAATCCCCTCTCCGCGATAGGGATCGGTGACGAAGCGCCGTGCCGCTCACCTGGGCGGCCGCGCAGGGACGCAGCCCGCTCCCCCCTCGCAGGTACCGAGCAGCGGGGCCGCCCCGGGGAGGCGGCGCACGGCGGCGGCAGGTGCGGCAGAGCGGAGCGGAGCTTGGCGGCGCGGCCGGGAGGTGAGCGCGGGCGGCGGAGCGGAGCGGGCGGGGCGGCTGCGGCCGTGGGAAGCTCCGGAGGTCCCCGGAGCGACGGCAGCGGGAGCGCTGCGAGCCCCTGCCCGACCGTGGCCGGGTCGGTGCGGACGTGGTGTGAACTTCTGTGCTCGTCTGAAATGTGAGGTCCGGCGTTAGGCTTCCAGGAGAACCGTTGTACTGAGAGCATCCTCTGCACGCGATGAACGGGAGCAAAGCTTGGTGTCGGTCAGGCTGTCCTGCTGAGGTGACCTTAACTCATGTGGTTGCATATAACGTAACTGTTTTGTGTATCGTTGCTTAGAATGTTTCCATACAAATATATGGTAATGATTTTACAGTTTGTAAATTATGATTTTTCTCGCTGTGTGCATAACTTCTGGGACACAGAACCACTCTAATGGTAGTTTTTGTAAACCTGATGTGTAACAATGTTGAATGGGGGAGTGTGTTTTTAAAATCAGCGTGCTCTTCTCCATAAAGAATTCTGATCCATGTGTTGTTTCAATGTTCGTGCTTACTTAGAACATGAGTTGTCACAGGCAGTGCTGTTGGGCAGTTTGTATACAGGTGATGCTGCACCTGCATTGCCTTGCCATCTCCCCATCCTGCCTGTGGGGGCTTGGAAGTAAAGACCTTCTAGCAGCGAGGGTTGGCCTCTTTAAGACTTCATGAGCATTAACTTGGCAGCCTGCTTCCAAGATTAGGTTTGGAAGTGTGTTTTCTAACAAGTGGCAGAGCTTGAGAAATAGAGGTAGGTAGAAAAACAGTAATCTCCTTCAACTATTACAGAATTAAATCTTCATATAAATTAGGTCCAACATTAGGTTATATTTTAAACAGTCTCAAACTGGTATTGCTATAAGTAAATGCCCTTGTGCAATCAAATTGTTCTTTGTGAATTAACATCTAAGCATTGTTATGCCACACAAGAAATAACTGAAGTACCTAGATCACCTTCTGCAGGTATGCTTCAAGTCATCAGTCACAGGTTAGCCAAAGCTTAAGTGGAAATCATCTTGCAGCAAACTGGTCTTGTAACTTTCTTTCAGGGTGGAAGCGTGCCCAGTGCGACATGTGATGCATTTCTCTAGATAAGCATGGGAAGGTAGTTGTCATGGTCGTTTCTTGAGTTCACACTTCCAGACGGTACAGTTGTGATTGTGCAGAAAGGGAACAAGATGTCAACAGCAGTGTGCTGGATCAAACTTGTGAAACACCTGGACATCTAATGATGCTGTGGGCAGCTGCTTTGTAGGGCTAGACATGTGCAGTTCTTACCTTCGCTCTCTGATCTGCGTAGGCTCAGGTTTTTCTCAATAACTTTTGCTGAATGCATTAAAGTCTACTTATTGCTGTGGCTTGAGTTTTGTTAGTGCTGATTAGTTAGGTGCCTAAGCTGTCCTGGCATCCACAAGTGAGTGGGGAATTCCTTGACAAATTGTTCTCATAGAGATCAAGTATTTTCAGATGACACTTAAATGATCACTTAAAATACCTGCAGGGGAGTATACCACCATGCCTTTTTCTCCCCCCTCCTTCCTCCTTGCTTCTTATTCCTTAGGTTCTAGAACTGTTACCAGACATGAAGAGCCAAGTTCTGAATTTGCATCTTACCTTTCTCAAGAAGTGCTTGACTGTAAACTTGTGTCTTGCACTGGGCTGGTGATCTCTGACTCCTTCGTTATAAAACAGTTTTGCCTTGTTTTCAGTGCAGAATTAGGTGAGCTGTGAGCCTATAATTCTGTGGTTAGGGCATGAAGCCAAGAGTGGGTAAGTTTGATTTCTAGACTCTTTTCCATCTGTATGTCAAATGTTAAAATTTTTGTGGAATACATGTGGTTGAGCAATATTGAATTTCAAGAAAAATACATGTGTTTTTAAAGTGTCTCTTGCTTCTTCTAACTATGTGAAGAAGTCACGTCTACTAAAAACACTATGCCCAAAGGGTATGTTGGACCCCTCTGAAGTCCCATCAGTTCCACTGTCCTTTTCCTGCACTAGGTGATGAATCCGCAGATCTTCCTATGTAATGGAAAGAGTGAATGTTGATGGAATTGTTCAGTCATGTGTGCATAAGCTATTAATTAATTATGTTGATGAAAAAGCTCTGCCTCTGGTCTTCTTTTCTTTCTCCTACTCATGTGGTTCATTCACCTCACTTGTTTGTTCCAGCACTTCTGTTTCTTAACAGCTGATTTTCATTTTCACTCAGCCTGAGTTCGTCTTACTCATAGGTGTTTAAGTTTCGGATTTACTTTACCCCAGAGTAGTGAGTTGGCTCTGGAGAGGACTGTTCTGCTCTGGCTACCTGTTTTCTCAGTGATGCATTCTCACTCCACTCTTGTGCAATCAAGTATTGGAAAACTTTTTTTTTCTTATATTTTTAAGCATATTTGTTTATTCTGTTGGTTTATGTTTCCATCTAATCAGTTAACTGGGCCAGCTCTTCAAGCAGCTGTGTATTTATTGGATCCAGCATGAATGGTTGTTGGCATGGGAAAGCAGAACTGCCCCTCTCAGTAACAGCCAACAGCCCCTTTACCATCCCTGTGTGTGGTAGTGCATTTTGTGTGGTGCATATCCAAACCCACTGTTCCCTTGTTCAGTGTTGTTTTTTTTGTTTTTGTTTTTTAATTTTGTAAAATAACTATTTTGTTTACTCTGAATTGGCATCTCCTTAAATCTAGTAAATATTCTCTCTCTAGTCCAAGTAGGACAGCACCCAGTGTCTGTCAGCAGACAGCTTAAGATCTCATCTCTTCGAAGTGAAATGCAAAGTGAGCTTTGACTTCAGGTAGAAAAAGCTGAGTTTAGGCTAAGCTGTGTTGTCATTCTGGTTAGAAATACAATTTGGCCTTCTGAAAAAATTATCTGTACGGAGAAAAAATTCTATTGATCCCTTTCAGCAGAAGGGATAAATCTTCAGGCGTAAACTGAAGAGCCTTGTCTGCGAAGAGGTTCAAATCTCAGATTTGGTTTCAACTCATCTGTATTGCATCATATCCCTTAATCACGTTAATACATCAAGCCATGCAGAATTACCAAGGACCCTTCTCTGAAGCTTAGTATGAGTGAATGTTTGCTTGCCTGTCATTGCAGCTGAAGTTTACATTAATTCAGCATCAAAAAAAAAAGAAACAACAAAACTATGTCAGAAATCTGATGCTTCTATTTCCTGTGAATTGTACCCTGGTGATTCTGTTTCAAAGTTTTGTTTCTTGGTTACCTAATAGCCACACTTAAACTGGAAGGGACGTATCATTCAGCCCTAAACTAACCTCTCTGTTGTGTGAGGAGTTCTTGTGGTCGTGGCAGTGAGCTTTGGATCTGGGCTTGAGAGCAAGAACTAGAGAGGTGGCATTGACGATTAAAACCGCTTCAAGGTCTGATAAAGCAATCCAGAAAGACCATACTCAAGTGGCCTCAAAACCTGTTAGGCACTTAAACTGTTTTGGCTCCTCAGCTTGGGAGTCTGAAAATTACATGTGGGCTTGGATGGTGAGCTGGAGCACAGGGGAGCAGGTGCATCACCCCCTGCCTGGTGCTGCAAGGTGGAGGGAGGCCTGACCCCAGTGGTCTCATAGACCTGGTGTCCTCTGGGTACATTGGTACACACAAATAGTTTCATGGTTTCATCTGAAGCATAGGAGGAAGGCTGCTCGCCTCTGTACCTCCAGACCAAGGGGGTAGAGATGGCGCTCTGACTGCTGTTTATTGAAGCTGGGTCTGTGTGCATGGTGGAACAGTACACACAGCCATGATGATGGCCAAATTCTCAACCAGAGCTTGGCAGGGGAAAGGGGACTGAGACAGGCTCTCTGCCAAGTTCAGACAGCAAATCTATTTTATGTATAGCCTTCTCTACAAGGGAAGAAGGTTTCAAAGGTAGCTCTACCTGTCAGTGATTCTGTGGTTCATGATGAACTGATACAAAAACAAATGGAAGGGCACTGTATTTAGGATAAAGCTGCTAGATGACAACAAATCATTTTCAGGACCATATTCAGTTCCCTGTAGAGGAGAATTCAAATGTTTTTACCTTTTGTTCCAATTTATTTTTGAAAATTGGGATTGACAGCTCTTTAATTTTCAGTTCAAGTTCACTCTCTGCTCAGCAGTGACTGGAATAGCTAAAAGTCTTCCTTCTGTAAACCTTGACCAAACCCGGAACATCTCCCTGTGAATCATCCTGGCTTTTGTTCAGCTCAGTGGTGTGTTTACTTCCAGATCTAGTTTCACCAACGTGTGAAGTGATAGGTTAGAATCTCTTGTGAAGAACTCAATCTCTTGTTGATTTGAACTCAAGAGCATAAAAAATGTCATTCATGGTGTAGCCATTGTGCACTTTTTCTTGAGATAGGGAAAGGTAATGTTGCCAGCTCATGCTCTTGGGACCTCTGTACCCATGAAACAGGATGGACCCCAGTGCCTCGCCCTGTCATTGTAGCAGCATTTGTCCAATAATAACTGGGATATTAGATACTCCCATAAAATCACAACAGCTCTGATTTCTGATTTGCTTCTTCCAATGTCTATGTGTAATTATTCTAAAACACCTCCCTTATGCAGAGTCTGGATACCATTCATCTTCCTGGGCAGCTGCCAACTACTCCATCCTGTTCGCATCTCTTGAGAGGAACTGCTGGGGCTGTTAAAAGTCACTGTGGGCCACTGGTGTGGGTGACTTTAAAACGACAACAAAAAAATAACATTTATAAAGACAGGATCCTCCTGGACTTTTAAGTGTGGTTAGGCAGCCTGTGCTCAGCGCATGTGCCCTGTAGAGCCATATCCCCAGTCTGGTTTGGATTTGAATTAAGGTCCATTCGCATTTCCTCTTCTCTCATCATCCATTTAAACTGTTTCCATGTATGGTATGTATTAGAGTCCTCTGTTTCCTTTCTTCATCCAGCCATAGCATTTTAATCTTGATTTATACCATTTACGTATTTCCTTCCTTTCACCATGTTGTTGCAACTGGTTAAAGGCTGTGACAATGAGGAGCAGAAGTACTGAACCGGGAATTTCCATCATGTGGAAGCTCCATAAGTTGAATTTTTTGTTTTCATCATGAAACAGGATAATAATTATACACAACAAAACTATCACATAACCAATGTAAAATAGCATATGAAAACTGCTTCATCTAAAACAAAGTACTGGATATGTGTGTGCAGTTATATATAAAGAAATATTCCACCTTGATTCTTGTAGGTCAACAGCGTTCCCCTAAAATAGTGTTAGTGGTTAAGATACAGTATTTTTCCATGCGAGATTGTTTGGGTTTTCTTCATTTTTCATGTGTACAGTAGGAGCTATTTTTCATTAGTTGTCTGGGTGCTGTATGTCTATCCATGTTTTTTCCGTGTGATGCTGTGGTAATGGCAGATGGCTGAGACTTTCTGGATGCCATTCAGTGTTACATTAATCTGGTATCTGAAGGCCATCATTTCAGAGCTAGACAAGCTTAGCCATACTAGGGAACCCCAGTGCACAGACAGATGCTCTTGCCTAAATACCTTCTTCTTGGCGGTCCTGTTGAGGAAAAAAAATGCATCCAGATGTTTTCAGTTCTCTTTGGTATCAAGGCTA
This sequence comes from Odontophorus gujanensis, assembly GCA_013399175.1. Classification (NCBI taxonomy): domain Eukaryota; kingdom Metazoa; phylum Chordata; class Aves; order Galliformes; family Odontophoridae; genus Odontophorus; species Odontophorus gujanensis. The sequence continues at coordinate 566,383 of VXAB01007349.1, read as the reverse complement.
TGAGGGGGACTGCTGACAGCTCTATTTTTATTGCTTGCTGGCATTACTGCAGGAGAAAATATTGGATTAAAAACTGACACAGAATACATAAAGTCTTGAGCATTAAGTTAGATTATAAAGTAACCATTGGTGATTGTCATGACTTTTTCCTAATCTGTTTAGAGCAAAGAACTTATCTTGAATTGAATTCTTTCCGTGTTCTTTTAAAAGCCAAGTTCTTTTTTTTATTTTTTTTTAACAGAGATTTCAGTCTCTCCGTTTTCTTTTCTTGTGTCCTGATTTCAACTCTTGTTTTGCTCTTTTCCATCTGAGTCCAAAATGATCTGCAGTCCAACATAATGGATTTATTCCTTCATGTTTACTGCCCCAATACATACCATATTGTACATCTTTGTCCAAGTCAGTGAATTTATCTACAGTTCACAGGAACAGTGTTGTCAGTTCAGTAATTGGATGAGCTGGTTGCTTGCCTAATGCAGCATTAGGAAGAAATACTATCTCTATCAACTTTTACAGCCCAGTGCATAGGGGATTCAGCATATTAAAATTCCAAGTTTTAACCTTTATCATGGGATAGATTTAAAACGTTCTCTTCTTAATTCAAACATAAATCTCTCATGAGAAAAATTGGCTCAGTGTTATGAAAATTGTGCTTTTGGCCCTTGTAAGTGCTATTATTAATCTTCAGCATACTGGGTCAGACTTGGATTGAGTCTGCACTTAAGAGCTGCAGGTGCAAGGCTGTAATGCTGGGAGTCAGTGTGTCCCTGGGGGCCGTGTGAGAGGAGTGACTTCTGATCGTGTGCTCCTGCCAGCACTTGTTTCTCTTCTCCAAGGGGTGTCTAAAGAGCGGAGGCAATTGTTCCTGTAGCGCAATAGCTCAGGCACGCACCTGCTCAGCTGTATTTTTCTTCAGGGAAGTAGGCGATAGCAATTATTTCCGCTTCATGACTTACTCTCAGTTTGGTGGTCTGGGCTAGGGCTGTGGGTGCACTGGAGGCTTTTTGGCCTCCCCCAGCCTGAAGCCCTTGGAAAAAGCAGCTGCCGAGCTCAAGGAGACCATGGCTAGATTGCACAAGTGCTCTTCCTGCAGAGTTCAGCTCAGGGCCTGCATGAAGGGAGGCGTGAATTAGATCATCTCCTTCAGGGCAGAAAAGCTGAAGGGAGATGGGATAGTCGCAGTGGAACAAGGCACAGTCTTTCACAACTGCACGTAGGAAGACGTGGCTGTTCCATGAGAAGTTTCTGCCCTGGTTCATTTATGGACCTTTTCAGCATGGGAACCTATAAAGCCAGTGGGATTGCGGTATGCGTTTCTTCATTGGTGGCAACAAAAGCTTAGCTAAGAATTGACTTCTGAGGTGGTGTTCTTTGCCTCAGGAAAGGCAAGTTCCAAGGGAATAAGTCATGTTTTTGTGTAGTTGTCACATCCTGACTGCTAGTGGTGAAATGCTGAGGACTTCTGCTTGATGGCAAGGGTTTTAAGACTTACATGCAATTGTTATCTCTAGGAGAGCCCAGCATGATGCTGTGGCAGGCATTAGGGGGTACAGGACATACTCTCTGTAGTCTCCTTCCACTCCTTCACTTGGTTAGAATCCAGTTAGTGTGCAGACTGGGGGACCACTCACAGCTTGTGTTCTTAGTACAGTGCTTTGGGAATGAGAGCAATCTTCTTGCAAGTGTTACTTAATGAAATATATTTTCACCTTAGATTATGTTGTGATACTGTTGAATCTGAGCTGTACAGTTCAGCTGTAGTATCAGCCTGGAAAAACGAGGTTAGAGAAGTGGGATAACATATTGAGAAAAAATAGCAAATTTGAATGATGTAAAACAGCCTTAAATTTGTATCTGTGATTTGCCTTGTCTACTTAGATTACTAAAGAGAAAGATCAGAGAAGGTTAGATTCCAATATTTTAAAGCCTAAAAGTTTTTGTGTGTTTCCATGAGATACAGTTAGAAGTGGAGGAGAAGGAAGCCCTGTAGGTGTGTTCACACACCCACTAGTTACTGCAGATATCACTGTTAGAGGGTTATCCTAAAATGGGCGTAGATATGAACTTCTTATCATGCACCTTGTAGGTGTGTGTTGGCATGATATTATTTATTTTTTCTCTCCTCCCGGGCAACATACTACTGCCAAGGTTTATGATGAGAAACAAGAAAAGCACGTGCCCTGTCTTCTTGCACTTTCAAACCTTCTTGAAATGCCTCTGTATCCTTTGTGGACATGACAGATCAGACTTGCTTATAATCACCCCCTCCTAAAAAAGAATATTTTTTCAACTTTGGCAGGCATATGCCTGTGCTGCATACCTGCATAGGTGTGTGTGTGCGCCATCCTTACTCACACAGTAGCACAGTACCTGGGGGCAAATTTCAGAGAACTATTTAAGCAGTTTTACTATGTTTTATCAGTGTTCATCTGTTTCTGGACATGTTGACCCTAAACCCTCTTCAAATGAAGAGCCCTGCACAGGCCAGCAAACAGCTGCCAGACCTTATCCTCCAGCAACAAAACTACTACACAGCTGGCCCTGGAAGTTAAACCATTTGTAGAATGTAAGCCATCAGAGTCCATCTGACCTGCAGCAGAAGCAGCTGTTGCTGTGCTCTGTTTCTTTAATGATCTGGAGACTTGCAGTGGTGTTGTTAAGCTCTTTGAAGGGATTTTGCGATTGGGATTGACTGCATCTCATGGGTCTGAAACATAGACAGGCAAGGAGGTAGCAGAAATACGGTGATTGTCTGGGGTGTGAAACTGCAAGCCTGAGCTTGCTTTCTCCATGGGAAGTTCCTCAGCTGTTGTTCCTCTGGGGCTACTGGAGCTGCAGACACTTATGTCATTCAAGGATCTGTCCCACTTGTGTAATAGCAACTGCTCATCCCTATTTTCGGACATTTTCTTTTACACCTCTTGCTTTGTGAGGACTTCAAGCTACTAGAAATAATGCTATGAAGTGTTTCTGGAACACAGACCTGAGAATGTGTTTTATATGTTTATGGCTGGCAATAAATCTCATAATAATTGAAGTCTCTGGTTTAGCCAGCTTTCCCAGTTTGAGATCAGATATTTCACCTTTGTTTCTGTTGCATAGCTGTAAACGTGTTACCTGATCAGCAGGGTTCTGACTAAATGCAGCCTGCAAACTTGCTGCAAAATGTACCCCTTCATCATAAGGCAGCAACAACCTGACATTTCTTTTCAGACTGCTTTCAGCTTTTAATATTTAATATCACACTGATCCATTTTCTATTACGGTCTTGTTATTTAATGAGTTGTTGAAAATATTTGCTGCCTTCTCCAAACATCTCTGTCTTGTAGTCATTCTGGTGGCATCTGGAACTGAAGTTTTTAATACTGTTTGTCTGATTTAGCTCATTCAAAACTTCTATCAGAGGAATCTGGAAATCGTTAAGATAATTTATGTTCTCCATCTAAACCCATTAAAGTAATACTGACTGTAATTCTCTGGACTCTGTGTATGTGTGTGGTTTGCTTTTAAACATAGTTTCCAGTATGTTCCGATAATATTGGCTTTCTACATTAGTGTGGAAAGACAATTGCTGAGTTAAATTTGATCATCTTATTTTGGCTTCATATTTGGAAGAGAGAAATGAAAACACTGAAATCAGAGTGAAGAACACCGAGAGAGAACCTGAGACAATAATGAGATCTGGGTGCAGTGCCTTCTGCTGCAAGGGATTTGATTTCTACACCTCTTTTTTTTTTTTTTGCCTGAAAATTAGGGATCATTCTCCTTTTCATCCTGTCCTTTTCTTGGTCTAGTGTCCTCAAAATGAACAAAATATTTGGTGTAAATGTACTAGCAAAAAACTGACCCCAAGACTTAGAGTCAGGATCACAGAGTCCCAACTCCTTGTTAAGGATGACATTGGCAGGAGGTTGTACTTCTCTGGACAAACCTAATACATGTCTCTACAGTTCTGGTTTATTTGGTACATTTATTCCCACACAGGTGTACATTAGTACAACCTTTTAACAACTCTGAAGTGTTACAGTGAAGATTTTTGGGTAGCTGACATTAGCAAAAGGTTCTGGTGTATGGGAGGCGTCTAACCTTTGATAGAAGTGTTAAGTTTCTGTCTAGATCAGTATTTGTTTAATCTTCTGCAAGACTTCTGTTCATTTTCAGTTAATAAAAAGAGAATCTGTTACATTTCTGTCCAGACAGTGTTTCAGTCCGAACTCTCTTTTCAAAATATTTAAGCTCAAAGGGAATTGGAAACTGTGTCTGTACACTTTACCATTGGTTACTGGTATCACCGACCTACAAAGCAGTAATCTGGAAACAGCAATATTACAGTGTACTCTCCTGTTACAGGAGGCAGTGGTGAATTGCTTTTATGTTTGGCTAAAGATAGAAAGAAAGGTATGAATGTTTCCTTGCTTTTCTATGGGGAGAGGAGGGGAATATTATGGTCTAAGAATCACAACTTTTTTTCTTTATGCAATTCTGTATCTTTTTTACTAATTAAATGTAACTCTTAGATCAACAACAATGATATCAACTTTCTTTCTAAATAAAGCATTCATTCAGTGATGGAAAGGTAACCCCTTGTGTATGATGATTTGCTTTTATTTGCTGGCTTACATGAATGACTATAGCTAAGTAATTCTGGGGAAAGAAAGTGCTACAGTGATATGAACCTTCTCTGATGTAAACAACTAATTTTTCCATTTTATGTAGCTGGAGAGCTGGGTGGTTACTGACGTTTGCTTCCTTCGCTACCAGTAGCCAGGGTATTTTGAGATAAAAGATTGTTTTCCCAGAGCAAACTGCTGCCGAAGCTTAGATACTATTGTTACAAAGCTGAGAGCAAATGCAGCAGCTGTTTCAGCCTAGTTTAAACATGATGAAGGAGAGTAAAGCATATTAACTGCAGCTGTGCATTGATAACAGCTGGGAAGGGAAATCACTGCATGGGAACCTGAAAGCAAACCTTGAAATCTATAGCATTGATAACTATTGTGAGAGCATTTCAGAGGGAGGAGCAATGGTCTTTGGGAATGTGGAGAATTTTGAGAGATTCTTTTGCCTCTTTTCGTGTAAAGGTGCAGCAGGCTCTGTGCTTGGTGGTGTCACCTCCGCAGGTTTGCAATGCTAATAAATTTACTTTCCAAAATTACATGTACCAGTATTCTTCAGGCTTCTCAGGTTTTTCTGTTCAAGTCACTTGCATCTTGTTCATTTTGGTCTGCTGAACACAAAGAACAGCATACAATTAAAGGAAGTAATTAAGAATAATTCTGGAAATAGTTATGTATTTACAATAACAAAACTTCATTGTATTTCAAACTTGTATTTTAAAGATAGCGACTTAGTTCAGGCCTTACGCATGAAGCCACATGCTCTCAGTGACGTTTCAAAACCCACAGCTAAAAAAATACACGTAGCAATTCTGAGGCATACTGGTAGAGTGCCGGAGAATGGTCAGTAGATGTTGCTGTGCTGGTCATTATTTTCAAATTGACGTATTTGTTGATAACATTGGGTTGCACCTATTCAAGGGGATAAGTGATGTTAAGATAGGAAAGCATGTTTACTAAGGTAGATGAAGTGTCTATAGATGAATGGTTTCATTTGACATCCATATAAATCTGGGAGGGGGAAGAGATGAGTTTTACTGAAAGAAACGGTTTTGGTTGATACTTTAGACATGACTATTATTTCTATTTATCAGTGTTTCTGTGGTTTCCTAGCTGTTTTCTAATGCATGCAAACAAAATTCACTGTTCACACTGTTCAAGCTGCAGATGGGAATAGCTTCTATGCTGAAGCATGGATTCACTAATTTTCTGTGACCAAGATAACCAAGGAAACCCATTCATTTTTGTGTAGCTGTCATCTTCTTTCTTTGCTATCTCCCCCTTTCTCTTTCTTGCTATTTCTTTTCCCCATCCCCATCCCTGCAGCTTACATTTGTGGTGTCTTCTAACCTTCATGGAGCTAGAATCGTATCTTGGGCATGTTCTACAAAGAACCTTGTGTACTTTAGGTACATATAAAATGACTAGACATAGCCAAAGTTTTGGACAGGAGGCAACACAACTGTCTGTGTCCCTCTGAAAAGAGAACATAAGCATATGAATAAAGGCACTTAAATGAGGCCAGTTACTATTGTCATAAAGTTATTTTAATGTTAACCAGCTGTTATGGACTTGATCTCATTCTTTGGTAGAGTGCAGGCCTCTCATTTTGCTGGAAGCCAGTTTTCTCTATTTCTGTACACAAAGCAGACAATTATATAATAAAACAGGTCTTTGGTTTCATGTGTACACAATTATGAGAAAGCAGTAGTTCCTCAAAGAATTGTCAAAAGCAACAATCTTGGTATCATTTGTAAAGAGTACTTTCACATGTAAAATACAGAGTATGCGGACTCAAAGATGTGAACATGCGTGTATGTTATGATCCTACATGAGTGACAGAGAATAAGAAATGTGATTAAGGGAAGCAAACTAAAAAATGCATCCTACAAATAACTTGCCAGTGTATATCAAAACAGATATAGAGCCGAGTGAATTCCAAAGCCCAGTGGCCAATGCAAATGTGAGAATTTTACTGTTCCTGAATGCTTTGATATTTTTATGACTGATGTAACTCTTGTTGACCCAGGGACTGAGTCCAACTAAAAATCGCATATTTAATGTTGCATTTTAATTTAAATTGTTCCAATCTTATATACTTTCCTGTACTGTGTTTTTCAGGTTTGATAGCTGCAGTTGATCCTTGATCCCCTAAGTTGCAGCACTGAAAACAATGGCGAATGAATACATTAAAAACTGCTGTAAATGGTGTTTTTATGTGGAAAAAGAAAAAAACAATTGTGAGTTTCAAGAAAATCACGTTGACTAAAGGTTTTGCTATTCTGGCCTCATTAATTATGAGATTTCCCATTAGTAAAATGACTTTGTCACCCTTGATAAACTTGAATTCTTTTACATATCCAAAATTCTTTCCGTTCCTCCACTTGGAAATTGGACACGTGCCTGTTAGTGTTATAAATTTGAATTGGAACTGAAAAATAACTTGTCTGAAGTCTGTTCTTTGCCTGGAATGCTGTCCAAAAATACAAAAAAAAACAAACAAAAAAACACAACCCAGCCTAAGGTCACCTAAAGGTCTTATATCTTGCAAACTGTCTAAAAGTGAACACTTGTTCTGTTTGTTGTTTTTTTTTGTTTTTGTTTCCTCCAGGATGTTGTTTGGTGTCTTAGTTGTTTGCACAGTTGTTCTATGATACAAGTGTATAGAATACCTCTTGTAAAATTGACTTAAGGGCAAGTTAGCTATAAATATGCAGCCTCAAGCAGCAGAATTTGTATTAGTACAGACATGAGGATAAATGTCTTTTCCAGGTACATGTCCTGAATGCTAGTAAAACTGAATGCTAGCAACAGTAATGTATCAAGTGCAGATTCTATTAAATAAAAGATCTGTTCAGACTATTGTTCCAAACTTAATGCACATGTAGACTGTCTGTTTTTCTTGCTCTTTATTTTTAGCAGTTTCCATGGTGCAGGAATCTGAAGCTGTACCCACAAGCAAGCCAACTATTGTAGAGCAGCCTCCATTGTCTTCTGTGTCAGTGAAGCGGCAAGTTGGCTGTTCAGAGGATTATCTGCTTTCTAAACTACCCTTGGATGGGCAGGAGGTACCATTTGTGGTACCACCATTCAAACTGGCTTATGTGCAGCCAAAAAGCCTTCCTAGTACATCACATGGTGGAGGAATTCAAGGTAAAATATAAACTGTTGCTGAAAGAGTATGTGTTTCTGTTGGGAAAAGCTGAACAAAAATGATAGTACTTCTTCAGGTATGTTAACCAGTGCCACTTTGTAATCAAAGCTGAAGAAACTTTATTTTATCAAGAGAAATTCTTTACTTTGCATATTAAAATAAAACAATCTCTCCCTGCCCTTCTCTCCCTTCTTATATATTAACTGTATTTACTGTTTAGCTTCCAGAAATTTGGGGGAGGGCTGCAGGAGTATGTATTTTTGTTTAATCTAGTCTGTCAGTTGACTTGGAAATAGTTGTTTAGTATCTGCTACTCCTTCAAAGTTGTCAAGTACTCCTACTGAAAGCATGTATCTGTAAAACTTCTCTAGAAGCTAGTTCTTGTGACTTTTCTCTCTGGATATCCAGAGACCTTTTGGGAAGTATGTCATTCCAGTATGAATCTCTGTGATCCTGCATGAATGAAATTAGAAGTGGGGATTGAACGCTAGTGCTTATGCTCAAAGTAATGGAAGACACTGAAGAATCCGAAGCTCTAGTAAAGAATTTACTGAAGTCAAGGAAAGACCTAACATATTACCAGCATCCAGGTCACTTAAGAAGAGTGATCTGGCTTTTGTGTTTCTTATGTCAATACTTTTAGCATACAAACACATCTTTCTTTTCAAATTTCACCAATAGGAAGCATGTGGTACAATTTGGAGGAAGGTTTTAAGACCTTCCTTGTCTTTGAACCTGATCCCCTTCAGGTTTCCCTGCAGATAGCCAGCAGAAGCAAGCTGTTCTCTGCCTTCCACCTAGCAGAGCTGGGCTGCTGCACAGAGGAATTGCTTGTTATATACGATGGCTGCTCTGAAAGCAAATGCCTCCTATTTTATTATGTTGATCCACAACATCAGAGGAGGATGTTGCTAGTATAGCAGTAGAGGCTGAACCTCCCAACCAGTATTCTATTACATTTTGTTACCGTGTGGCAGATGGCAGCAGAGGGGCAGTTAAACAAAATGTGGTCAGACGTGCAAGCGATTATGAAGCAAAGGTGTGTCACCGAATTCTTCCATGTGGAAAAAAATGACACCCATGTGATTATGTTGAAAAATCGTATTTTGTAGCTGAGAATGTGCTTTATTGAGTAGTGTTATCATGTTCTTTGTATCTGTTGTAATTTCGGTGGAAATAAGTAGGAGGCATTACTTTTGGAGCAACCTACGTATACCATCTTCAGTAGCTAGTTCTTGTAAGAAGTACTTGAACAAGGTATGGGAATGCAGAGTATGCTGCTGGTAAAACCCTTTTCTCACAGGGTTTGTATTCAGACTCTGTCTTACTTGGTCCTTAGTATACTGTACAAAAAGGACTCTGAGGTACCAGAGTTTTCCAGTGAGAAGGAAGAGGGAAGATGTGTTTAACAACCTCTATATAAATGTTCTTTTGGTTCGTGCTGTTCTTTAGGGTCTTGTAAACCAGTGTCTTGTCTTCATTGGGAGTTATGTATCATCATTTCTGAAGGACCTAGTAAGCAGAGTGGCCCTTAGGCTATAAAGTTAGAAGATAATCTGACAGGATGGCTAGGCAGTTTGTAATTGCTTTTCTTGAGCAAATATTTTAAATTCTTGCATAAATATTTGAGAAGTGGATCTTACGTCAAGTAGGCAGCTTCCATTTCCTTTTAAAAAATAGGTATTCATATTTGGAAATACAACTCTTTAAGACTCACTAAAGCTATGTTTAAAAATGCAAAGTTTACTAAAAAGTAGGGAGATTTACTAAATACAGGGAAGTGTGTTGTCATTCCTTTTGTACAATTGTCAAAGCACCAGCATATTAAAAAAAAATACATTTAGAGTATTTGTTTCTTAGACCATTGTTAAACATCCATAGAAGCCCAAGTTCTAATCTCAGTTCCACTCCATTTTCTTTGCATGTCTGACCATTTTCCTTCATTGAAACAGAACATGCTCAGTGTAAGCTCTTGGCATCCTTTCTGAAAGCAATTAACTTCTGGCAGGACTTCTCAATATTCACTGCAGCATGTCTCATGCTCTCACAAAAGTAAGTTAGCAGAAGGGAGAGTGCTCCTGGGCCAGAATACTGATTTTACTGTCACCTATTGTATAGCAATTCTTTACAGCTTCATTTTTAAAGTTTAGTCTAACTTAGGTTCTGCTCAAGGCCGTTGTACTTGAATTCTTCACTTATCAACTCTCATGTTCCATCTCCCTGTTTTGGTTCTGTTTAACTTTACTACCACCTGGAAGAAAGGTGGTTATTGTGGCTGTATGTACACAGTAGTATTTTGCCTCTCACGGCGTAACAGCTGCAGAATTGAAGGCACTTTATACTAGGGTAAAGAGCTATTTCATAAGTAGGCTGAAATCTGGGGAAGTGAACTGAAGGAAGCAGGTGTCAGAGCTTGGCAGAGTCCAGGTCACACCTTCTCCTTTCTCTACTGGACTGTTACACAAGGCTTCTTTCAGCTTCAGGTAAAGTGAAGGACTACAGCAATGTTCTTTACTGTTCTGCTGACCAGGAAGTGTGTATCCTCTGAAAAAATTGTAAAGGAGAGAAAAGTAGGGCAGCTGTGCTGTAACAGACTAAGCAAATGGCTGGGATTCAAGCTTGACACTCAGATCTGTCTCCTTGTGTCTCAGCTGACAATTCAAGTCATTTCACTGATTACAGTCACAAGTTGCGTCGACTTTCCATATAAGAACCTCTTGAAGGTCTGAGGGCTTGTTAGTTAAGTGGAAGTGACCTGGGATCACTTAGCCAAATAAGTCAGAGATTTTCTTTATGCACAGCCCTACACTTCTGATGAATTTCTATCATGGTCTATGTGTTTAAAATCAACTGTATTTTAACTGTTGGGCATTTATTATGAAACACCAAGACAGGGCACGCATGTATTTTTATGGCCAATTTCATTCCAGTATTTCCTAGCATGCTCTTAAAATCTGACATAATATATGTGTCTGTTTTCTTTTTCTTTGCTTCAATGAAAGGAAAAATAAAAAGAAGATAATAATGAAATATTTTGTCCTTTGCCCTGAAGGCACTCAACCTGCCTTATGAAGCCAGGCAGCATGTGTTATGTCTGGAGCTCTTGCATATGATGTTTACTTGTGCTTTACAGAATCTGCCAGAGCTTCTTTTGGTGACCGGAAAGCAGAACTGTGCGGTGTGTACCAGTGGCCCCGCTATGATGTGTACAACCCATTCTATTTGGAGCACCATGTTTCACCAGATCAGATTAGGCGCTTCCAAGCCAAATCAGATAATAGGAAGTTATATGGATCAGGTGAGAAGAATTGCACCCTTTTCTGTCTTTGTCCCTTTTCCAAGGTCTGTAAGTAAGAGATAAAGCTATTACTGTATAGGAGATGTTTGATTATAGCAGTTCTCGAATTGGTCTGTATGCTGCAGGCACTTCCTGGTAAGTGAACTGATCTGGGAGCTGGCTCTGCTTGATACCAGCTGTGCTGGTACCTTCTATGTTTTAGGGGCTTAACAAGGCTAGCATACAGCACATGACAGTTGATAAAATGGCAAAGCAAGCTAGGGTAGCTGCCTCTGACTTAAAACAGGGTGCAGTATTGGAGAATCTAGCTACCATTTGAGGGAGAATGAACAAGGAAATAGGGTGATTTGCTGACTGGAAGAATAGCTGGGGAATGTATATATGGCAGGGGAAACAACATTCGGGAGCAGATTATGAGAACGGGTAAAAAACAGGAAGCCATGCCATGTGCCAGCTTTTATGTAGTTTGCTGTTTAAGTTGAAGAAACATCCCCACTCTTTACTGCATGATTATGTTTAATTATAAGGGAGGGCTGTGACACAGTATCAGTAAGAGTTCAGATACAAAGTGTTTGGCTGTCCAAGTAAAACTTCTGTACTGCTCATTGGTATATATATCTTGTATAATGCATGCTGTGTATAGTAAAGTAGATGACTGTGTTGTGTGCTCTAAGTTTGCTATGGAAACCTATTCAGAAAACTCATACACTTGAAGAAATGTACACATCTCTTCATCAAGACAGAAGCTGGCAACAGCATTTTTAAAGATATGTTTGTCAGAAAAGTATTGCGCGCTTCTTTTACAGCTGGCGAAAATGTTTCAATCAGTGCTCTGTTTTAAAAATAATTCTGAATTACCATAGGAACTGAATTGAAAGACGGTGTGTTTTTTTTTTAAGAAGAGACCAAAGCACATATAACTTAAGTAGCTTTTTTACACATACAGCTCTGCTGGACTTTTGCAAGTAACCGCAGTGGGAGCCCAGTGGGTTTTATAATATTGTCTTAAACATCTTCCCTTCAGCTCATCATCTGTTTCTTTTTTTTTTTCTTTTAAGCTAAGTAAATACTTCACTAGTTTATCTTAGCTCAAGCAAGAGAAAGGCCACTCACGTGTGTCTAGAGTACAGAAGTGCAGACTTGATTAAAGACAAGGGCTCAAGCATCTTCTGAAAACACTATTTCTGTTGTGGAAGTAATTTTGAGGCAGACTGTCCATTCTACCAGTGCTGCCAATGTGAACTGGTTTGACTGTTTCAGAGACGGAATGCTCTACTGGCTTGTTCTCACCATTCTGTCATTTCAGGAGACTGTTTTGAGAATGGAAGGTGAGGAAAGTTGGCATAACCCTTTCTTAGTTATCGAGTTAGGTTTTATTTCTGCCATGAGTCTACTTAAATTTCAAAAACTCGTCTTAGTATTTCTTTTTTCTAACAATGACAAAGTTTGTGCTGTTCTTTTTGTCTTTTTAGTTAGTGATTTAAGAACTAGTGCTTTGCCTGGATCACTTGATTTAAGTCATTCGATGTTTGATCTCAGAAGCCCACCTCATCGATTCATGAAGGTGAGTATTTCTCATGCCTTAGTTGTCACTTAGGCTATACTGAAAACTGAGTACATTCAGCATAAGTTTCAGTCACACTGTTACAGAGGAAACACTGAAGGGCATTGTCCTTTGCAGTGGAAGGGCTAAAGGTAAAAGTTCAATGTCTTTGCTGATTTCAAGCATTTATTTTGCTGACATCTTCTCTGGCTATTGCTGTTCAGGTCCAACAAAGCTGCTGAGAAACTTAAGTAGGCTTCTAGTTAGGATAGGATAAGAGTCTGTGGTTTCTCATCGTTTGGTTTTTCCCATCACTTGAGAAGATGAACATGAGAAGTTTACTTTTATGCAAAAAACAGTGCTCCATTTTGTTTATTTGTTCCCAAATAATCATCTATTATGTGACATGAGCTTGCATACATACCAGTGAGTGAAAAAATCTGTTGGTCAAATGTGTCCTGTATTTGTTGCTTGCATCAAGATAGTAACTCCATGCTGGACCAAGAAATTAGTAGAAAACAGGTTAATGATTTGAAATGCCGTGTTTTGTTTTCATTGTGTCTTGTCCAACAGTAGAATTTCTATGAATTTCTACATCTGTTTCCCTGACAGAAGGGGTGTGTTTTGTTGTTTTTCCCTCTGCAGAGATACGATTCAGTCTCCAGTGTACCTAGCAGCACCTCCTCCAGGAAGGATTCACATGGCAGTAACAGGAGTCTGGGTATGTTTTGCTTGTTCAACTTGTAATGCAGTATCTCCTTTGCACTTGCAATACTGAACTGTCTCTAACACTGATTTTTATGTTACGTATCTCTTCATTTTTGAGATGAATATGACTAGCAAGTCAACAGGGATTACTTTGCAATTTGAAAGTAAGAGTTTTGGACTTGTGCCTTCCTGTTGTCAGAAGACTGAACCAAATGGGCCTTTGAAGAATGCAAGTTTTCATGCTTTTGAAAAATTAATCCCTGGATTTACCACCCCAATAAATGAAGAAATTACAGATTTTCTGTTAGAATAGAAAGTGACACACCTTGGTCACCACTCCTGTCCTTTTTTCATTTATCAGTATTTTTTTGTGGAAGTATTTGGAATCTGATACCTCTATTACATTAAGAATTATGCAAGAAAATTGCATGCAAACTCAGTATATTTAGTTAGAGAGAAATGCTGGAGAAGTGGAGGTGGTGCAAAATAAACCTTAGAAATCAAGTCCCCATTAAAGTCTCCCTAGTAAAAGTCAGATTTTCATCCAGTCTCTTCGATACAACGAAGAAACTGGGTATAAAGTGACTCACAGAAAAGGCTAACAGCGAAATGTTTCCTAGGCTGGTTGAGAAAGACAGATAGCAGGTCAGCTCCTAAACACTGGAAGTGATTAATCTAAGTGCAGTGATAAGTATATATATATATTTTTAATGTATTTTGGGTGTCTCAGGAATATGCTCTTTTTGTTTCTAAATTTGAGCTCCACACAAGTTATTGACTTCAATAGAGATAACTGAGGTTAAGTGGAGAATTAAATGCAGGTCAGGCAACAGGACTTCATGGATATTTTATCATTAAAGTTTTCATGTTAGGATATTTCAAACACATGTTTTGAGAAATTGTCAAAGACAAGCAGTCTACCTACTAATGAGTTCCTTTATTCTTGGAATTAATTTTTATGATACTGCATTGCTTATGGAAGCACTAATTGGCCTTTTTTTTTCCCCACAGATACCATTACATTATCAGGTGATGAACGAGACTTTGGAAGACTGAATGTAAAGTTGTGTTACGTTCCTTCTGTGGAACAGATCTGGATCACAGTTTTACATGTCAGTAAATACAAATAAGCAAATATTAATAATCAGATTGTTATTTACTCAAATGACTATTCTACTGTGCTTTTTGTTCAGTACCGGATAATCAGATTTAGCAAAAATAATGAGAATTAAGGAATACTCTGAGGAGAAAAACAATTAATACCTTCAAGTATTAATATAAGTGCAGTTCAGTCAAATGTTCCTGTTTGGGGGTGAGAAACTGTTGGACATGGGTAAAGAAGCTGAACAGGTCATAAGACTGGTCCTGCTGTAGAAATTTTCCAGGGGAAATTTGGAGACAGTAATTTGAAGCAAATGTAGAGGCAGCATTTAACTGACCAAATCTAATAGTTGTTTCGGGGCGGAACTTTGAGGATGTATAGTTCTTGTGAGTTTTTTGCTAACTGATGTGATGCAGTGACGCCGGCTGCTTTACACATTTCCAGGAATTGTGAATAATATTTAGGCAATGAAACTTTTATTACTCAGAAACCTTGTAACTATACCAAATGATAAATTTGCAAGATTACGTAAGGAATTTCATTATTTATCTGCTGTTGAACTTCCTCATGGTGAAATAATTAAAATCTGCTGAAAAACTTCTACTATCCGCTATGGAAGTGAATTATTGAATGTTCTGAAGTGACATAGCCATTAGCCTGGCTCTGATTTGCAGTCTGTATTATAGGAATTATGTATAATTCTGGGGCAGTGTAGAAGACCTTATGTTTCTAAGCTATCTGAAAGCTAGTGGCTTGCATTATCTCAACTGACTTTGTTTTCAATGTTGTAGTGCAAAGGGCTGAGCTGGCCTTCCAGCTGTGGGGAAAATCCTCGTATATATGTCAAGGGAATTCTCATGCTGCCCAAGCCTGTGCAGTTCAAATCCTCTGCCAAGGAAGGTTGCAATGTAAGTAGAAGCGGGAAAAAAAGCACCAAGAAATCTTTCTTCTTCCCCCCGCAAAATAATAGACCAAATAATGGATTTTTAGAATAGACCAACACCCAACTGCCTAGGTTGAGGTTACTATTTCCCTTTTTCTCTCTTCTTTTCTCTCCATTTCAGACTTGCCAAAATCCTTTTACAAGGATTGTTCCAATTCCTTGCCCTCCACTGTATCCTTCCCTTTCTCCAAAGTCTGCAGGACAGTTACGGGATACGCTTACAGAGTATCATGAACCGTTCTGGTCTTGGCAATTGAATGGTAGGGAAGTTGAAGATATCTGAAAATACCAGAAGATGCAAATTCACCTGGGGAAGATAAAAGATGAAGTACTGCTTCCACCCTTTCATTAGGGCAGGAGGCAAAAATAAGTCATGCTTTGTCCATGCAAAAAGTAGTAAGAATTGGTCATGAGGCACAGGATTCCTGATGGTGCCTTTATAGGAAGATAAAGGGGTTGGGGCCAGGAGGAGTGAGGGGAAGCAATATAAACAACACATAATATTAAGTCAAAGATGAAAGAATGAAACAAAAGGCCTCAGGACAACTTTCTATGACAGTGTGCGTATTCTGTTGTAAAGCTGCAGAACTGATGGCAGCTTGTCCTGGTAGTGAACAAGATTCCAGAGCTTTGTCTCTTGCTGGGGTGTGACAGTGAGATGGACTTCCTTGTATCACCACAGTGGCCATAAGTCCCCAAAGCCTTTGTTTCTAAGTTTGTGATCTAATGGGAATCTCTTACCAAGGTCATGTTACCCATGTCTTTCTTTTTAGGACATTGAATTTATGGAAACTTTTGTATTTGCCATTAAGCTGCAAAGTGTTCAAACTGTCAGATTGGTATTTAAGATCCAGACGCAGACTCCTAGGAAAAGAACAATTGGAGAGTGCTCTTTGTCATTGCGGGAGCTCAGCTCAGAGGAGTCCAGTCATTGGCTGGATATATCTCCTCCTTCCAAAGCACCTGTAAGTGTCAATACCATAAACGTGTGTTGTTGTATGACCTGGAGATGGAAGTAAAATAATTTGATAGTAATTCAGTGCTATCAACAAAGAGATTGTTTCTTTTTCCTGCTTTCTTGGATGGGGGACATTAGAAGAAGAAAGAAAAGCACTTCTGAACTATGCACATCCCTGTTACGGTAATAAATTACAGCTGTTTCTAGGAAAAAAAGCTTGAATTAGCTTTTCAACAACATGGCCCATGGCTGGAGGGAGGGATATTCTGGGAAGACCTTCCAGGACACTGAGTAATTGCCTTTTCCTACCAGAAAAGCATCAGAAAATCCTTAAGACTCGCAGAGAGAGCTCACAGCAAATGGAATTTGATTTTATTATGGAAGAAAATACTAAGATCTTAAGTGGCTTTAAACTGCACGTATATACATACATATTATTATTTTAATGTTCAGATTACATGCTGTGAAGTAATAATTCAGACAGTTCATTTCCACTAGAGTAATAAAAAACAGGTGGTTGTCAAGTGCCATTTTCACAGTGGGATTCCTTTCCCCCTACTCCCACTTTGTTTGTTTCTTCTACAGATCGTGTCTAGACATTTGTATTTTTAACAAATTAAACTTGTATTGGCAATTCAAAAGCATATTTTATCTAAATACGTCTAAGTAATATGAGTGACAGTCTTGATTTCTAACATAAGTTACACTTTATATCTGTACTTCTAACAAGTTTTGCTTCAAAAGCATTAACTTTCTACAAAGAAAGTAAAAGATAAAGCTGTTTCAGACAGTGATTCATCCTAGCACAAATTCCTGAATCCCATTGTTCTTGGTCCATGTTGGTTTTCCACACCATTGTATCCGAGAGCTCTACAGATGTTGCAGGTCCATGAACTACCCTGTGAGGCAGCAGTTTTCTCTTACTTCCCAACAGAGCTGAGTCAGTGGCTCGCTCTCAGGTTTCCGCAGAAAGCATGTGGGTGAGCTGAAAAGAGAATTTGGTGAACGGAATCTGTATCTTTGTATATTTTGCTTATATCTCCAGATTGCAAAATGTAAAAGAGGAGAAGGAGAATTCCAAAGTTTTTTTCTGTTAGTAGAGCATGCCCATTCTCTCACTTTCACACCCTGATTTCGTAGAGCTACTACTGCGTGTCTGGTTTTCCCTGTATGTGTCCGTTCTTACCACCAAGGAATCTTTCCCAGGTGAAACTTGAGGACTCGATTATTTTTCCAGAGCATTTGGCTGCTGCCCATGAGGGCCAAACGTGCACTGCACATAAGCAGTGCGTCAGTGGAGCACGTGTTCAGCAGCTGTGACAAGTGCAAGATGCATTTACTTACTGTGCGTCTGCAGGTTGTATATACACATATTTCTGTCCAGGAAATCCCAGATAGGAAGAAGGGAGCCCAACGTATAACAGAATTCCTGCATTTCCTGTGTTTATAAGCAACTTAATCCAGATGTTATGACAACATTCTTCTGCTTGTAGGTGTGCCGAACAGAACTTCAAATAGGAACTTGTTTTCAAGCAATAAACAGGAGGATTCAGTTACAGATTCTTGAAGCACAAAATCTTCCAATTTCATCTACACCGCTGTCTTTAAGTAAGTTACATCAGCTGTCTAAAACTATTTGTAGCAGGTAAAATGCTGCTGAAATGGGTTGGCAGTTAATAGCACTCCTTACAAATCTCAAACTTAACATATTGCACAGTAGGTTTCCATTGCCAAGGCTTGTTTCCATAGATGTCTTATTTGGTTACATTTTGTTTGGTTTAAAGCTACTCATTATGTATTCTGGAAGATTTTTATCCCAGTATTAATTCTGACATAGGAATAGCTTGCACTTGCTGTTTGGATATGTGTTAATCAGTTCAACATTAGTGAACATTCTCAGTTTGTGTGACTACTCAGAAAAGCTATCATACAATCCTTTTGGCCAAGCTTTTGAGAAGTTATTGTTGAACCATACATATGGATCATGTCAGTTCCTCTTTGGGTATGTTTGTGAGTAGCCCTTTGTGTGTTATGCCTTTTTTCTTTACTCTTTTTTTTCTTTTTTTTTTTTTTTTTTAACTTTCTGCAAGGTTTCTTTGTGAAGGTTGGAATGTTTAGTACAGAAGGGCTGGTACTTAAGAAGAAGACTCGTCTTGTGAAGCCCATTAATGGCCAAGTGAAGTGGAAAGAAATGATGATTTTTCCAGTTAGCCAAGCTGAACAAGGAATCAGTTTTCTCATCAAACTCTACAGCAGAAGCTCAGTGAGAAGAAAACACTTTATAGGACAGGTTGGTTTCTGCTAACTACCATGATAATATTGATGTTCTTTACTTAAATCCAGTTACAGGTATTCTTTTGTTGTTTTTGTATGAGTTTTAAAATACTTTAAATAAGGTGGTGTATAGGGCAATAGTGAATTCTAGTAAAGTTCTGGATATAGCTCAAGAAAAAATGGTAATGGGCTCTTGAACATCAAGAGCATCAGAATGGAATTCGACATTAGATTTTTCTTTACAAACGAAGTCCTTTAATCATTTTTGTCTGGCAAGTTATTACATGAAGGATTCGTCATTATGAACAGATGTATGATGTTGCCCATGCCTCTAGGTTTCCTAAGGAAAATAAACATAGCATTCACAGCAGCTCCATGACCCATGGTGTCCTCTACAGAAAGAGAGTGTGTACTAGTACACTCACAAACAGGTGTGAGGAGAAGAAATACGACAGCAGATTTCCCTTCTGAGCAAGACAGAGCTGTACTCAGCACAGTATTCTGAATGTTTATGATCAAAATATAATGTGAACAGTCAGAAAATGATTTGAATAGCATTTTAATAAATACATAAATTAACGTGGAGTGATTTTGAGACTCCAGCTGTAAAGTCATTTGCTAACTGAAGGAAGGACTACTCTGCTCTTGGGTACAGAAAATGGTAGTTTCCCATTCTGGCAATGTATTCTGTGCAAACTGGGCACGTTAGGAGATGCTGATCTGCTATAGAAATGATGTGCCAGCAAGTGTTATGAGATCTTCCTCCATGTCATCAAGTATCATGTCCCATGTATTCCATCTTTGTGTGTTTCCTATTTGTAGAATTAGATTTGGAATGGGAAAAGAAAAAACAAATTGTTCTTTTTAGATGTAATACCTTGGGGCAAAACTACTTGGGTATGATTTTGCAGTTGGTTAGCAGTATGTGAGGTCATCTCAATCTGATGAGTTGCATTTAATTGTGGATCTTATTTTTACGGGGAGCAAATGAACTTCTGCTCCTCATTTGTTTGGAAAGGTTGTTTCAGCTCATGCAGCCAGACATTGCCACATAACACATGAAGACATAAAATATGGCTCATGGAAAAACATACTTTGAGCAATTGGCTGGGTAGCTGGAAAAACATGAATATGGCTAGATCTATTACCTTCATTCTTCAGAGAATGACGATTAATCGGATGCTTTTCTAAAGCAGACAACACTTTGATTAGGTTGCATTTATGAGCATGTCTTTAATCAAGAGCAAGATGTATATTGAATCTCTGTGGATGAAACATCAGCTGACTGTGGTATTCTGGAAGACAGTATTCTCACTTGGGGAATCATGTCTGAACACTGTAGGCTAAATGTACTTCATGGTGAAGGTTTCTGAGAAGTATTAAAAGGACTCATTCTTGGAAGTGTGGAGGAAATGCAGTCCCATAAATGATGGTACCTCCTTACATAATCAGAATTCTTTTGGCAGTCAAAGCCGGTGATAATTTTTAGGGGGAAACTTCCTTGTACCCCATTTCCTTGTTTAATGGCTTCTATCCATTAGTTTAATATTGAGAAGAGATGGACTTTTACTGCGTGACTGTGTGTGCTACAGGCATGTTAGTAACCTCTGTGGAATGCAGGTTTGGCCCTGTCTGTTGGAGTGTGTGATTTTAAATGCTCATGAAAAGGCTGGACAGCTAAATCCGGGTGCCAGGTGGCTTGCAGCCAACTGGAGTTTGACTGCATGGTCCGGAGAAGTCATCGCTGCCCTCATGGACCCTTGACCCCAGAACATGAATTTGAATGAAGTGAGGAATGCTTGACTGAAAACATTTTGTTAACTAGCAAAACATTAGTGTGCAGTGAGCTCTCTAAACTCCTATTTGTTTAGAGACTAAATATAAACCCAGACTCCCTGCGTTCCCAGTTGGAAGCCAAGTTATGTTAGTCTTAACAGAACTGTATTTGTTGCTAATACTTGGGTCGCAGTCTACGTGTTGCATCTCATTCTGCACTTTCATGGAATTTGTTTGGAACTAACATAGGATGGACTTCTGTGTTACATCAGGTAAACTTTGTTTTGTTTCTTTCTTCTTCTTGCAGGTCTGGATAAGTTCTCACAGCAATAACAGTGAAGCAGTAGAGCAGTGGAAAGATACTATTGCTAACCCTGAAAAAGTTGTTGTTAAGTGGTACAGCCTTGGTCCATCTTGAAGACCAGAGATGAAACTCAGGACTTTTTTGCCACAAAGATATTCTTATGCTGTTTAAAATAGTATAAATAAAAAGAAAAATATTGTCTTCACAAGCTGTTCAAAAGGACTCCACTGTGTCATGCCACCATAACTGGAAAAAATCTCCTGAGGAGAAATACTGCCTATACTATTAGGAGGAAGACTTAAGAAATGGGAAGAGCACTCATTTGCTTTTAAAAATTCCACATCTTTTTCCCCTTTCAGGCTCTGTCAAAGTATAGAAATCCAGTCTCAGAGAGAAAGAACATGAATCAATGTCATCTTCACTAGTCACAGACTTCCTCTTCACATCTGCAGTCATGTCTTCTCAGCCCACAGGAATCAGTCTGGTCAGTGACTTGATCCTAGGTACCTTTGAACCTCTGGGGCCACACCTGTATTGACAACATTTGACCAGAGTAGTGCATGCCTCAGCAGGTGGGAAAGCTGTGGCTGTAGCAGGAGGCCTAAGGGAAACTGTGCAATAATGCAGCACCCAAAGGCTTTTCTAATCTCTGCCTCTGGTGAAGAGTTGTTCAGTGCACTGACATGCCAGCATCTTGGGTTTTCACCCATCCTTATCTCTATTTTAAACGGAGGAACTGAAAGATAAAAGTTTCCCTAACTACCTGTAATCTTCTCAAGTGGGGCCCTCCAGCCTCGCTGTTTTGTGAATGCTGGAAGGAATAAGGGCAATACTGTATAGGAGGGGTATCAGCTCTGCCCAGGATCAGAGCCAGGGTTTTGGGCTTTTTTAATAAATTAGATTATTATGTATAAGTCTTACACGTAAATGACTTCCTATCTAATCAACAGTGTTTTACCATTTGCTTACTTTACTAAAAGCCAGACTAATGTTCTTAAGGAGTAAGCAAATATTAACTGTTGAAATATATATTTCTTGTTTCAAGCAAGAAGAGATTACCATATTTTTAATGCAAATGATATTTTTCCTACAAAATCCTAAGATCATTTTTCTACTAGTCCCCATATTTTCAAAAGTCTATTCATAGTTACTTTTTAAGGGGGGGAAAATGCTGATTATGTAATAGATAATAAGTGCATCTGAAAGCACATATGTCTTTGCACTACATTAACTACTGGATTGAACAAAAATATATTCCATTAAATCCGTCACTTACACATCTGATGTTGGCTGTCTGAGCTGCTCAAGTATGTGTTTGTATAGACACTGAATAACAGTATCTTTTTTATAACTTGGAACCCATTCAAACATCTGACACAAGAACTGGAGTGGTGGTGAGAGCAACCACTGCTTGAAGGCAAAGGAGCAGCAGGGGGCAGAGAAAGCACTGAAACAGGAAGGCATGTTGTTTTTAAGCAGAGAGCTCAAAGCTTCTTTATTTCAGCCTTTCTGGCTTCAAATAAGGGCCAAGAAAAGAAATGCAATCTCTTCAATTTTTTTTTTAATTAGTTGTTAATTAAAACTGTTAAAACTTTAGCCATCTAGGGGTTTTTTTGGAATGATTTTTAAAATGGGCAAACTAAAGGGTTTTCCGTGGGTCTTACATGGGCTGCTTTTGGACCCAGTTTTATGTACAAACTGATACGGTTTTTGCATGTTATTTGGAAAACAGACATTGGTTTTCGCTTTGTCGGATGCTCCTTACAAAGCTCCAGTTGGCCCAGTGGTTCTGAACTTCAGATGTCAGTGTCCATGCAGTTACAGTACTTGGGATGAGCCTGGCCTGTTGGGAAAAATGAAAAAAGGAATTGGACCAAGCTGATGTTCTTGGAGTGTCTCTACTTGAATACAGGGATCTTTCTATTCATTGTGGCTGTACTGCAGTAAACAAAAAGTGAGAACTAACTGTTTCCTTATGCAGAACGATGTTCTGTTTGAAAGAGAGATCAGGGAATATTCCAGTGTTTTGGAGGCTTCAATTACCACAAAAGTGGCTCTGCAGTGATTGCCAACTCAGTGGATACTGTGTAAAATGGACTTTGTTGGCTGTTTTAGGATGCTGAGCCTTTTGGAGTCCTAACTAGTAATGTCTCACTTTTCTTATGTTAATATTTAATGTGTGTTTATTATAGAAGTTATAAACACAAAATAATCTTTTTCTTCAATTATGTGTACCAGTGTTTACCAGCACAACAAACTGAAGTTCAAGTCCTACCATTTTTCTCTCAGAAAATGCTGAGAATGGAACAATTTTTGATGGAGTGTTGTGTGTGTGGGTGTTGATAGCCAACACCTCATGGATATACGTGGCTTTTTATGTAAGGTGTGCACAGGTCCTATAGCACTGTGAACAATGCACTCTGAGGCTTCCTTCATCCTGTGCTCGTTCCCAGCTGTTGGGGTTTTCTGTATTGCTGTATATTCATGTCATAATTTCATGAATTCTTAATAGGTGGCAAAAGAAAAATGTTCATTCCACTGCTCATCAGTGAAGTTACTCAACTAGTGTGAAATGAATTCCATCTTCTTCTTCAGAAAAAAGTTGCATCTTTTTTCATCTCTTACTTCTCTACAGATATGTTTCCAGCACTGAAGATTTAGGAGAAAGTTAAGATTTAGAACAAAGTCTTCCTGGTTATTTGAGATTATCTTAGTCTTCCAGGAGAGGAAAATGATGCGTTACTTGAGAACAGAAATTAGCAAAGGTAATCAAGGATACATGCAAAAGTAGAAAAAAAAGATATCTCAGAGCACTCTTCTAGGAGCAACAGCTCTGTGATGTCCCTAGAATGCATGTTCAGCTAGTCCTTTGATGATAGGTTATATCCAGGTTACTGACATTGAAAAATACAGTCATGAAAGCTGTCACTTAGTTTGTATATATAAAGTACTCATGGGTTACAGTTAGATTTGCTGGTGCTTCTAGTTAGTGATTCGCTCAGCTTCTTAAAAATAGTAGAGGTTCAGAAGCTGCATTGGTTTTATTTAAATCTGCACAAAGCGAGTATAGGTTAATTGGAACAACACCTAGGATCTTGTGTTATATGTTATTCATAGAGAGGTCTGTGCCGACTTAGAAACCATTCCTAGACTAAACTTAATCATATTATTCAGAATGTGTGTGTATAATTGCACTATTAAATTAAACAATTCTGTTTTTTAATTTGTTTATGATTAAGAGCATTCTGTATGAGAACAAGACCAACAAATTTATTTTTCAAGTCTTTACATCTTAGTGGCATGACATGGCATTCCTTTTAAGGAAAAAAAAATGTGAGATTCTACCTCAAAAGATGAGGGGGTGTAACAGTTTGTAAACCACATTGCCATAAAACTCTAGTTGGAAATTAACTGTATTTGAGTCTATCTTTTGTGATCATAACGCAGATAGTCCCATGCTGCTAAATCCATTAGACAGCCCTGGGTTGTCCTTTTGTTGGGAGGACATTTGTATAGAACAAAAGGTAATTTTGTTGTCCAGTTAAGCACATGTGCTGTTTGACTTAAGGACTGTCTGCCCAATGGAGGTTGCTTTTGAGTTATGAATTACTTTTGCAGCCGAAGTGTAAGGTTGTCTAGAAACTGGGGGCAGGGCTGTTCCATTTCTTACTTTCATCCTGCCAAAATATGTATGACATGGGAGGGAGACTGCATAGTTGTGGAAAGCTTGGCATAAATCACACTGGACACGATATACCCTCCTTGTTTTTCCAGCTTCTGCTGTAAAATTACATCACCATGTAAACAGAGCCCTGTACATGATCTCATGCTTGGTGTATGGAAAAAGCCATCACTAAAATCAGCACCATGTTCCACAAACACTGCTCCAGCAGATTTATATTCTTCTGTCCAGCTTACGCAGAGGGTGAGTCCATGGTCTCTCACAGTCTGTGGCAGAACTCCCATTGTATTCAGCAGAAGCAATTGGTCTTCAAGGCTGATTTGGTTATTTCAGCATTGTGATGGTATGATTTATCTTCGAAATGGTCACAGACAGCTTAATTTTCTTTAACATCTTAAAAATAGCTAAAAATCTGTCCATGATGACGTTTCTCTAGAAATTTACCGTCACTGAAAATGAATCTGCATCTCTTACAAGTAATGCAATTCTTTCCAGAGATTTCAGTGGCTTTCAAACAAATCCTCTATACTGATTATTTTGCCGTTTGTCTAACTGTGCCGCTTTCTTCCTTTTACTTGCCTGGGAATGCTTTTCTTGCATAAATAAGCCTTCAAAGGATATCCACTTCTGCAACTAACATTCTGATTATCTAGTAATATTTTGCTTCTTTAGTTGGTATCAGGACCAACAGTACTGCTGCCCTCCTTTTGAAGTTTAAAGAACTAGCTAAAAGCATAAGGCTTTCACAATCCTAGGACTTGGATCATGCCTGATGCTCAGCATTTCTGAGCTACACTTGCTTGCAACTTGGATGGGATGGTCCTTTTGAAGTTCCCCGAGTTCTGTGTTGTCTACTGCAACTGATTACAGCAATGGGATAAATCAGCTGTAACCTCTTCTGTCTGTGCTAGAATTTTTCTTCCTCTAAAATTTACCTTAGGAAATCATTTTGAATGACAAAAAGAGGAGGAGTAAGCTGTTTGCGCTTCTGACTTTAGATGACAATCAGGTTGGTCAACTTCCTTTATCTGTGCTCTTACACAAGAGGAAGTGTGATGAGATCTGTAGCTCCAGGTGGAGAGAGGCCTGTGCCTCTTGTGCATATGACCTGGGAAACACCTGTTAGCCTGGGGACTGGAATGCCAAATGCCAACAGGAGGGGCAGGCACACTGTACTTTCTACCTTTCCCTTGAGAAACTTGCAGGAGGTACAGAGCAGCTAGATGGGGAAATTTTCTGTAGCAGCAATTCCTTTAGCTGACACATTTCTAAGAAGTAGAGCAATGAGATAGCTTAGCAGCCTTTGAAAAAATAAGAGTTACAGGAACACTAGTTCTAAATCTAGCCAACCTTTGTCACTTGGCATAGAGAAGAAAATACTCCTAGTCTGTGATACAAAGCAAAAGAAGAAAATGGCATGTTACACCCTGAACAGGGCTGGGTCTCCCATGCATTAGCACCCATTAGTCTTTCAAATATTTTTTGTGCTTATCTGTTGCTTTTAGTGAAGCAAGGACAGGTTGGCTGAGTGATTGCTAAAGGGAGGTAGTGAAGGAGGTGGAATAAAAGCAGTTTTGTTTTGAAAAACAGTGTAATGTGCCTGTAACTATTGACAAAGCTTTCATTTGACGTGACTTACAGAGTTGATTACGCATGTAGCTGTTTGATTTATGTTCTGTCAGTACTTCCCTGGTATGAGACTGAATTCATCCTCTATGTAATTAAATAATGTTTCATTCTGATGAGCTCATTGACCTTTGAGCTCTCAGCCTAATTATGCCTGATTGCCTATGGATAGTTCCTCATGGCTCATTGATTTCAGCATCAAATAGAGGTAGAACGTATTAAATCTTTCTCCTGCACTTCAGATAGTAACAAAGTCTCTCTCCCAGATAGATTCTCTGATTTCTAATAAAAGATGAGGCCATGACAGCTCTTCTATCAGCTGGGAAACCTTCTCTACCTCAATATTGGTTTGTTATTCTTGTTGTTTTTGTTTTGTTTTGCTTGAAACCTTTGGAGACAGATGTGACATCTCTACTATCAATCAAATTTGACTGAGATGATAAATGTACTGAAAAATTATTGTGAGCCTTGGATAGAATGAGCAAAAACAAGCTGTGCTGCTTCAGGGTCCTGGAGCTCAGCTATACGAGATCAGGGAGTTTTTCACATCGTTATCATTGCTGAACACAATTCCACCAGCATGAGTTCTCAAGACAGGCAGTTTCTCTGAAGATGCTTTTTGTTTGTTTGTTTGTTTTTTAAGTATTTTGGAGCAGTATGCTCTCAAGCTGGTCACATGCTACGTTTTCACAGCAATCCTGTTTCAAAGATCTCCTGGTTGAAGAGAATTTTGATTTACCTTGAATCCACCATGTAATAAAAGCAGAAGCAGAAATTAAGTTCAGTATGAAGAAATGCCCTTAAAGCTTCATTTTTAGGTAATAAAACAACCAGTAGCAGCAGACATCAGTTCCCTCTCTGTTTGTCAGCATGTGTATCTAATTAGCAATCCATTAAAGAACTTAGGCAAGGATAATGCCTTTTTTTTTTTTTAAACACCCTTAACCCTTCTACATTTAGCACAGCACTGAGGCTGGAAACCCTTATGTTCTACCAGCAGAGCAATGACTCCCACAGTGATAAGCCTTGGCAGGAGGAGCTGGGATTTTCAACCAGGTACTTGGACTTGCTTTTCGAACACATATTATTGAGAATTTGATCTTGTGGATCTTGATTTACTGTACAAACTGGGTGATTAGATAGTGTCAGTTCCTCTTGAAACTTAAATTACTTGAATATCAAGTTTAGTGTTTTTTGTTGTTGCTGTTGTTTGTTTTTCTGTTTGTTTAAGAGCAGGACAAGTAAGTCCTGGAATTCTGGATGACGCTAATGATCAAATCTGAGTTTGTGACTAACATGAGTGGCTTTCAAGACCAAGCTGATACACCTGTGTGGAGAGGGTCAGAATGGCCATGAAAAAGAAGCGAGGAATTTCAGAAGCTAAGAAGTAGAGCCTTGGTGACGGTAGGGCACTTCACTGAAGCTCCTGCGCTAAGGCAAAGCAGATCTGAGAACAGAAAAAGTTCTCTGAGGCTCTGGTTCTTTGTTATGATTTGTGAGACTTGGCTGTCTCTCCATGCTAAACGTTTTGCAGACCAAATGCAACCCTGCTGACTACCATTCTTCATTGTGGACAAATTGTACTGTGTGTATAAATTATAGCTTTAAGTGTGATGGATTCAAAGGTATGCCACAATGGGATTTCTGGTGTTTAGACTGCTTGTAATGCCAAAATTCACAGAGGACCAAACATGATATAAGTGTGGATTGCATAGTCTCTGTCTAGCAACATTGTTCATGTCTTGAGAGAGAAAAAAATACATATATAAATACCCTTTTTCCAAAAGACAGCAGGTACTGCTATTCTTGTCCAGCTGAGGGGTATTTATGGCATTCATTTGTTCTCGCTACTTTATTTCATCAGCACTTCATCCCCTTTCCCTGCCTGCACCTCTTCTAGTTGCCTAAGAGACAAAGCGTAGTCAAACACATCCAGCTGCTTTACTTCCTTTCATCAGCCACTGGAAGATCATCAGAATGACAACTTTCTCCTGTGCTTTAGAAACATTTGTCAAATCTGTTTGCAAATGTCCATCCATATAAAGAGATCAAAGCATTAGCTTGGTCCCTGAAAGCAATGAGAGTAACAGCCATGCCAACTGCAGCTGGAATTTTGTCAGAGCAAACCACGAGTCCAAGGTCCTGGCACAAGTGCTAAGCTGCTGCGATGCAAACTGGACTTTGTGTTGGTAGAACTGTGCCAGCTCACCTCTGTCCAGACACACAAGCCACAAAAACTACAGTCTTCCACTCCAAAGTAAGAAGATCATGACTGTTGCTGTTCATCCCTTGGAAAACTTCAGTAGACTGCACCAGAGTCTCAGAAACAAGTGTTTATGGCTGGAAATATTATTTTAGCAGCTAATGGGAAAATGGGAAATGGACTGACGCAGAGTTATTCTGCATAGTCTTTCATACTCCTGGGGATCCATGAGGTACTTTCTCCATTCTAATCCTTCCTGATGAAAATATGGCTTTCTGATGAGCTAACAAGCCACATCAATTAGCATCTGTCTTGCTAGATAGGATTTCTCCATGTGACAGTGAAGGGCAAGGCAGAGATAAAGAATATTCCCTGTCAGTGTTCTTTGGCAACATTCCTGTTAGCTGCTTTCGTACTTCTCAGAAAGATGCAAGTAGGAAGCTACCTCTACCCTAACAGGAAAAGTGAAGGTATTGAATTGCTTATACAACCTCATCTATGTTACTAAATAACTCCACACACATAAAGCAGCAACGATTTTTTCAGACAATTTTTTGTTTTTTCTTCATTTGAATTCCTGCATTTCTGACTTATTTCTGACTCCAGGCAATGCCTATATTTACTAGATAAGGACAAATAGATTGCCCATATTTACTCTGAGCGAGACTCAATTTTCTTCATGCAGTATTTGTTCAATGACTGCTTTACTGCAGAGGATGTTTAAAAACTTTTTTGTTAACCAAATTTGAACTAAAATCTAAATGTTTCATTCATTTCAATATTTCAGTGCCTGTTTATCTATGGTATGCCAAATGAAAATTATGAGGGTTATCAGAATCAAAGGTGAAAAACATTTATAGAAAGGGTAGGGCTTGAAGTGTGCAGAACTGATTACCAAGTTGTAGTTCTAACAAGTTCAAATATAACCCTTGTACATCCCTGAAAATAGTGCTGGAGGTTGTTCAACAATCCTTGCGATACAGTGCAGTGCTTTATATCCAAGGGTGTCTTCTCTGATCTGTTAAATTAAACAGTCAGGAAAACTAGCCATACACATGGGATAACTCCTCAACCGTGGGCTTTTTGGGCCAGGTTTCACACAGCAGTGAAGCATCAGATGGTGAATGCCTGCTACCCATGTTGCATGAATTCTGTGCCAAATCATAGGACTTTGCTTGCTGGGTCTGTTGCAGGATATGGGACTTAAATCATAATATATAACACCTAATAGCGTGCTTGTAAATTATCTGATAAACTGCCTTTGTGTTGTAGATTTCTAGTTTCTATGACCCTCAGTATTTTACAAGGGAGCCAACAAAGCATGCTTGGAAAATCATCTGTTGAACCCTCCATCCAGCAACCCGCCGGGATGTAAGGAGTTCTCAACTCATGGCCTTGCAGGTACCACAAGTACACAGCCAAGTACAGCTGTGTAGCACATGTTATTTCCAAGACTGGAATTCTGAACATTTGAAACATTAAAAAATATTTATCTACCCACACTCTGAACATACACAGGTTGCAGTCATTTCACATCATGCCTGGGGAAGCAGGAGTCTGGAAATCCTGGATGCACACAGCCTCCTGAGGGCACTCCTGGCAGTGTGGGGCTTGAGGCTTTTACTGCCTCTTTAACAAGCATGTACCCTCTATTTAGTGGTGATGAATTTAGGCTGCCTATGAAGATATATTACAGAAATACAAGGACCGCACTATATGTCAAAGTGAAATTTACTGAATTCACTATTTTAGAAAGAGAAGGTAAAGTTTATTAAAATGTTTCAATTTAGAGGAGCTCACTGAGTCCTCAAGAAGACACAAATCAAGACTGGAAACTAAAATAAGAAACTGGGCCACTGCAAACTCTAAAATCAATTCTTGGTAAAACCATTTTTGACTTTGCAAAGCAATGGCAGTCATCCAGCTGACAGCAGATTCTGCAGAATGGATAAGACTATGGCACTATGCATGCAGTAGCATTTGCATTCCAAAATACAAGAAAAAAGGAAGGTTGAAGAACAAAGGTCCGCAAGATTGATCAGAGGCCACACGGGGAAAAAAAAAAGTGTCTCCCCATGCTGCAGCAAATGGCACAAGCTAAGACAACGCTCAGCATTTTGATGAAGATGCAAAAACTGCAACAAATTGTGTAACCTCACAGGAGTTTCCTAACACTGGCAACCTGCACACAGATAATGACATCTCATCGCTGCCACATGGATATTCTTCATGGGGAAAGGACCAGGGCCTTGTTGCCTGTCTATTGTGAAGAACAAAGGACATGGGGCTCATGAAGGCAGACTGGCTACTTACTGCTAGTAAACTGTGTCAACAGAGTGAAGGAGTAGAAACTAACTGCTGTTTACATTGAAAACTAGTATTCAGTACTCTGAAGTCAGAACCAGATATGGCCATGAAGAAAAAACATGATACACTTGAATTCTGGGACTGTCGCTTACTTGCATACACATATCTAGAAACATACTGAGAGATAAATGGTCTTGGCATCATAAGATGTGGTCCTGCTAGTGAGTTTGTTACTGTGAGCAGAAATTAGCCAACCCAAAAGGAAGCTGAAACGTTCTTAAAATCTCAGGCAGCTAAATAGCACATGTTGGTCAGAGAGCCAGAATTCTTTTCATTTCCTTCCATGAATAAGGCATGTTTATAGGTACCACACTGGCTGACATTCATTTCCAGCTACATAGTCCCTACATATTGATTACTTTTGTAGAAACCTTCTTCAGCAGCAAATTGTTTCATTATGTTGGCTGTAAATGCAGAAATAAGGTGAAAAATAACATGAACTGCAAAGAGGACATAGCTTAGTATGATGTTTGTAATGTCAGCTACTGCCACACCACGGCGAGTTCCAATTACCACATAGAAAGAAAGCAGGTCTTGGTGCCACCATCCTAGCCGCAAGGAAATGATAACATTGATGTCATTATGTTTTTATTCTTTTGACTTCTGAGTGCATAGCTGTGTCCGGAAAAATTCTATGGTGCTGAAGTAAATTGCTTAATTGCTGTTTATCCAAGCTGATTGCAGGCCTCTCAAATTATATTTACTTTAAAAATAATGACACGTATCCCAATCTCTGTAATAAATTAGTATGCTGCTAAAATGTACAGGAAGGAGGTAGTAAAGGCAAAACTATAGTACAACAATCTCAAATGTTCATACTGAAGGCAGGGGAGGACACGCTGCAGGCATTCAGTATAAAACAGATATTTTGTGCCAGCTGTGGTCACCATCTTCCAAGGTTATGAACAATGAAACCTGACCTGTAAGAACTGATAGTCCTGAGTTGTTTGGTTTGGCAAAGAGATAAAATTCTAATATGCAACTGTTGAAAAAGGACAGAGAACAATTGTTCTCTGTGTCTACTAGGGATGAGCTGCTTACTCACTCACCTGAACCCAGCTGACAAAGAAGCTTCACCTAGGAAATGCTGCTTCTGTTTCTTTGACTGCTTAGCAACGTGCCAAGGTCTCTACAACACACAAAAGGAAGAACGTGCTCAAGTGTAACCTATGTGCCTTAAAGTTTGATTATTGTTGAAGGTGAGTGAAAAGGTGGTTTTCTTAACATACTTAGTTTGCTGCATACAGAAAAAAAAATAATTAAAAGCAGTCCAAAAATAACATATTAGAAGTTTTTAGTAAAATGAAATCTCTTTTTCACTTGTCTTTTAAATCATTTTAAGAAAGTATGGCATTTCTTGGACTCAAACCTGACAAGAACTTCTAGTTGCAATGTAAATGTGAATGACTGGCCCCACAGATGTTGAGGAAATAACTTTATATAATTCACCCATTAGATTTATACATATTTCTGATACAGTAATGGTCCATGTGGTAAATATAACGTTAGTACTACCATAGCTTTCAGCAGTCATATATCTGTATTCTGTATTTAATGCATTAATTCCCCACTGTCTGTTCTACTCCATAGGGCTTGCTTTCTAAAAGCTTTCCATTACCTAAGGCATGAGCAAAAAGCTAAAACAAGGGCTCACTGACTTCCTCAGTCATGGGCCTCAGCCATGGAACATGTGAGGTCACCATCTGCCCTTGGGCACCCTTTATTTCAAGGGGTGTGTTAAGTCTCTGTTCAGGCCACCAGCCAGAAATATGGGCTTACAAAGTACTGTAAGATTAGTAAGTGAAAAGGTTTATTAAATGCTGTTTTGATCCCACTTTGGAGGTTTCCTCACTGATTTTAACTGTCCAGGTCCTTCTTCATTCCTTTAGCTGTTAACAGTGACATGTAATGAAATAGGATATCAAAGAGCCTTCCACTAAAATCCTGGTGGTATACAACCGAGATGGAATTCATTCCATTCTCTCTCCTAGAAACAAACAGGATGGTACAAAATCTGTGGAAATGCTTTTAGTCCTTTTATTTTCCTTTTAAGTTTCATCCCATGATAGCATCGTTTTCTTTCTGACTTAACAGCAGGAATCTGATACTTCTGCCCAGAGAGGCTGCAAGGATTTAGTAGCAGTGAAAAGCTAAGCTAATAATGGGGAATAAAACACCAGCAGTGACAAAAGGAAAATCTCCTTATTGTATAAAGCTCTCTTTGCTTTTAATTGTTGAACTGGTGGCTACTTTCAGCTTGAATGTGATTTGACTTATTAAAGTGCAAATGTAATTTAAAAGCAAAACAAAACAAAATGCTCTGCATCAATGAGGCACATCCATGAAGTAAAGTTTAATAGCATAGCTTTTGCTAGATCTTCTCTAAAGTTACTGTAACCTCCAGTTGGGAACTGGAGGGTTTTTAAAAATCAACATGTTTACAGATCAATCCTAGCCAATTCACATTTACAGTGTAGTCTGTATTTCCAGATGAAACTGATTAAGTGTGTTTTGAATTTCAAAGCCCATCTGTTACCACTCCTGTTTGTCAGTCTGACACACTGGCACCTCTTTGCTGGTTCCCGAACAAGCCCAGGTAAAACAGGACTGGGCCTACCATGTCTCATGTTGATTTTCTGATTTTATTATACTCAATTAACACAATGAAACTTTTTTTTTCTTTTATTGAGCTTCCTGTTGGCAATGTGACATTGTGTCAATGCCATGTAATCTTGACTTCTTTTACAGTATCGTGTGGTTCAATGCCAACATTTTGTTTAAAAAGGGTGTGAAAGGATTTGGCCTATGAAAAAAATGATACTAAACATTAACTGTGACATCATTTGAGCACCTGCCTCACGAATAACCCCGGATACTCTCACAGAGTAGAACAGAATCTTTTCTTCAATCACTTTCAGCAAGAATTCTGTTATAAAACCCCATGTGCCCTTTTTGTCCTTAGTTACTAACTTCTGTATAATTCTGTTCTTCTTTTATGAACAAACGAAGAATTTCTGGCTATTGAATAATATAACTCCTAGAAATTACATGTTCTGGAGAAAGGCTAACTGTGATAATCACATTTTGCTTTAGTCAGCTTCTAGTTCATTTCACAACCTGTTTAATGTGGTTATCAATTTCCTATCTCCACTTGTGCCATATTGTTAAGCTCTCGCAACAACAGTGACTCACTTCTTCTCAGTTCATTGTGTGGGCTTCCCTCTGAGCACATACAGATTTGAAATGCACAGGTTGTGTTTTAGAAATGAAAAACCACAGTAGAAACCATAAATGGGGGTTTATGAGATGATCATGAGTATGCAGTAAATCTTGCTTCAAGTTTTTAATTATTTGGATGTCTTGGAATGAGAGTTTGTATATGTTAAAAAGTCAATCACCACGAGTGCTTCCAGGTTTTGCATACAAAGTAGTGCACAATAAATAGAACAGAACTGTGACACAATAAATAGAACAGAACTGTGAAAATATATTTGAGTATATGCTGTCAAGTTCTCTCGCAACCTTTCTCAGGGAACAGGGAAAACAAAGTGTTATTCAGCTCTGCTGCTAATTTTTTGTAAAAGATGTAGACCTCAAGGTAAGGTCTCAATGTGAAAAGCTCTGCCCTTCTATCAGCACCATCGTTGTTACCACATAGGTTTACTTTAAGTACTTCTTTGTGGATAGCTGAGGGGAAGAACCAGAGCTGCACCCAAACCTGCAAGCTTGGGGGTTTAAATATTACATCCTATTCAAACTACACAAGCCCCTGAATTTTAAAGATGTAATTGAAAAAATTATATGCACAGTCAGGCAGAAATTGTTAAGTACGTCACTCAACATTCAATCTCTGGAGACAGGGTCAGGGATTTCAAAGCAATTCAAGAGATGGACTGAAAAACTCTGTAGTGAGTGTTTGTTTTTGTGCATTTCACAGTAAATACAAACTTCTGTAGAACTTCCCTCTTTGAAAATAACTTCCAACTCCAGGCATCCTAGACAGAATTGTGATCAAAATTAATGTCAGATGAGTGAGTGCTGTAAGAGAAATCTATATATAAGCAGAGATGTAAATACCTGCAGAAGGGTCTGTAGAAGAACCTGGCAGAAGGACTGCAAGTCAGCTGTGTGTAGAGTAGGGGACAGTGAAAAACAGAGAAGCACAGAAGGTAGCTGGATGCTGACACACTGGCAGCTGAGCTGAGCTTGGCTGGACACTTTTGCTACTCTGGCAATACCAAGTGTTTTTGAAAACTATTTGGTTATTTAGTGGGCTCTGGCTGCTTTAAGATGCTCTGGAGTAAATAAAAAAAACATAAGTTCTTTCATAACTCTCAATTTACACCATGAGATGGCAGAGGCTAAAGCCTTTTTTCCTGCTCAAACACTGTATTTTCTCTATCTTCAGTGCTGGATTTTCATTAACCTTAATTCTGAGTTTCCTAGGTTTATCATGTTTAGCTTAGGAATAATATCATCACTATAGTCATCTGGAAAGAATTGTTTGGATTTTACACTACATTATGAAATCCGTTTTCAAGTAGTTGTGTCAGGGAATATAACTCCCAGCATTGGTTGAAACAGAAAAATTAGATTTTTATTAAATGCACATTTTTAAACAAAAAGCTTGCTTTCTGGGGAAAACCTTGTTTTCATTTAAATTAACCAACTAAATACTCAGATCTACTCTTCCAGCTAAAAGCTGAAAAGCTTCACCTTGGAAATGCTCCCCTATTCCCGTATGAGTTGTAGCTCTACTGCCTAGCTGTGCTACGTTACCACTTGCTCTCTCTAACATAACTGCAACTCCAAGGAGGCGATCAAGCCAAATCTGCACCATGACCCACCAGGATGACATTTTCTAGACTTAAACTTTTGGAATTCTTAGGGAACAGCTGGAAACCTGACTTCTTTATGTGTCCCAAGATTCAACACACTTCCTGTAACATCCAATTTCCAAGAGCTGAGGAGAAAAGAATGACAGTTAAGCTCTCTCCCTCCTTAGAAATTACTATTATTCACATATCTGAGCATGGAAATTACAGAAAGTTTGATGCTGTAGGTGTTTGGCACCTGGTTGTACAGGACCCACTGTCATCCAGAACTGTCAGCTGATGGTTAACTTCAATCATTTTATACCTAGTGTCTGTAAATTTGTTTGTGTATAACAATCAGAACTTATATAGCTCCTAACGATATTGTAAAAGAAAGTTCATCCACAAAATGCCCATCATGATAGATTAATAAACAGTCTTATCTTCATTTACACTCTTGCAGTCTTTCCCATTCAACATATGGTTTCATTTTGAAAGAGCAGACTTACAGTAAACTATCATCAGTAGACTAATAAATGCTATATTCATAACAGTACATCTGTTTGATGACGATTTCTCATGCTTAGTAAATGCTTAATGGCTTTCTAGAATACTAACTTTATTTAGACATTTTGACATTGAGTAATATATACAGGAAGAGAAATTATGATTCTTACTCATTCCCTCAGGAATTTTAGGTTTTCATCAATTTTATAAGTTCATGCTGGTGTTAAGATACTTAATAGAGATACTAAGCTCACAAACCTTTGAACTTAAGAGGCAAATGGTGTCTTAATTCTATCTCCTGAAGGCATACACCAAAGAAGTGATCAAGAATCAGAATTTCACCTGAAGCAGCTGATAACCATTCTATAATTCTCAACAAAGTACAAATTTAACTGCCAACCCAGTTAAATATAGCTCTAATCAGCCAGAAATTCAGTGTCTCAAATACAATATGGGGAATGGACAGATGTTGTTGCTGTCAATCTTATGTATTACATTTAAGTCAGAAGATATTCCTACATAAAGACTGTGAGAAAGTCTAGCATGGAAATGGGCTGAAACATGTCTACTGGGGAATATGTTTATATGAGTCTGCAGGAAAAAACTGCTCAGCATGTAGACCTGATCCCACAGCCCCTGTTCAACGTGCTTACTCAGAGTTACAGTTCAACTTCAAGCATGGTGCTACTGAAAAGATATGCTCCAGGAAACAATCTGATCTTCAGCAAAATAAAATCTGTAGGCAATCAGGCTTTTTCTGCTATATGAAAAGCAATTTGAGTAGCTTTCCTCATCAAAGGAAGCAAGTCAGCCTGCAATGCAAACTTCTGAAATACACATCTCTTAGAATGACCAACAGTGGAGATCAGCAATGAATGACTTTGAAACCTGCAGGGGAAAAGGTAAACAACCCAAGGAGATGCAGAGGTCAAGTTCAACTTCCTAATGTTAATGTTTTCAGCTGGCTAAGGACTTACAAAGCTGACACAGTTGATTCACATTTCCATGACCTGCTTTGCAATCATACAAATGGGATTTCTTTTCCTGTTTGTTTTTTTTTCTTCCAGTAGACTTTACTGTAGTTCATAGATTCTGTATCGAATTCTAGAACATCAAAATTTTGACAAAACTGAATAAATGAGCAGAAGTTCAGTACAGAGCAATGACTTTATTCAATGCCTCTCTGTTTTTCACTTTGCAGTGCACAATTAAAACCAGTCTCAAAACTACCCGCAACTTAATAGTACTGTATGAAAAAGAATACATAAATAAATAGGTCTTTGTGAACTAAGTAAATTTGAATAACTTTGTGTTTTTCTTTCACTTGTAGGATCTTCTGCTTGTTCCACTTGGCAGTTTAGGACTCCTTTGGCCACTAACAGCTCGATTCTGGCTCCTCATTCCACAGACACCCAAACTTCTCTCTTGAAGTTTAGCCAGTAGATCAGATGTCCAAGGAAGTAGGATCAGTCTTGTCCTGGTAATTTCTTCCAATCATAGTGTCTTTAGCTGACCAGTATTTAAGCTCTCACAGTTGTAATTTCCTGCGTAGTTGCCACCTGTTTAATCTGTTAAACCTGCAATCTGTGGAATCTTTTCTTATTGTAAAAGTGAAGAACTTATTGTCTTTGTGCAAGCAGTCCTAACAGGCTAAGCCTCAGCACATTTTTTCGAAGGTTAAGTAGTCCCGTTGAGACTAACGTACATTTTCACATGCTGGAACTATGTCTTATGTCCTATTTTATAGAAACAAGACTATATGCATGTTGCCTTTCACATCTAATAGCACAGTTTTACCGTAAGGCTGTGCCACAAGAAACAGAGGATGAACATTCTGGCCCTTGAAATACTGCTATATTTCAATGTCTTACCTGTCTTACCAGACTGGTAAGACAGAAGTCTTACCCCAGCAAGGTATAAAGTACATTGATTTCCATAATACATTTGTTTAAAATTTGAATTATGTTTCCTGAAAGTTTCACAAAGCAATATGGGTGTTTCATGCTACTGTTTTTTTGTTTGTTTGTTTGTTTTTTCATAGTGTTGGATTTCATCATCATGGTTATTTTCAACACTGTTCTCTTAAATAAAGTCTGATATCACCTGAATTGTGTTTCAACACACTGGCTTCAGTTGAAAGGCAGGTTTGTATTGCTTTGTTTTGCCCTTGTCTTTTAGTTCGTCAATAATTCAGCAAAAGTTCTGAGACTATAGCTTATTTCCCACATTGCATCATAGGAGGCACCATCTTTCTCCGCAAGTAGATGATTATGTCAAGTCTGGATTCATTTCAGAAGTGTCAGTAGCAATCTGAAGAATAACTTTTATTTATTTATTTATTTATTTTAATGCATTTCGAATTTAAACTCCTGGCACACCTGCTCGGACAGTGGCTCTTATTCCTGCGGCGGTGCTCGGGCCCCCCCCATCACCGCCCTCCCGGACAAGATGGCGCCCGCCCCACACCAGTGGCCGAGGGCTGCGCCCTTCCCTCGCTCTCCGCCTCAGAAAATCATAGCCTGGATCTGTTCTGCCACACAGTGGCTATTATGGAGAACAGCCAGAAACCTATACGATATCCTTGAGCTAAACAAGGAGACTGGAAGGGAGGTTTATTCATTTCCCTCCACAGTTTAAGTGACTTCAAAGCACGCCGCACTGTCCCACACCTCAGCCCTGCATCCCTGGGTCCGTGCTCACACATCAACCTACGCCCCGCTCGCCCTCAGCTGTTCTTTCCTCTTTAGGGAAAACAACAGCAACAAACAGACAAAACAAAACAAACACCGTCATTGTCTGGTACAGGTTCATTTGAAAGCTGGCTAAGAAGCATGCCGGATTCTGCAGTGTCCTATGCAGCCAGCATGGCTGTGCTGATGTCTGCATGCCAGTATGGTTGTGAGGAGGGAGGACCAGGTATTAGTAACAAAAAGCACAGCAGCAAGTCTCTTTAACCCACTGCCGTGTTGATGCGGTGGATTATGGGTTATGTGACTCTTGAGATCTCAGTGGCATCTCCAAACAGTGCTGGGCTACATATACATAACAATTTGCTCAGTAGCCTCTTAAATGAGGAGCTGTGCTGTACAGGCAATGCTTTACATGCTTCCAAAGTTGAAACTGGAGACAACAACTACTTGTAGACCAACAAAAGCATCTGGTAACTAAGGAAGTAGTCTTACATGCTAGGAGAAATGGGCCTTCCCGGGTTGGTTTGGTGATTTCGGCACAGTGAGTTGCTTTCAACTTCACTGCAAAAAATTCTGCTGTTTTAACACAACTGTGCCACTGTGCTTTGTGTGGGACATCCAGAAAGTTTTTTCTCACCCATCTGATAACTGACATTCCACCATTTTTTCAGAGAGGCTATTAGCACTAGAATGAACTTTGGAAAATAATTCTTTTTAAATGTGCACTCAGCCAAGCACTTTCTGTTTTGCCTTCACTAATTTTGGAACTAATTATATTTGAATAGAAATGCATCTCCTTAACCTTTGTTTGGCTGTCTGCAGTGATCTTATGTTTGCAAAATGATATTTGCTGCTACAGATTTAATGCAGGTTCAAGTATGATGAAAAACTATGTTGAAAGAAAGCCAAAGCCTTCTTTAAACACAGATGTCCTAAATATTACAGATGTCTTCCATGCTTAGCAAGTAGAGTAGGGGGCTGGATAGCTGATGTGTTTGATAATGACTGATCAGCCTTTCACTGTTTGATCATCAGTCCCAAGCAAGCAAAAATGGTAAGAAATAGCAATTACACGTTTATGTCTGATTATATGAAATATTTTTGTTAGCTGTCATCCGTTTCACAGTAAATAAATGTGCATTTCTTAAAAACCTGCAGTGATAGGAGAACTCACTGCTTTATCACAGGTACCAAGCAGTATAAACCCTTTTTTCCATCGGGATCAGGTCTTTTTGATTAGGTTTGCTGACAAGCATATGTCATTCCTGTGCTGCACTCTGCTCAGGTCTCAGAAAGTATAGAGAGCACCTAGTAGTAGCAAGGAATTTGGAAAATAAAAAGCAAAACCTTGTCTGTGGAAACTCACAGAGATTAGATTCAGTGACACCACTGACCTTTAGATGTTCTCTGATGGGAAGCAAGTGTCCTATTTACAGTAATTATTTGGAATGCTCTCGCAGCTTCCTTGAGATTAAGAGAAATGGACATGGCAGTGTGCCCTCATTGCAACCTTCTCCAGCGTTCCCAGTGATTTTTGTTTTTTTGTAATTGACTTTCTGATGAAAAGTGAACTTAGCAGAACAATACTGTACCCAATGATTTCTTTCATTTGAATTTAAAATTTTTAATATAAGAGCTTCCTTTATTTCTGAATTTTTTCTCTTTAAATACTATTTTTCATTATTTTAAGCAGTCGTTGCCATTACTAAGTATAACTTTCCACTGCTTATTTTAATTATCCTATTTCACTGGCCTGCTTTTGTTTTTCCCTCGCAATGTTTGGCAACCATTG
This sequence comes from Odontophorus gujanensis, assembly GCA_013399175.1. Lineage (NCBI taxonomy): Eukaryota > Metazoa > Chordata > Aves > Galliformes > Odontophoridae > Odontophorus > Odontophorus gujanensis. Next base: position 526,026 of record VXAB01007349.1, on the reverse strand, counting down.
CTGTCCTGTACTGATAACTTAATTCTATTGTGCTAACAACATAGTCTTATTTCTAAGAAATTTTCCCATGAGCTTCTGTAATACAAAGAAACCTTTGTACAGATGACATCATTGGATTGCAGAAATTTAAATTCTGAAATTAAAAGTCCTCTCTTGGCTATGTCAGAGGAGAAATATAAATATATTGGTTCCTGATACTATCACCTGTGCATAAGCCTTTTCTATGTTATTGCCCTTGGTAGCTAATAAAACTGCCAATATTAAGTTGTTGTACAGTTCTTTATGGTGCAGCAACTTGCATCCATGCTTGTCTCTGTGTGTTCTCAAAAAAAAAAGAAAAAAAAAAACAAAAAAAAAAAAAAAGAAAAAAAAAATGAAAAGCATGGAGTTGTGTG
>VXAB01007349.1:454765-525605 GCA_013399175.1 Odontophorus gujanensis | reverse complement strand
CATGCTTGTCTCTGTGTGTTCTAAAAAAAAAAAGAAAAAAAAAACAAAAAAAAAAAAGAAGAAGAAGAAAATGAGAAGCATTGAGTTGTGTGATCACCTCCTAATTTCCCAGGCTCATGTCACAATATTTACTCCCTATCTATAAAAAGATACATATGAATACTTATGAAAGACATGACATCTTATAGCTTTTTGCTACACCTGGTCTGTATTATAAGAAATCTGTCATACACAGCTCAGATAAAATAATGTAGTTCATACTAATCAACAGTATGATCAGTTGATTGCAAACAGGTGTGTATGGACTGTTCTAGCTGTTCCTCACCCCCTCCCATTCACCTGCAGCATGGAGTGGAAAGTGCTGATCCTCTGCAGCCAGAGCTCTGGCTGACAAGTTTTTTAAACTGCTAAGAGTTGGGTACTCTTTATGCCTGCTGGTCCTCTCAGGGTCAGAAGTACAGAACAGGTGAGCACAATTTCCATGGCAGCTGGCAGCAAGAAAACAAGTTTTTTTGTTGTTGTTTTTTTTTTTTTTTTGTCTACAAGGACTAAGAGAGGCTGAGCTGACAGGCTTCAGCTTGGCCTCTTGGGAAGCTCTGTGGCAGCTGCTTCCCTGGAGCACAGGGAAGGGTGGTAGTCACAGCCCTGGTCCTGCTGCTGTATGCACTGCAGGGGCAGGTGGAACTTCCAAGAGGTCACCTCACCCAGGCTTTTGTGCCCTCGGCCGAGTGTGCGCAAGATGGCAGGGAGGTCTGACCAGGTATGTTCAGGAGAAAAAAGCTATTAATCCTCACTGTCTGTGTTGCAGCTGTGCTGGGAAAAAAAAAGGGGTAGTGCTTTAAATGCAGAGAATAACAGGAACAAAGATGAAGTGAAGGGGTGAGGAATATTAGTAAATATGTAAATAGTCAGTAAAGGAGATAGAGCCTCAGACTTAACATTTGCTCTGCACTTTCTTGCCTAAGCATCAAAGTGCTTGATAAATAACAACTCTTTTGATGCTTGAGTATTGGTGTTAAAACAGCTGATTGACTTAATGGCAGTCAATGGAGGCATTCAAGGTCATGCTGGATGCTCTGAGCAACCTGTGTGTTGAACTGTAGAGTTCTTGTTCACTGTAGGGGAATCCAGTTAAATTAGATGACTTGTAAGGGTCCCTTCCAACTCAAACTATTCTATGATTCTATGAATAAGGTGTTTACATGAAATCTAGAAGACCTCAGTTCCAATAGAAAGTTGTTGTGGAATATCCTCATATAGAGCTAGTAGAAAGTCTTTTATAGATTATTAACTCTGGAAAATTTGTTGTAATGAATTGAATCCCTGATTTCAGATATCAAAATTGCACAGTTTTAAAGATGCTTCTGCTGTCTTCAGGAGCTGCACATATTAGAACAGTTAAGTTTATCTTACTGAGTTTTCAGTTCAGTTGGTTTCTTGATTAAGCAGGACAAGTGGTGTCTCAGAACTGATTCTGTACTACAATAATTAAATTTAGCATTTCCCTTCCGGCATTTCATTTCCAAAATGTTTTGTAAAGACCTTAGATCTGAGATGAGTTATAACTTCCTTTATAATAAAACAGTGAGTAATATAATTTTTATATAAATAGAGAAGGACACATCCATCGTGAAGATTTTTCTCTTTTTAGGAAGGCAGTTAGCAGAACTGCTGCCTTGAATTTCCAGAGGGCAGACTGTGGCTTATTTAGAGACCCAGTTGATAGAGTCCCTTGGGAGGAAGTTCTGAAAGGCAAAGGAGTCTGGGAAGGTTGGATATTCTTCAAGAATGAATCTTAAAAGTGAAGAACCAGGACATTCCAATGTCTCTGAAGTTGAGCCAGTAGGGAGGAAGAGCAGAGAGGCTGAACAGAGAGCTTCTTCAGGAACTAAGGAAGAAGGGCACAGGCAAAATTTCCTGATGCACTAGTGTTTGTTTTTTTATTTGCTTTTATAAATTGTTTTCTTTTAAATCTAAGTTCCTTAAAATCTAAATTCCTAAGTTCACAAAATCAGTATTTGTGAAAAGAAAACTTATCTTCTGTAGAGCTTGATGCTAGAGTACCTTATGTAACAAATATCACAATGTCAGAATCTTCTTGTGCTTATGTTGTTGTATTTATTCCTCTCACCTATAGTGCTTCACTTCATGGTGAATGTAGATTGATGGACTAGTAACAAATGCATAGTGAATCTTAACAGGTAAGCAATGATTACGTGAAAGAACTGGTATATTCTGAATTAGCCATAATTTATCAAATTGCCTTGTTTCCTATGTCCTTCTTCCAAAATGAATTTACCCAGTGAAATATTTGGTATGATGCTTTAATTAAAATTCAGGCCTAGATAGAAAATTAAGTATATTCTTTATAATTTTTAATACATTTTATAGCTCAGCCTACTTATTGGGTCTTTTTTCTTTGTTTGAAAAAATGCACAGCAGAAGGAGGAAAAAAAAGTCAAAAAAGCTCAGGTGAAATGATTTGAAATGGGAAAGGACATTCACAATTCTAGGAATATTTAATGTAGAAACAAATAAAGGAGGAAACTTTGTATGGTTCTGTAACATAACAAACTACAAAGTAAAGGCCTTTTGGGCATAGGCTTATATAACAAGAGCCCTCAGTAAAGAGATTTCTTTTGGTTTAAGTTAGGTTAAAAATAGTTGTTGACATCAGTATCTCTGTGTGTGTTGAGATGAAAAGTTGTTAGGTTTTTATTTTTTTCCCTCAAAGGCCTATGACTTTATGTGGACCTGATCTTGGATACACTTCTCGTTCTCCTAAGTGGAATTCATCTCTGAATTTGTTTATGTACAGGCATTATTCCCAGATTATTGCCTAAACTCTTTTTTGTATTGGAAGTTATTCCAATCTCTTAACAAGTGATCTCTGCCTCTGAGTTTGTGTTGACCATTATTCAGGTCCAGGAGAAAACAGTATGTTATGGTTATATGATTTTTGTTGTATTATTGATATTCCACATCATAACATCATGTGGTATATTGGGCGTTAAAAAAGTATTAAAGAGCTAATGCTCTTGGTCTAGTGGTTAGGAGCTGGTGTTCTCACCGCCATGGGCCGGGTTCGATTCACGGTCAGGTATACCCAGAATGCAGCTAGAGCATTAACTTTTTATCTCCCAATACACCACATGATGTTATGATGTGGGATATTAATAATACAACAAAAATCATAAAACCACAACACAGAACATGGAACATGTATTCAGTTGACTTTACTATGAAGGCTTTAAAGCAATCTAGGAAAACATATGTGATGAACTCTCAGTGAATCCCTTGCAAATCAAAGGGATTTGCAAGGCAGTCCCATGAAAAGTAGAATGGTCCATAATGCTAGAAGAGCCCAAGATAATCACTGAATTTACCTTTACAATAAGGTAGGCTGTAGAGTCTTCTAGAGAAAGTATTTTTTTACTGTCTCTGGCTATCTTCACCCACTATCTTTACTTGGCACTGGTGAGTTCAGCTGTGCCTTATAGAACGGTGAAGCCTATAATAAGGGGACTGCTCCTATTTTATTATGTTGGCCCATGACATCAGAGGTGGATGTTGGTGACAGTAGAGGTTGAACCTTCGCACCAATATTCTGTTCCATTTTGTTGCTGTGTGACAGATGGCAGCAAAGGGGCAATCTGACACAAAGGTGTGAAGCAAAGGTGTGTCTCTGAATTCCTCCACGTGGAAAAAACTGCATCCACTGACATTCGTCAGTGCTTGCTGAACATTTATGGAGACCTAACAGTGGATGCAAGCACTGTGAGGCAGTAGGTGGTGCATTTCAGCAGTGTTGACAGTGACAGTGGGTCACCTCTGCTGGTGCACTGTGATGAGCATGGCATGCAGGCTCTTCTTCATTGCAGGTGGAAGTGTACAGCTCGTAGTACTGACTGTGCTGAAAACTAGTCTTTTGTAGCTGAGAATTCGCTCTATCAAACAGTGTTCTTGTGCTCTTTGTTGTATTATCTGTGGAAATGAATAGGAAGCATTACTTTCAGAACTACGTATGTATGTCATGTTTCTAGCAGTTTTAGAAAATAAATGTCTTGTTTAATAAATGAAAGTCTATTCATATGCTAATGAGGGAGTAGTAACAGCCTGCACTTATTCTTCAGTAAACGCCACATGTGAGATCCACAACGTAAGTCTCCCATCCCATGAAACTACTTGTTTATGAATGCTTTTTAGAGGCATCTGTCTTTTATGTGATAACCTATTTTATTAGCACATAAAACTTTAGTATTTAGCAAACCTATCGTGCATATGCTGAAGTGATGTACAGATTGCAGAATCTGCAATCCTGATAAAAGTGACTGCTCCCATCTAATGGTAGATGGAAGAACAACAGAAAAATAAAAGGAAACAAGGTTCTGCTTTACACCAGTAACCATAGGCAATAATGTTGTAACAGTACAGATTTAATGAAATATTGACTTTTTATCCAGTTCTTATTACAACTTGCATGTGGACGGAGCTTTGATCTTGTGGATGCAAAGATGTGCATGATTCTAGTCAAATGGTAGCGCGTGACAGATTAAACATTCAGAAGGGACGAGGACAGAAAAAACATTTCTGAACAAAGTATTTCAGAGATGTAGAAGAGGATATTATGTATGGCACAGTATAATTAAGTATGGAAATAATTTGGTATCATGATGACTGAGTAAGAGGCTTCATGGAATCATTTAGAGGGAGAAGACTTTTAAAATCATCAATTTTAGTAATGTTTGGATCTGTAACGTTATAAATTCATTTGGGAGAAAAATGAATCTTTTTTTTAGCAGTTTATTTTCTTGTCTTTTTCACTACGAGATGCAGAAATTTTGTGATAATATTTAAAGTTAGTAGTTCAGTCCACAGTGTTTCGTCTGAACTATCAAAAGTACATTCTGTAAAAAAAAAAAATCTACTTCCTTTTTCTTTTCCTTCAGAATTGTTAGGTGTTCACTTATTGCAGTGAAACACTGCATTATAAAACATTAGAGCAGAAATTAAGGCAAAAGTGTTTGATAGGATTTTTTTGTTTAAGTTTTCAACAAGCACTGAGAACATTTCAGCTTGTTGAGAAATAGGATTTCAAGAGATAAAACGGAAAATTAGTTTGTGTGGGGTAAGTGCTCAACCTCTTAAGGTCAAGAAACAGCTGGTTAAGAGTGTCTTTCTGTTTATGCCTTCTGGTTTTCCATGTTCTCTCTCTCTTCCTTCCCCCCCCTTGGTTTTTGTGTTTAAGTACTGTTTATACTTTTTTTTTCCCTCTCAAGTTCCATTCCTATTTTGTCTGATAAAGCATGTGTCCTTAAAAAAAAAAGTCCCCGAGCAAGATGCTCATGGTTCTTTTTAATGAATGTTGCTCAAGATGTTACTATGACTATTCAAAATGAATAGAATAATTTATTTCCTTGCACAGTATTAAGCACAGGCGATTTGCATTAGATAATAATCAGAATTCTACCAAGTTTCTAGAGAAGGATTCAAGTTTGTTTGACATCGGCTGTTGTTCCATTCACAAAAATAATCCAAAGTAATTTGATGCTTTTACATCAGAATAAATGAAGTTGATTTGTTTAGGTAACAGAAATAAACCTGCATATTTGTTAAGCACAGTTAACAGCAACAGCTGTGACACAGAAGTTTAAAATGAGCTCTCATTTTTATTCCAGTGCTGTCAATCAGCTTTCACTTCGACTTCACGTAGATCACTGTTCTATGGAAGTTCTTGTACTGCAGTATTGAAGTCCAAAAATTTCTAGATACAGTATGCAAAGAATAAATCAGAAATTATAGAATTTTTACCTGAACAGAGGGTGACTTACCTTCTCAATGAAATACATTTCCTAAAGAGGTCCAGTTCTCTCTTCCTTCCTTTTTTAATATTAATTAAAATTATTATTTTACACTTTCATATATATTTCAATCTTGATTTTTACTATTTTTGGTGTTTATGTAGGTGTTAGCTACTCTGGATTTGTCTATGAAGAAGCAAAGTGGTTCAATATGACAAAAAGCCTGTATAGCCACCTGGATGATGGTAAATTTTACCGTAGTAAATAATTGTAAAGTTAACTCTGGGAAGGGGTTTGTACAAAGAAAATTGCATTAAGGAAAATAAAGAAGTAAACATTAGACACAAACTTTCTCCGATGTTTAGAGAAGAAAGTAACTTTAAGTGAACCCATTAAAATTACAGATTATACTTCACTTGAAATTGAAACTTCGCTGAACTTATTTAATCATGAAAGTTTTAAAAAAAATAAGGAGGGGAGTGCAATGGGGTATGGGATTGTACCAGTGGAACCAAAAGGGTCAGCACATGTAAGCTGCAGGAAAAACTGTCATGCATTATTAAAATGATATCCATAATTTGCTACATTCTGTGAAGTTATAAGCTCCCAGCTGCTGTTTCTAAAGATATTTTCTAACTGTCTTTTAACAATCAGGACCAAGGTTCAGCGCTTAAGTAATAGTACACAGTGCTACCAAAATATTTGTATATTTTTATTGTTTATTTGATTATTAGTGATTGTTTTATTTTATCTATATTCTCTGTGTGATAGCATCTGACTTACTGTATGAGGAATGTTGTGTTCTTTATATATTTACGTGCAATGCAGAGATCTTGATTATTTATTTGGGGTTGTGGAGAAATTGAACACTTTTTATTATTTATTATTTGATATTTGGTAGGAGAAACAATTTAGTTTAGATCTTAAACTCTGTAGTAAGTTTTAATTTAGACACTTAGCATTTTGTGTCAAGTCTTAAGTGTGTGAACACTGTATTATCCAAGGAATGTGAGTAGTTGTACTGTTTCAGCTGTGGGTTACTCTGCAAGTTTATCGCCTGCATGAACTTTGACTCTAGTTTTGATGGGAACTCCTATGTTTTTATGTGGCACTATAAGGTAAACTTTAGGCTTGTTAAATTAGGTGTGAACTCTTCATGATGTCATTATTTTCCTCTTGCTAAATCAGTGATGATCTGTCCTTTGTAAATATAATCTTAAATATAATCACTATTTAATTTTCCTCACATCTATGGGCTTATTTATCAGTGAAGACCTATGCCATCCTCCTGGGGAAATCCTGAATGTAAGTAACATGAAAGAGTGTTTCTTTAATCTCTTTTTTTTTTTTTACCCAACTTTGCAAGATTCAGTGATAGTAAGTATTTTCAGATGTGATGTTATACATATTCGTTTTTCTTCATTTGATTTTGTGAAGAATTTTTTTATCTCTCAGTGTATGTCTTCAAGATTTATCTTTCACTGATGTCATCAAGAGAGTAAGTTTCATACATGGCTTTACCATATTATCAAAGTGTGTTTCTTTCTGAATTGCTGGCATTTTCTTCCAAATTAACCATTTCTCATTCACATTTTCTTAACTGATTGTGTTATATACAGAACAGGCAATTACATTTAGAAATTGGAAAATCCTCATAGTGAGTACGGGTAATGTTAACTGAGACTGAATTTGGGACCAGGGGCAACAAGACTCATTTCAAGGGTGGCTTTGTGGTACCTAAATTTACTTGAAAAAATAAAATGTATATTTTCCATAAAAATAGCCTACCTGTGTTCCTAAACTACTACAGTGACAACAACAAAGCTGCAATAACAGAATTAATACTGGGCTGTGTTAATGTACACTACTGTGTTTTAGTGCAGCTAAACAACTAAGCTAAGATCTAAATTTTGTCTTCTCTATTGCCTATGCCCATGGAGGGTACTAGGCAGTCTAGAAAAATATTACGCACGCCGCAAACATTTCTGATTCAACTTTGGCACTGATTAAAGATTCCTTGGTGATTTTTTTTATATTGAAGAAGTATTTTTCTGAGTATATGAAAAGTTATAACTTCAGAAAGGCTTTAAGTTTGTTGTATTGTCATGGGGTTGCAAAAAACCTGTCCGAGGTGGAGATTGTCTTTCTGCCAAATTTCAGGTCTTTACAGAAGGCATGGTACCACAAGAGATTTTTAATAGGAGATTACCTATTTATTTATTTTGTGGAAGTCAGATAAAACAATGTATTTCTCCTATCTCTGTTCTTAGATAAATATTTTAGCTGTGGTTTTTCAAATTCTGGAAATGTCAGTTTGAGGCAGAAAGCTTGTATCACTCTTCATTGCTGGTTTAGAAAAATGATGAACTGTTCTATATAGATTATTAGAAGATTCTGTTTCCAGTTAATAATGAACTGTTCCCCGGCTATCTTTTTAATACAGCTTTCACAGCAGCATCTTTTTGGAATAGTGATTCCATATGAAGTGTCTAACTGATGTCAGTTGTCCGAGTTGGATGTGTACAAGTTCAGTAACGCAGATCGTGATTATATAATGGATGTTATTAAACATTTACTCACAAAATTATTTCTTTAAAATCAGTAGCTTTATATTTGTGTTCTGGGTGAGCAAGAATAGGCCAACAGTATAAGGAATCATCATTAAAGGATAATATTCCTTTTATGTAGCCAATGCAACCACAGAAATTGTTGCATGACCTGATGAGAGAATGAAACAGGAAAAATAAAAGAGAAAAGGAACAAGGGAAATACACAACAGCAAATCTGTTTTTCTGTCATTATAATCTATAAGTTCTCTTCACTGTGTGCTACTTTTATCCTTTTCTTTCCCTAGCCCTCTAAAGTGAGGCTCAATTGCTTTGAAATGGTAAGAAACCTGGAACTATAATTTATTTTCAATGTTCATGGTTGCAAATCTCTTTTTATCAGTGAGTGCTTATTTGAAAGTATTTGTATTTTCTGAGACAAAACAGCTCAACTGCTTAGTATCTCAACATGGAGACATTTTAGAGTAAGCCAAGATATTAGAAATATGCAACTTTGGATTACAGCTTTGGAGTTCACTTGTAACTACTTGAATTTTGCTAGGATGTTACCAGAGGTATTCACTTAAGAATACAAAGGGATGTTTTTAAAGAGTTGGACCAAACAAAGCTTTCATTTTTCTGTGTAATCAGAATAATTAGGTTTCCAGTTGGTGATACTGCTGTTGTTGCTTGCTTATTTTCAGATATTTCACATCCCTGGTTAGAGTAGTCTGTATGTTATTTCCTTGGAGTTCTTCCCATGTACTGTCAACTTCTATCAAAAATTCCTTCTTTCTTAACTGGAGATCAGTGAAGATTTAGGGAACCTAGCTATATTCAAATACAATGAATCATTTGGTTTTTACTTGTATATTATTGAAATTAAACTAGTGTTATTTGCAGGGTGTTTGTGGTTGTTTTGTTTGTTTGCTTTCATGAAAGGAGATGCAGTTATCTTACTGGTTTCTTTCTTTTTTTTCCTAATAGAATGCTTATTTCAGGGCAAGTATATGGTGTCATCAGCAATGTCTAGCTAAGAGAGAGAGATATGAAGGAAAACACCAGATTTTAAATTTAGAAGAAGAAGAAAAAAGAAATCATAACAAAGCACGTTGAAAGATGCACAATTTTCAATTCTCAATCTCAAAATCGTGAAGGAATTCATATCCCAATAAACTTGTATAGAATTTGGGAACCAAACTCCCAAGGTTATGTGAACATCTCAATTCAAGCATCTCTTTAATTTTAGAGCTATTTAATCTCTTAAATTTCATCATTTTTGTAATAAATCTTCCATGTCTGGTGTCTGGAGAAAGGAATGGAACCCTATGATTTGAAAATCTCGTTACGTGTTATGTCAAACTAGGTGGAAAGAATCCTGTGCTTCCTGGTGAGACCCTGCAAAGCAGTAGGGCATCTTGCTCTCATGCGCTTACCTACAGTGTGTTGGTAAGAGCACCACCTTGTGCACAGAAAGCAAAAAGCATTTAGTGTCATAATCAATAATGCAGAGCGACTGCTGATGAACTTTGCATTATTGAGATGAATCTACATGAGCTTATCATGAAAGTGCATGAGAAATAAAGTTATTATTTTAAAAGGTATTTTTGTCACGCATTTTGCACAAGCAAGATAAGATGTTTGAACATGGGAATGCATTTCCTGATTCTTAATATTGATTTGCATACTTATTTGAATTCCAAGCAGATACCTTTGCTACACAGATTGAAAACAGCGTATAAGAAATCCATATCACTGAAACTATGGACAGAAGTGAAGTCTACTGAGAGATCCAATATGCAGGGGCTGGCATGACTCTGTTCATACAGCGTAGAGCATGTTGAAGAAAACTATTCCTATGCCATAATTAGCCTTTGAATAAGCCACAATTCCTTGTCTCATGAAAGAGATAATTAGGAAAATACACAAATAAGAACAATGCAGAAAAAGCTTTGGGGAATTTCTCAATGGACAAGAAGGGAAGCTCACCAGACAACAGTAAAAGCACGAAAAGGGAAGTACTTTAGGCAAATTCAAAGACAACACATTCATACCTTTCATAAATGCAGTGATCTATAGATACTCTTCTACAGAAGCCCCTCAACCACTGTAGCAAAGACTACATGGATCATTCTGTGCGTATCCTAGTACTAGACTAGATGTTTTTTTTTTCTCCCTTTAAACGGCTCCTGTTGAGGAAGGTACTGTTCATTTCTTAAGGTGTTCTTTGTTTTTGTTTTCTTTCTCCCCAGTATATTGAAGTACCATAGAGATCCTAATATTTCTTCTCAACTGTCCAGAAACATGCTAGTAAATGAATCTTCTTTTGTATGTAAAAACTGTATGGTTAGTATTTGCTGATGCATAAAATCAATCAGTTATACAATCTGATAAAGATACTATTTTAAAGTAACCTGGCACATAATCTACAGTGTTTCTAAAGAGGTGTTATATTAATCAAGATTTCATTTTTCCTGGAGGATATCATTAGTGTCACATTCAACAAAGACGATGCAGAGAACGATAAGAAAATAGAGGGTTTATGTTGGCTTCAACAGAATGTAGTATGGTACAAATCTGCCTGGTAGTTTTATAATATTGCTGGTGCATGAATACTGACACATTCAATTCCAGGATAAGACATTTGAAACCATTGTTTAAACACTATTTTCCAGACTGCTTATCAGATAACTTCTAGTTCAAATTATACTGGTACTAATAACCTTAGACCTGTTTAGGATCATAAGGCACCTGACTGCTGCAAGTGATGCATGCTTAGAGTGAGGTCCATGGACCACAATTTGGAATTCTTTATCAAAAAAGAAATCGTTATATGTATAGGAAAGCCTACTTAACTTTCACTTCTCAAATTTTCCATCTGCTGATACCAGCTAAATGGTTAAAGTTTACATTGGCTTAAAATGAATGCTAATTTTATGCAAGTAAAATTTGGTACTTGAATATGAATGATGTATTACTCTTCCTTATCTTCTGTGCTCTTTCCTGTTTCTTGTGCATAGTAGCAAGGCAAGTTACAGCATCTCTTCATCAACAGAGTTATTTTTATGCAGTGAATTTTTACATTTAGCTGTAAGCACAATCTGCTTCTCCAAGTTTAGATACAGAACTTTTTCTCTACTCTAAACAAACTTTTTTATCTTCTAAATATAGAAAAAAAAACCTTTCTTGAATGTTACTGTATTATAGCATTACTGTGGAGTGATTGTATTTAATCTGTTAACGTAAATGCACATTTGAGCTTATATATGTAATATTCACTACTTTTTTTTCCAATGTGTCCCATTTGTTTTATTCTGACTTAAAATTAATTCCCAGATTGTGTTTTTATCTATTTATTTATATTGTGTTCTATATAGTAATAGTATAATGACTGTCCAGTTATGGCTTAATGCATTATTTCTCTTCAGAAAAGGGCAGTAGTCACTGTACATGGTACAACAAATCATGAACTCCTTCCAAAAACATTTCCAATGTTTATATTTCCAAGCACTAGATTTTTGCTAAATTGAATGTTTTTTCGCCCTCAGAGTAATTTTATCTACATTTATGGAAATGAGGTAAAGGAAGTGATACTGAAGTTGAATGTAATTTAGGATAATATATTTCTTATGAGGTAAATGATCGCAGTCTCTTTTTAGAACATTCTTCGAAGTTTTTGCTGATTTCAGTTGAGTTAAACTCAAAATGCAGTCCAAATATAGGACTCAGCTCCTGTTACAGGTTTTGTACCACCTCTGTCAGTGGCCTCCTTTAAATGGGGCTTTCTAAAATAAGTTAACGTGTAGTTATTCAGCATTAGTAACACTGGCAGAGATTTATCTTCAGTGAGGAAACCCTTCATTTTGCTTTTGTTGAGACTATTTAAGTCATCTGTAAACATTTTGATTATGAGGAACTCCTGAATCAGCTGGGAGAGATTTGGTTTCATTATAAACAAGGTTCAGTGTTCTTTAAGTTGGGTACACGCACAGTAAGTTATACGTATTTTCTGAAGAGAATATTCCATCAAATTGTACAAACAATGGTTATTCTAATAATGACATAACTAATAAACAGTCTCAGTAGTGACTCTGCCTCTACAGACAGTAACTCAGCAGTGAATATGTACTTTACAGGTGTGGTAATGAAGTGATGGAGGCAACTCTTTCGACTTATTAGTCTTTCTGGTAAATGAGAAGATTCTAAACGTGGACACACATGCTTACAGTCATTTCATCATATTCATAATTGGTAAGGGAAGCATTTTCTTAGCTAAGACAGGTAAGGAATTCAAAACTACTTTTGTACTGAAGTGAGGTGGGTCATGAAAATGTTTCTGCATAAACAGGTCTTCCATATTAATGCAATTACAGTTAAACAAAAATGTTTATACTTCTGTTAATAAATTATTATTGAATTACCAGGTTAGTGTAGTTGAAAGGAAGACAAGGTTTGTAGAAAGAAGTAGTACAGTTATTAGCTGTATATTATGAAGAATCAAGCTTGTACTCACATGCTCATTCACCTTGGTGAGTAGCCACTGTCTTCAAGAATAGTGTTACAATGGTAGGTAAGAATGAAGTCAAACAAGGGGAGTGTAGGATGTGATTGTGCTAAGCGTGAGGAATCATGCTTCATTACTTGCTAAGCGGCTGTCGCAGGACATAGCAAGCTGGTCAGACACGCCATATGTTCCTTTTTCATCTGCTGCAGTATGCAAATCACTGTAAACAAGTAGCTCCTATATTATCATTGAACAGATTGATTTGTAATGCATAGACTGTTCTTACTCCTTTTCTGCTTGCTGAAGAGTGGTATGAATAGCATACTAAGATAAATTTGCCTTATACGTGTGATTTCAGGGAAGAAGTTCTGTAGTTCAGCTACCTTTTTAAATTAATCTTCTCATTTGGCTTAAACAACAAAGAAAGCCTACGTTAAAAAAAAAAATAATCAAAATTTGAAGTCATTTTCTTTGTGATATAACAGCAATTCATCAGTTTAAGAGCCACGAGCTTTAGTTGAATGTTTTTGTACTATGCTTTGCCATGAAGAAGGCTGTGATGTTTATTTTTGCCCAGAGATGGTCCTGCGAGAATGAAAATTCAGTTTGTTCACCGTTCCAGTAGCACAAAAAGAAACTTAACAAGTTGAATGTATGGGCATATACTTCAACAGATGAAATGTGATGTGATGTTTTAACAAGGTGTAAATTATGTATGAAAGGTTAATGAAATCAGTGGGACATTGGCCTAGGTTTTCCATTCCCATGAAGAGCTATACAGACTAAAAGCTCTCTGTTCCTGTAGAACCTATTTGAATTTATTAGACAAAAGTAACAGTGAGCAGTTCAGGATGTTACAGACATGCTATTATAGGAGAAAACCTTCCATTCTGTTTACTTGGCAATCTACTCTAAAGAAGTTTTATTCTTCCACTTTCTAGCTTACTGTGAGTATTTCTTCACGCAGCGTAATATTTTTTGAATTTGAGTTCTTATCTTCTGCAGATCTGTACTGGTCCATTTACACATATGAAATGCCAAGGTCCTTGTGCAGTCCAGAAATCAGTGAGCTCATAACAAAGGCTTTTAAGCTCACAACTATTTAAAGTCATAAACATTTCACACTTTTTTTCAAGCACTACGTATAGTTAAAGCTGTCTGTATATGAATGCGTCCTAAAATATTACGCTGTTGTTAGTTGTGGTATGCTTTGAACGTAGTCATGTAATCACTTTAGAAGCTACTATAATATGTTAAGATTTTAGTGTCTACAGGCTGATTATTGGCATTCCAAAATTGTATGATGTCTTCATAAGTCACTTCAGATGTTATGGAAGCAAAACCCACTACAGTTCCAAGTCAATTGCCTACATTTCAATAATCTTTAACGATCTTGTTGCAAGTTATTTGTAAGGTGACTCTATTTGCCTCTCTTAATATCTAGTTTTATATTACATATAAATTTTGTTTTTAGAAAAGCTGTCAAAATGAAAATTGAAAAATTCAGAGGCCCAGACTTAGAGTCTGCTGCAATGCACAAAATGATTTCAGATTATTTTGCGAGGAGTGAGACAGACCCAGAAAGCTGCTTCTATCTCATTTCTTGCCTGTGTGTTGATCAGGAAGACAGACCACATGTGAAAATAAAGTTGTAATTAGCTAGGGGGCTTCTACATCTGTCCCATCTCTACCCATAGTTAGAGGATTGGATTGGAGCTTTGAGGGAAAATGATTTTCACTACTACGTTTAAATGAATCATTCTGTAATCATCAAGTTAAAATGAGGTGTTGAACATGGAGTCTATGTTTTAATATGAGATTACTCTAACTGGCATGAGCTTGTTAACCAGTGTGGAACTTTGCTCCAAAGGCTTGTTTATAAACACTTTAAACTGAAGCTGTGTGATGGATTGTGATGACTTGTGGTCTTTCAAATAGTGGGGATAAGGAATTAGTAGAAATACACAGCGCTAAAGACTAACAAGCAGACTTAAACTATTTGCTTTGCTTCCATTAGGTAAAAGTTGATGAAGAAGCACTGATGTAGAAAAAAACAGTAATGATTCTACGAAGCAGAATCTTCCTAATCACAAGAATTCTGAACAGTGAAACAGCTATAGCAGAGCCCACCATGCATGATAAGGTGCTTTTCAACAGAATATTTCCATCTAGACAGTGGTTCATGCATGACTTTGATGCTATAAATGGAAAAAAAATGAGACCTGACACTATCAGAATGTGGATATTTGTTGCAAAACTATACTTATTTACCGAAGTATGGTACAATATACTGGCACCTGAATGGAACCTACATTTTCAGATTCAGAGCAGTCTTACAATATACAGGTAAGAGACATTTAGTCCTTTTTTTAAGCACGTACTTTGTATGCAATACCTAAATTGTCTGTTAGCTAAGTTGTATTACTTTGCACAACTCAATAATCTAAGTAAATGTGAACCTTATATGTCTACTAAAATATTTCTTGCTAATTTTCAAAACTAATTCATGGAAAGTATATTCTAAATGCTTGTATTCAGCAAAGAGTTAATCTTAGCAGATTCTCCCTTTTCATTTTTCAGTCTTTTCTGCTGAAAAATGAAAGCACTTTGCTTTTGTGCTAATTTAAAGCATTAAACTAGCTATAAATGTAATGTTTATAGGTTCATCTGGAATTCGGATTCAGTGTCTCAAAGTTAGTTTGGGAAGTGGGCAACATTACAATTATTTAATTGAATTATGCGTGACTCAGACTTAGGAAGGATAATTCTGCAATTGCTGACGTTGAATGGCTGAAGTTGGAGTTTACCATGACTGAACAATCACTGAAAATATAAACATGTAGTAGTGTCATCGGTGCTATTCAAATCTCTAACACAAACAGTCTCTAGATCAGAATTTAGCATTTTAATTCATAAGGACAAAACTCTTAAAAGACACATTTCCAATAGCTTACAACATTCATGTTGCAGTTGCCTTTAGGAGATTAGAGAGATCTTAAGATCCTCGACCCACAAGGCACATCTGAAAATCCCAACCCTCAGCTGTAGGGAGGAGTCAGAGTCCTGTCCTGTGCCTCTGGCATGACCTGAGCGACACTTGCCTATCTGAGGATGTGGGAAGGAATTCAGGGGATTTGCACTGTTCTTGACACTGCAGTACTTTATCCTAGGCTGAGCAAACAACCATCTGGCATTAGGATTTATAGCTGACTGTGCTGGGAATAGTTTCAGGAGAAATTTCTTTGACAGAAAAAGCATTCACACTCTCTAGGAATGCTAAAATCCTAATAGGCAATTTATCAGTTTTGAGTTCAGTTATAAGCTTCAGTGGTAACCGTCTTCCTTTTCTTCCTCTTAAAAGGAAAACATACATCTCTGCTTCTGCCTCTTCTGTGCACCCCAAACGTATTGGGGATCTTTCTCTGATTGCCATGGCCTGAATTGTTCCCTCCCTTTGCTACCAACTAAGTCTGTCTTCTGTGTATAAACCCTCCAGTTTGGGTTCTTGCTCACTGTGCAATGCCTTTGCAGCTTGGTAGCCGCATGTAAACTTAAGAAAAACTATTCTACTGTGTGGTAGTAAAACACCAACTGTGCAGTATCCATCCCTGAAGATGTTCAAAACCTGTCTGTACAAGACCCTTTCTGGTGGATTCTGTTCTGTGCAGGTGATGTTTTTTTCTATACAATTTCCAGAAGGTTCTGTGAACACCGGCAATTTGAAGACCAAACAGATGCACCAAGTCCATCTTTAGACTCAGGTTTCCCTGTCTGAAAGTCAGGTAAATCCTGAAATCCTGTTTTAAGTAATTAAGTCCTCTCTGAGCTCAGAGCAAAGAAAGCCAACTGTGAGGAGAACTTCATATACAGTTGCATGCATTTTCTTTCATGCATTAACACGGCTGATCTTGGGAAAGAATGTGTTTAAGAAAAAAGATAATAATTGGAGGACAAGAAGATAATTTATAATCTAAATCTAAGTATCAATATGGGAAATGTGAAAATGTGTAAGAATCAGTATCTCAGATTCACATTACTATGAGCAAGAATATCGTGAGGGCAGAAGCTGACAATTAGGTTAATACATGATGCTATGGAATTCTGGAGATGGGAAGGATCTGGCTTGTAAGAATTAAACTGGAAAGCTCAAAACAGTGGAGGGGGGTGGGAAATTTAAATCAGCATTTTGAAAGTGTGAAGTAAGTCAGATGGAAAGGCTAGAGACAAAAAAAGGTCTTCCATAGTCACTTTCATTATCCTTGTCTGGAGTACAATAACAGGCTAGTCAACCTGGCAAAGAAATAATTCCTAGAAGTAGGAAGGAACGCAAGGAATGCAGAATTCTTCCCTTTTCCATTTGCACAGCTGTTAATTGAAGTGAGATCTTGAGCTTCTATTAAATTTTTTCATTCCTTGCATTTTTCATTATGGAGAATGGAGTACTGAATACATATCTTCACTTCTTTTTTTTCTCCTCAACTTCATAGCCTATTCAGTGTTTGAAAAGTGATTAATAAGCCTTGTTAATGGCAATCCATCACTACTGGAAGTGGCTGCAACAGAGGGCTGGGATGAAAATTATAGTTACACGCTGGAATAAGATATGCCTTCTTTCAAAAGAGAGACAGCATAAAATATAGCATAAAACTAGTAGTACAAAGATGATGATTCACTGTTTCTCAAAAGTGCAGAAGCTATATAGTAATTTGAAACAAACCAAGGAAACACTTTTTTTGCATGTTGCTTAATTGAATTGCTGAACTTGTTGCTGGAAGGAGATTTGGAAACCAGAAGTAGAGAGAGATTTTTAAAGAGATTACACAAATATTTGGGGAAAATGTCCATTGTTTGCCATTGAATTCAGTGGTCTAAAATGCTTTAACTTTTTATCGTTGTGTTTCTTACACTCTTTCTCAAATAGTCACAACTGGTCATCATACAGAAGGATGACACAGATGGACCTTTGGTCTGATTAGTTCTTACACTCTTTTGATGGGACTTTTCTTTGAGGATGTTCAGTGTCATGCTGAGACAACATACATGAGCAATATGAGAAGTTCAGTGTAAAAATAACACCCTTTTCAAAGTATTCTTTCCATTTTTATCTACCACCCCTCTCTGCTGTGGCAAGCATGCCAGCAGCTAAAAATACATAGGTCCATAAATAACATCAGGACTGATTATGTGTGGCAGTGATCCACTTGTACTATAGTTCTACATATCACTTATGTTAATTTGTTTTACCAGTTCACAATTTACAGCTGCTCCCTCCAAGTACTCTAGTAACTAGGCAGCACCACAGATACTGGAAACCAGCAAAGTCAGGCTTTGTTAGATTAGAACTCTCAGTTCTTTGGAGATGCCTGACTAAACACGTGTGCCAGTCCACATCTAATGAAAAGGGAGATCAATTAAATGGTCTCATAGTCACTTTGGGTATCAGAAGATGCAAATGATAAAGATTTTTCTCTTCTAAAACGATTTCTGGTAAGAAAGCTAAGCAGCCATTAGGTGGTGCCAAGGATTGGTACAGAAAGGGAGTTGCTCACAAAATCAGATGCTAGACTGAAGAAGTGCATGAAGTGAGTATATATATATATTTATATATGTCAAAGTAAGAGTTGTGTCATTTAGATTGAATTAAATTAAATAAATAATTAAATGACTACTTTCCATGTCATATCATGACCTTCCAGGGTTTCTATTTTTCATTAGTGTTTTGCAAAAATGAAAATAATTTTTAATAGTTCCCTTAGGATCCCTACGTTATTCTGCTATGACAGAGCTGTTCAGTGTACTACTGTTAGAAGAGTATCATCTCATTGCTGTTCTGTATACACCTCATGTTTATAGGACTGCAGATTTCATTTGCTAACAAGCCTTTGTTTCATTACATGAAACATCTACATTACATGAAATGTGTAAATTTGTGTTTAAACTATTATAATATAGCATAACTTGTCCAGTGTTTAAAGTACCCATGAACAATAGAACTTGCATCTAATGTTAAACTCATTTTCCTGAGTTTTTTTTACCTAAATAAGGCATATACTCTGCTTGTTGTTAAAACTGTAAGAGCCTGTAAAAGTAACATGCGTGCTAATGGTCTCTAGATTTCCATCACAGTGGACTGAAAGCTACTCACGTCTTCTGCTCATGGTTCCTGAGCAGTGGCACGTAGGGAGAGATTGCCAGAGCATCCTGAGACTTAAAGATCCAGTCAAGAAATCATGGCCAAATATTAAATCACATAATCCACATGAGTAGTAAACACTTGTTGGCTCAGTTATTACTGATGGAGTGATAGCTAAGAATAGGGAAGAAAAAAAATAAATCAATCACTTTCTCTGAAGGGACTCTCTTTGAATGTGAACTGAAATATTTAATGAAGATGAATGAATTGCTTTCCTTTGTACGCTTTTTTTCTAAATACGTAGTATTTCTTCTGCTGTATTATCCTAAGAATAACTTTATCATCCCTTCTGCACAATTAATGCACAATCTGTATCCCTATATTTTATGCCATCTTTGCACGCAGGTAAACTGCAGACCTTCATCTGAAGGGAGAAGAGAGAGTTTATCCAGTGAAAATGTTTGTAATGCCAACCCTGGCAAACTACATTATTCTAAGGATTTAAAACTAAGTCTTTTGTAATCATTCCATGGTTACTGAACATACTTATAGTGCATATTAGCATCATTTATTTCCTGCTTATTTCTCTTTATTTTTTGATAACTGTAATAACCAGTGTTTTGAAAAGCAGACTGTACAGACAGGACCGTTCAGTGGCATGTTTGCTGGAGCCTACTTTCTTTCAATTAAGACCATCTGGTTACACATCATTAGAGGATATGTTTTTTTTATGACAAGCTCTGAATGATGGGTTGATGTAAAAATCTGAGTATTATGTTAATGGATATATGGACAGTGGGACAGATCAGGAGTTAAACTATAAAATCAAGTGACTTCAATGTAAATATTTAAATCATAGTCATTAATGAGGAAAGCATCCGCGTCAGAGTTTCCACTTCAAATCTATTCTTAACACCACTCCCAGAAGTACTGATAAGATGTCATGAGTTAAAATAGAAAGGCAAGAGAGGATATCTTTACACCTACCTCCTTCCCTCCCAAAACACCGTTGTTAAAATAAGTGGTATAGTGTGCCAGTCTTGATCATTCTGAAATTGCAAAATGTGTGGGAGGGGGGAAAAAAGATTTTTTAATCAAGAATTTTCTAAATATATTTCACTGTATTCTGAGTCTAAAGAATTAGGAACTTAGGCTATGCAATCAGCTGGAACTGACTGAAGGAATTCTTGGGTGAGCAGCTGGGTTGTTTAGGCCTAAGTGCAAAAGTAAGTTGCTGAGGCCAGAAACTCATAGGGGCAATAGAGGTGGTTCCCCAGGAATCATCCTCCACAGAAAGCTCCCTAAGTGCCATGGATCTGGACTCACCTGCTTCTACACTTGGTCCTAGTGTGCATTTGCCTTTATTCCTGCTTCCACACTGTTGAAAAGAAAGGCTCATGCAAGCAAAGTTATTCTATCTGGAAGTGAAATGTAGGAAGTTGGCAATAAAGGTCTGTTTTTCCCATGCCCTTTGTTTCCTCTCTTTGGATTGTGACGGTATCTTGGTGTGGGTAATGAAACTGGGTTTCTCCAGTGCTGGTCTGTTTAGTTTCCATTGAGTCTTGTAGAAGTTTCAAACAGTTAATTTTTCTTTTCTAGTGGAACAATTTTTTACTGGATAATGCTTTCTTACCAAAGCAAGGAATGCTGTTAATGCTTTTATAGAAAACTACTGAATTTTCAAATGTTCAGAATTTTGGGGTGTAGAAATACTAGTGGAAATGATAAAATGCAGATGATTATCAAGTATTTTTTTTAAAGCCTGAAAATCTTTCTATTTTTTTGTCTTTATTTCATTTCTGATATAATTTGTCACATTTGGAAATTACTGTGGGACAAAAATGTTAGGTTTAGGCCTGGTATCTGACATGTAGCAAATATTATTTTGAATTCCCTATCCCACATGGGGATAGTGTCACTGGTTTACTCATTACTCATTAGTTTGCTTCTTCTGTAAAGTTTTGTATTGAAAATCTAGTGAGGAAACTGAGCTAGAATCGCTTACTGTGGCCTTTCCACAGATTCATCAACCTCATAAAAAGTGTGCTAACATGTCATCTTGAGCTGAATGCAGCTGTACCCTGGCTGAGAAAATGTCTTTACTGTCAGCTTTCTCCGATTGTATAGAGAAGGTAAGAAATAAAGCCGAAGTATCAAAATGATTGTCTTTTAAAGTCTGGTACTTAGCCAGATACCCAACCAGTATTTGAGAAAGGACCGCACATAAATGATGTGTTTTAACAGGACTGTAAAGGAGACATTCTAAATCATCGTTTACAAGGCTTGAAAGGCGTGATGAGTATCTGAAATAACAAGGTCAGTTTTTCCTTTACATGCATCTATATGACTATATATATATATTAAATTTCAGGTTCCACGAATGAAGCAACCAGTTTTAACGTTTCCAATCAAATTCACGCTTAAGTATTACAAGTTTATTACAAAGATTACACTTTACTGAAGTGAATCACAGGACAAGCTGGGAATTCAAAGGTAAGGATAAGGTAAATTTGATATTATAGAACAATTTTTATGACACCAGTGAGTGGATGGCAAAACCCTGTGATTTCAGTGAAATCAGGAATGATAGAAGATGATGCAGACACTCTCAGTGAGGATGGTCATCTCATATGCATCTGCTTTGTCCAAGGTTCAAAGATTCCTACTCACAGTAGGTGCTGCTATAATCTCAGTACAGAAAGAAATGTGACACTGAAAACAATGAATGTCATGAAAAACACTACAATAATGATAATTAATGTTTCTAAAATAATTACTATACTGAGTCAAATAGTAACCAGACAAATTACTTGTTTTAGGGAATAGCTTCAGTAGAATAGCTAGAGGCTGTCAGGAGTTGCTAGTGCAGTGATGTAAAGCTTCTTCGTTCCTACATCCAGCCAGTTGCAAGGCTTAGCATACATTCCCAAGAGATCTGTGCGTACATGAACATGTATATAAGCATTTATGCATAAATGCATAAAAACATATATATGTATACCTACATACATATGTACATATATGCCTATGATGTATGTGTGTACATGGCAGGCTGCAGAGAGAAACACGTAACATTCATGCAAACATGAACAACATGAAAGGCAAAATCCCATTCACGACCTTCACTATGGATTGTGGCTGTAGTAGATTCTTAATATAGTTATTTTGCAGGAATAATTTCCCCGTCATGCCTGAGGAGAGGCTACACTCCATGAAATGGCTCAACTGTGTGCAGGAATCCCCCAAAAAGTCACTTGCTGGGAAAAACTCAGTTTTATAATTTTGAATTAAAATAGTTGTTCTTAACAGAAATGGGTAGAAACCACACTTCCAGATCTAAACACCATTTGCCTTTGAGGCAGTTTTGATATGAAAAAATATAACTTAGTTTTGGGATCATATCTAGATGAGGTAAATTGAGAGTTTGTATTTTGTGTATCACATAATCTTTAAAGGTAGTGTTCTCAGAGCCCATGAAGGAAACTTTTGATAAATCTTCTATATGTGAGTTTTTTGGACTGTTATTTCGAACATCTTGCTAAAAACCTTGTCTTTCTCAGTCCAACCATTTATTCTATATGCTGTCAATTAGATGATTTGCCTTAAAAATATCACTCATTAATCTGGGTGACTATATTTGACATTTAAATTTTTAGAAGAATAAGCATAGCTCATTTGAATATTTCAAACAATATTAATTGATTTTGAGCCCCTAAATGCATTGAGGAGTGCTAGCTTCTCCTCATGTATTGTCTTAGGGGAAATCCAGTCTAGGCCCACACAAGTGCTCTAGATGTGGGCTGTAATGATGAGACTACATCTCCTGACATAGAATGTGGACCTGCTGCCCAGACTGGAAAATTACTCTTTTATTTCAGTCTGACTGGAAAGAAAACTTATTATCAATCAGAAAGAAACAAAATACATAGAGGAAATTGGTACCAGCTTTTGGTCTGCTTAACAGCCACTGTCAGAACTTTTGTGAGCACCAGAATGCAAAAAGCCACAACTAGACAAAACTGTTAATTACGTGAAGGTCCTGTTTGATTGCTTATTGATCCTTTCCAGCCTTACTTCTTTCTTGATTTTATATTCAAAACTCAGCAATTCTTTTGGAATGGATTGATCATAGTTTCAAATGCTTCTGCTCAAGAAAGCCTACATCTTTTTAAAATGCCTGGGTTTTGTTGTTGTTGTTGTTTTACAAAACAAATAATCCATCAATGACTTTTTTTTTTCCAAAGGGATTAGATCTCTTCCATTTCAAAGTATCGACTACTCCTGATCTTTCCTGTTGTCAACTACTGTCTAATGAATTTCAGGTACCAGAAATAGACTAAACTTGTGTCATTTATAGTCTCACTGTTTCACTGTAGTTGAATTTTATTTAAAAATAAGAATTACCATAATTTATATGGAAAGAAATGGTTTGCATCAAAAATTTTACTTGTGCATGTCAAGGTTGATCTCTTATGCAATCAGGACATTGTAGCTCAAATTTGGCCATTTGCAGAATCATTTTCCCTTGAATACTGCATTATAACTTTCTAAACGTGGTAAGGTGAAGTTGTTTAGTCGAATTCAGACTCTATCTAGACTGTACCTGGCAGTTACACAGAGATCTGGAAGTCCTGCAGCTCTGGTCTTTTCCTGGGGACCCATCACTATTCCTGACGTGGTTCCACCTGAGCCCTGCATGCATCTTTAGTAGGAGAAAATCAGCACAGGCATTGCCCAGTAACTCCCTCTCCAGCCCTATGCCTGCCTGCACAAGAGTTTCCACTGAAAGGTGTTGCAGCTTATATGTTCTAGTGGATCTTTACTATTTTTTACAGTAGGGACTATTTATCTTTGCAGCATTGCTGAGACAGCTTCATAGTGGAAACCTGTAGAACAAAGATATATAAGTTCAGGAGGAGCAACAAAATATCACTGTTATAAATTTGAAATACTGCAACTGCTACTTCTGCCCACCTGGAGGAGCAGTGCTTTCAAATGAAATACAAGAAGTTACTCAAAAGATAAATTACTTATTTCCCTGTATGTATATTGAACCTCTTACAGATGTTTTATGCTATTTTAAAACTACTTCCTGATTTGCTAATGACATGTTACTAATCTCTGGTTTTAATGTTTGCAGTTTTTCCATTAGAACTTAGTTAAAGTTTTGAAATCCAGATTGCATACGTTTACAAGATGTTTTATGCAAGTGGTAACAGAAAATTTAAATAATTCTCTTCTCACCTTAACTGCTTCTAGTCAGTACTAAACGCATAGTATTAAAGAGATTGGAGAATCTGTAAAACTGTGCTTAGTCCTATGTTTATTTTCTCAGCTTCAATCACCAATTAAAATGCTAAAATCTTATAAGTAAATCCCATGTGTCAATTAGCTTAGACAATTGTGAATAAATATTTAACAGTTATTAAGCAGTTTCTATATAGTGATAAGCTGCAGTGATGTTTAATGAAATGGTGTGCGCTTCTAATTACATCCACACTGATAGCAATGTCCAAGTGTGCATTTGAACTCCCTACTCCTATTAGCATGCACTATCCACACCATAGAGGCCTTAGGGCCTGCAGCACATATAACTGCATTCACGCCCCACTTTTACCGTCACTTACTGAGGTGTGAAAGTTGCCATAGCCCCTTTGCACTGCTACAGACCTTAACTAGCATGCACATCATTCCCAGTCCCCTTCCTTCTGTCCATCTGCTGGTAATCCCCACATGCCAGTAATGCCTTTACCCATTAGTCACAGGTCTCAGACTGACTTCTGCTTTGAAGTTACCCACGCTCTCTGCAAAGAGCCCGATAGTAGCTTGGCACATAGGTCTGCTACATTTGGCTTCAGCATCCTTGTCACCTTGCAGCAGTGTCCTACCACTTCCTTCAAGGAGGTATGAAGACCTCCTTTTGCTTGCTTTGACCGTGCTGCTCACCAGCTGGAATTATTGTTCTGAAGTTCTTGCGTTGGAGAAGACTTAAACAACTGACCCTTGCTGACATCATGCATCATGTCTTCGCAGATGTCTGCCACAACCTATTCATGGCAAGAGCCAGAAAGGAGCCAGTGTGTACAGGAAATCGGGAAAACAGGCAGGGAATTTGTATGATCAGGAGAACTTCAGTGTTACTATTGAGCCAAAACAACTTGGGCTGCTATTTCTAGGTGACAATAAAATCAAAACTCTGTTTTCGCATTTCCTGCCTTAAATACCAGCCTCTGTTACTGCAGAGCTCATCCACAGATTACAGAGCTGGGTGCCAGGTTCTCACCTCTGCTTGATAGCTCCATATGCAAAATGGAAGGTGCTAGTGCAGACTTGGATGATGAGTATAGTAGCCTTTCTCATAGCAGGATGAGCTCGTGATCTGCCTGCTATTTACATTACCGATTTGCAGCTTGTACAATCATTCCTGCTCTGTGCAAGTCTGGAATTATTTGCATTTTAAGGCCATCATTGTGACAAACACTGAAGTGACTTATAATTTTTTAAACATTTGAGTTGCTGTCAGTATAATGGCTGATGCTGAAATGCTTCCTTCAAAAAGCTTGACTCAATTTCCTATTTTTTTTTGTCCTGAACATCTTCTCAGGTTTCTGACATTTTATTACTTATGTGCAAGAGTACTGTTAGTTCCAACAGCTTTTATCCAGGAAACTGAGCATAAATTTACACAGATCTACACCAGTCATCCCAGAGAACTACTGTAATTAAAGGATCAAGCTACTGAGACTCAGAATGCATGTTTATGTGCAAGTGTCTGTGTGCCTCTGCCCATGTACCTCTGTCTTGCTTTTGCTCTGACCATGTTCCTTCTCCTCTCCTTTCTTCCTTTTGCTCCAAATCCACCTATGTATTACTTCCTCACATAAACTGGAAAGAGTTTCAACAGTTCACACTCCCAAGATAGGAACGAGGATGCTATTTTAATAAAATTTTATTTTAATTTAAAACAAACAAACACAAGAAGTATTGCAGTAATTGCTAGTTTAAAGGTGATTAGGTAGCTACCTAGTAAGAAAATAGAGATTTTTTTTTTTTCTGGTGGTCTTTCAGAGCTTCTTGGGAATAAGTTTTATGTAGACAGTTGTAGTGGGGTTGGACTGGCTGATCTTCAGAGGTCCCTTTTCAACCCCTGTGATTCTGTATTTTTGTGATTCTCTGATCTCATATTTCTGCCATTCTATCCACTGTTTTCTCAAAAAAACCACCAACTGTCAGGTCTAAGAGTTGTAGTCCAACTAATTGTTGTAGTATGAGTTACAGATAAAGTAGTGGAAATCTTGTACAAAAAAAAACATAGGGAGGGGTGTACGTGGGAGCAAAAAATTAGCAGTAAGAAGTATGCCATAGAATAAGGAAAAAAATATAGTATCTTACTAATGAGGTTTAGAAATATAGCCAACAGGCACAGTTATAAACATAAAAACCGAANGCCTGCAGCACATATAACTGCATTCATGCCCCACTTTTACCGTCACTTACTGAGGTGTGAAAGTTGCCATAGCCCCTTTGCACTGCTACAGACCTTAACTAGCATGCACATCATTCCCAGTCCCCTTCCTTCTGTCCATCTGCTGGTAATCCCCACATGCCAGTAATGCCTTTACCCATTAGTCACAGGTCTCAGACTGACTTCTGCTTTGAAGTTACCCACGCTCTCTGCAAAGAGCCCGATAGTAGCTTGGCACATAGGTCTGCTACATTTGGCTTCAGCATCCTTGTCACCTTGCAGCAGTGTCCTACCACTTCCTTCAAGGAGGTATGAAGACCTCCTTTTGCTTGCTTTGACCGTGCTGCTCACCAGCTGGAATTATTGTTCTGAAGTTCTTGCGTTGGAGAAGACTTAAACAACTGACCCTTGCTGACATCATGCATCATGTCTTCGCAGATGTCTGCCACAACCTATTCATGGCAAGAGCCAGAAAGGAGCCAGTGTGTACAGGAAATCGGGAAAACAGGCAGGGAATTTGTATGATCAGGAGAACTTCAGTGTTACTATTGAGCCAAAACAACTTGGGCTGCTATTTCTAGGTGACAATAAAATCAAAACTCTGTTTTCGCATTTCCTGCCTTAAATACCAGCCTCTGTTACTGCAGAGCTCATCCACAGATTACAGAGCTGGGTGCCAGGTTCTCACCTCTGCTTGATAGCTCCATATGCAAAATGGAAGGTGCTAGTGCAGACTTGGATGATGAGTATAGTAGCCTTTCTCATAGCAGGATGAGCTCGTGATCTGCCTGCTATTTACATTACCGATTTGCAGCTTGTACAATCATTCCTGCTCTGTGCAAGTCTGGAATTATTTGCATTTTAAGGCCATCATTGTCACAAACACTGAAGTGACTTATAATTTTTTAAACATTTGAGTTGCTGTCAGTATAATGGCTGATGCTGAAATGCTTCCTTCAAAAAGCTTGACTCAATTTCCTATTTTTTTTTGTCCTGAACATCTTCTCAGGTTTCTGACATTTTATTACTTATGTGCAAGAGTACTGTTAGTTCCAACAGCTTTTATCCAGGAAACTGAGCATAAATTTACACAGATCTACACCAGTCATCCCAGAGAACTACTGTAATTAAAGGATCAAGCTACTGAGACTCAGAATGCATGTTTATGTGCAAGTGTCTGTGTGCCTCTGCCCATGTACCTCTGTCTTGCTTTTGCTCTGACCATGTTCCTTCTCCTCTCCTTTCTTCCTTTTGCTCCAAATCCACCTATGTATTACTTCCTCACATAAACTGGAAAGAGTTTCAACAGTTCACACTCCCAAGATAGGAACGAGGATGCTATTTTAATAAAATGTTATTTTAATTTAAAACAAACACAAGAAGTATTGCAGTAATTGCTAGTTTAAAGGTGATTAGGTAGCTACCTAGTAAGAAAATAGAGATTTTTTTTTTTCTGGTGGTCTTTCAGAGCTTCTTGGGAATAAGTTTTATGTAGACAGTTGTAGTGGGGTTGGACTGGCTGATCTTCAGAGGTCCCTTTTCAACCCCTGTGATTCTGTATTTTTGTGATTCTCTGATCTCATATTTCTGCCATTCTATCCACTGTTTTCTCAAAAAAACCACCAACTGTCAGGTCTAAGAGTTGTAGTCCAACTAATTGTTGTAGTATGAGTTACAGATAAAGTAGTGGAAATCTTGTACAAAAAAAAACATAGGGAGGGGTGTACGTGGGAGCAAAAAATTAGCAGTAAGAAGTATGCCATAGAATAAGGAAAAAAATATAGTATCTTACTAATGAGGTTTAGAAATATAGCCAACAGGCACAGTTATAAACATAAAAACTGAACAATGCACTGCATAGAGACAGCTAAGATAATTCAGATGTCTCTGTTTCCCCCTTCAGAAAAATGGGAATTTTCACTCTCAGATGAATAAATGACCCAAACACGCCCTCTGCATCCAGCAGTTTTGGTAGTGCTTTGAAATTCTTCAGACTTTGATGATCAGACCTATGTATTTAGGTAAGTGTAGCGTTCTTCCAGAGGGGCATGCAAGAATTCAAAACAAATGCAGCCTTTTCATGACTATGCAGTTGCACAGAATTCTTAAAAGGAAACTGCTTGCAGGACCAGGGCCTTTCCAGCACTGTGAAAAGTAAGATGTTAGCAGGGGTTGAAAGAAAAGAGATGACATTTCCGTTGTGGAGATTCACATGCACATGATGTAGGAAAAAGAGTTACAGAACTTTAACTGCTGCCACACCCAGGCTCAGATCTGTGGTTCAGGCACAAAAACAGGGCTACTGCTTTTAGGGGTTCGGTGGCAGGTTGTGAAAACGGAGCAGTAGCACCTGAGACATGATTCATAGGGCATGCTGCAAAATGGTGTGTACTGCAGGAATCTGAGATGTTGGAGTGAGCTAGCCCTGGATCTGCAAAGAAATGAAGTTTCTTAGAATGCTCCTGTCTGCCCCTTTTCAGTTTCTCCAAATCTTTTAACACTGAAGATACCGGAATTAAAGAACGTGGCATTAAAGCTATTTTTAGTCCTGATGTTATGTTCTTATACAGCTTGCAAGCTTACAGCGTACCTGAAGAGTACTAGATCTTACAAACAGAGCACAGTGTAAGAAGTTTGTATTGGGTTGCTTCTTCACTGTGCAGCCTAGCTTCTTTCAGAGCTGCCTTTACATTTTACCGGTAGACGTGAGCTCATATTTGATCCTATTTAAAAGGTGCACATCATAGCATGTCCAAGACATCTCTAACTGACCACAGCTCATCCATCAACTCTCAAATCTATCTACAGTCTATCTACAGCTCTGAGTTTAAAGGCAAAGTGTCATTTTTTCCTTAAAAATGTGGCGGTGACTACATTCAGTAGGCAGACCTGTCTGTTTCTGACCTCTTGGTCCTCAACAGTATTTGTAACTCTTTCAGGCTCTCTGTGCTACAGTTTTTATTCAAAGAAATTTTGCATTGAATTTCTAATCGTTGTAACAAATCCTAAATAGCACCCGTCCTACTTTTGATTTCTGTGCAGTCATCTACAACCATCTCTTCTGACTGATGATTCTGTTGGAGCTATGCCTGTCTCCACACATCAATCTCGTCCAGTGTGTTTTCTTGACACATTACACAGCCAAGTTTCTGGAAAAGTATCTGAGAACAATCAAAGTATGTTACACCTGCACCATCATCTTCACGAACAACTCTGCAATTTAACAAGAAATAAAATAAACTTGACAAATTCTTTTTCCATAAAAGTCACATCAGCTGCTACTGCTGTACTCCCATCTCATAACTCGTTACGTCCTGTATCAGCATTTGTTGTTGGTTTTATTCATGTCAGATAAATCAGTTTGTTATTGTGTCTTCACTTGTCCAAATTGAATGCTTGTAGACAGTTTTCATGACTTGTGGAATTTCTGCAATAATTAGAGCTTTATTAAAAATGTATATGTTTTCATTCTTCCTGGGAGACCATATGCAAGCTCCTTTAACAATATCAAATGTAAGTTCTTTAGGACTCACATGCTTTAGAATATTTCTCTTTAAGTAATGTCCTTCAGTGCCTGTACTACTAATGACAAAGAAGGTGCTCAGTCATTTTAATATGCTGTAAGTGCATCATACATTTTTTCAGTGTCAGGATAAAACTGTTATCTGTATCTATTTAGATATATTGGCCTACAATACTGTTAAAATTTAGAAAACTAGAGTTATTCCTAGAATTATCAGTCACATTTGTTCTCATCCACTTTTCAATGCTTTATAAGTTTTCTTATAATGATTTCTGTCTTTTCTACTTTTTTACCACATATTTACTTCAGCCTGCTATGTTTGCTTCCTTGCAAGACTAGAAATGCATTTTGCTGAGTCTCCCCTCTTTCTTCATGACAATATCCTGGCTCACATCTCTCAACTTCATTTTTAGTCCCCCTACTTTGACACATTTTCTCTATCTAGCTTTTCTTCTCCCACAGTCATTTATTTTCTGCAGCTTTGAGGGGAACAAGCCAAAATACATGCCTTAGAAGCAAGACATAGCCAGTGTTCACTTGTGTGTTATCTACATGCTCAGGCAAACTCTCTCAGGCTGGTAATTACCTTATATTTAGCAAAGTAAAGTCTGAAGTTGTTAATTTCTCCAATAGGACCTTTTTTTTCCTTTCTGACAGAAAATCACGAGCTATGATTTTTAAGAGCTCTAGTAATCCTTTAGTGCATAGCTCCAAGTTATATGTCTGCAGTTCCTCATAATAACAATGTAATTTTCCTTGCCAAAATGACTAGTGAGTGTTGAAAGGTGTTCTTTAGTCCTGACTGACATGTGAGTAGTCCTCACTGTAAAACTCCTCTTAGGATTATTCCTTAGTATATTGGTCCATGTGAATTTACTTTTCTATAGATGTGTTAAGTTGAAAACCACATTCAGTTTCCTTGTATGTTACTCAGTTCCTGGTGAACCAAAGTCTCTGTCATGACAAGGTCCTTGAACTAAGGGAGCCTGACCTTTTAACTCAGATAATGACCTCTCACCATCCCCGAAGATATTTCACAATCTTTCAGACCTCTGGAAATGGAGAAGGAATTGAGATGTAACATGGCATGCTTTTGCCTTTTAAATCATGACCCTAAAGAAAGAAAAATAAAAGTCTCTTTTACTTTTGCCTCTGCTTTTGAGAATGGGAAGTTGCACTGAATGTGCAGCCTTTCTTCTGGAGTCACTGGGTTGGAAACATTTGGAAAAAGAAACTGCTTGCCAAATACAATGAGAGTTTGGTCAAAAGCTGACAAGTGGGCACTATGGTTGGACAAAGCATTATTTAGACTGATATGAAAATAATATGAGGACAATTTAAAGAAGCTATACTGCAAATTTTCAGAAAGCAACCTATGCAAATTGAC
This sequence comes from Odontophorus gujanensis, assembly GCA_013399175.1. Taxonomy (NCBI): domain Eukaryota; kingdom Metazoa; phylum Chordata; class Aves; order Galliformes; family Odontophoridae; genus Odontophorus; species Odontophorus gujanensis. The sequence continues at coordinate 494,246 of VXAB01007349.1, read as the reverse complement.
ATCAATCAAACACACAAAAACACATACGAATCATAACTGCAGCAAACCACAGTCTACGCTTAATCTGATGCCCACAAAACAGTACAATTTGTAAACTGTGAGCAAATGTGACAGTCCTGTGGAGGTTTCCCTGACATCAGTGTTTCGTGAAGTCACAGGAATGCTCCTGCAAATGCGCCCTGGAGGGACCCTGGCACAGCACCTGCCACGGTGCCCACCTGGGGCCCTGCGGTGGCAGCGGCAGTGAGTGGATTGCTTCACTTCACCTTCTCACACAGCCTAGTCTTTCCAAACCATGCACTGTGTTAGCCAGCAGCACCACACCAAGAAGAACCAAAGACGGCTTGCCTTCAGCCACGTTATGGATCTCCGAACATTCTTGAAGTTTGTCATAAAATATCCTGAGCTGGAAGGAATCCACGAGGATCTACCTCAGGAACCTGATCTTACCAGTGCAACCTGGTCTAATGAGCCTGCTTTGGCATGGGGTTGGAATAGATGATCTCTAGAGGTCCCTTCCAATCCCTACAATTCTGTGATTTCTGTGATTACCAAGTTCAACCCCTGCCTCCATATAGGACCACCCAACACTCAAACTCAACATCTGAGAGCACTGTCCAAATGCTCCTCGAACTCCTGCAGCTCGGGGCTGTGTGCATTGCCCTTGGGAGCAAGTTCCATGTCCGCACCCTCTCATGCAGAAATTTTTCTGAACACTGAGCTTGACCCTTCCCAGACACAGCTCCATGCCTCGGGCCCTGTCACTGTCACAGAGAGCGGAGCTCAGCACTGCTGCTCTGCTCCCCTCACCCATGAGGAGCTGCAGCCGCCATCAGGCCTCCCATCAGCTCCCCTGCTCTGAGCTGAGCACACCAAGGGCCGCTCCTCATGTATCTTCCCCACCTTCCCAGCCCTCCTTTGGACTCTAAAACTGTTATGCCCTTCTTACATTTGTAGCACCCAGAACCACACCCAGTGCTGGAGGGGTGAGGTTGCACAGCGCAGAGCAACATGGGACAACCCCTCCCCTCTCCTGCGGGCAGTTCTGGGCTTGGAGCACCGCAGGGTGCTGTTGGGCCTATGGTTGCAAAGGCACCCTGCTGGCTCATGATCAGCTTCCATCTACCAGAATGAGCAGATCACTTCCAGTCTCGTATCCCCCTGTGTGCCAGGATAGGCCCATCCCACGTGCAGAGTCTGACACTGGCTCCTGTTAAACTTCCCGCATTTGGTGACCACCCAGTCCTCCAGTTTGTAAAGATCCCCCTGCAAGGACTCTCAACTCTCAAGGAGAGGGCACGGTACGGAGCATACCCAATACACGATCTTAAACAGACTCTAATGCAGAGGCACATCAGCGGGGCCCAAAGTGCACTGCAGTTAGTGCATGCTGCCAGCCCTGCTGTGCCCTCCGCAGGGCAGTCCGTCAGACACGCGCTCGGATGCTGGCAGCAGCAGCAGAACCAGAGACTCAACAGCTTGTTTGTTATTGCAACGGTTGCAGCCTATCCGTGCCGGTGGAGGTCCAACAGCCGCTCAGCCAGGAGCTGTTTAACTCTTGTTTTTCAGCTACGTTGGTTTAAGAGAAAAAGGAAAAAAACAGTACTAACAATAAAAGCTTTTCAGGAAGCCGGGTCCACAGATCACTGACACGGGGTCACGGTGCAGCGAGGGCGGGGTAGAAGCAGCTCTCGAGGAGTGGGACGCGGAGCAGCACGTTCCCACCAGCGCACACACGCGCGGCACCCACGACCGGGCCCGGGCGGGGCCCCTCTCCCTGCGCCGTCTGTAGCGCGCTCCCGACGGGTCGCTGCAGGACCGTACGGGCACCGCCGAGCACGCGCGGAGTCAGACCGCGTGGCACAACACACCCGCGGTCCGCTCGGGGCCGCTGGCCCTTTAAATGCTGGCGGGTGGCCCGTGCCACTGCTGGCTGGGAGACCCCGCGCTTCCAGTGAGAGGTGAAACCAAGATGGCGGCCGCGCAGTGACTGAGGCGGAGACGGGGGCTGTGGGAGCGGGGCCGGACGGGCCGCGTCGCGCCGCTGCCGCTTGCTCCTTCGGCGGGGCCGGGCCAAACGCCTCTCTGCCGCCGCTGTCGGGAGCGCGGCCGTGCTGCGGGGCGTGCTGAGGAGTGGGGACCGAGCCGCCGCAGCTGCACCGGGAGGAGGAAGAGGAGGAAGAGGAAGAAGAACATGGCGGCGGCGTCGGGCTGGGAGTGAAGCCGTCGCCTGCGACCGGAGCTCATGGGGGTGCCGGGGCGCTGAGTCCGCCCGCCCACCTCATCCCGCCCCGGGCCAGCAGCGCCCGCCGGGCTCGGCCCCGCGGGAAGGAGGGCGGCTCCTTCGGACGCGAGCGAGGGGCTCCGGGCCGCCGCACAAAGAGCCGCGCTCAGGCCGGGCCGGGCGGCCCCGCTCCCGCCCGCCTTTCCCGCCCGCCTCAGCCCGGCCTCAGCGCTTCCCGCTCGGGCCTGCCGGGCCGGCTGCTGCCTGCGCCCCGGATCCGCGTCTGCTCCGGCTTCCGTCCCTCGCCGCCTCTCCCCGCGGAGCTCTGTCCGCCTTTTGTCGGCCGTACCCGGAGCAGCGCGTGGATATGAGGATCTCATCAGAGCTCTGAGGAGCGGGACGACGAGCTCTCCCGGCGCGGCCGCGTGGGGCTGCCGCGCTCCTTCCCGCTCCCCACTCAGCCTTCGCGAAGCGGCGCGGTGGCCGTGGTGCCGGCGGCACGATGACTGACACCCGGCGCAGGGTGAAGGTTTACACGCTGAACGAGGACCGGCAGTGGGACGACCGAGGCACGGGGCATGTGTCCTCCTGCTACGTGGAGCGGCTGAAGGGCATGTCCCTGCTAGTCAGGGCGGAGAGCGATGGTGAGTGCGCTGAGGTCTGCGGCCTCGTGCTGCCCTGGAAAGCCCTGGGCTTAGCTTTGTGTGTTCCTTGCCTGAGTGCTTTGCAGCGTAATTCAAACGTGGTTCCTACAAGCAAGCAGGCTCTAGGCGTAATGCACTCTCCTCACTCCAGGTGGAGGAAACAGAAGGCTACCATCGATTGCGGGCATAGCAGGCGTTGGGTTCACGGTGTATACGCGTCTTTTCATACAGACGTGGTCAGGCCTCGTTGTGAGGCGTGGGTATCATGATCCATCTCCAGATGCCCGGCATACCCCTGCTTCAGAACTGATCACCGTGGTCTACCTGTCCTCAGATGCTTCTGGAAATGACCCCTCGTGGAAGAAGTGCTCAGGCTCCAATCATGGTTTTTAGCCGCCTGATGACCTCTTGAAAAATTAATCTCATGTCCATTTCTTTCCTCTCTTGTGCTGTCTCCTTTCTTGTGAGAATTAACGTGTCCTAGCATCCATCAACAGTTAGAACGGTAGTTGTAGTAGATAAGATAGTGGATAGAATGATGCATTTTTTTCCCCCTCATTAGTATATCTCAGTTCTTGACCTGTTCTAGATCTCACTGTAAATAGAATGATGCATCATCTGCTTCCCTCACTTTTTATGCCAAAATTTACTACAGGCTGAGTAGTAGCATCTACTATAGCTACATTTGGATTACTCTTGGTTATTGGTGGAGTGAGTGCTATGATCAGAGTAAGTTTTAAATTATATGTTTTAAAATATCTGGCATATAGTTCTTGCTCTAGTGATGTCTGTCAGTGCATGCCTTGGTGCTTCGTTAAGAGTACAGCTACTGTGTTTGCAGTGGAATGTGACTGCTAACAGATGACCTTTCATCTTTCTTCCATTGTTTTTTTTTTTAACTGCAGAAACTAGGATGAAAAACACCTTGAGCATCATTGATTCTCACTGTTTGTGAGAGTTCAGTCAAACTACCAAAATCTGTGCAGCAAACAGACCAAAAGCCAATGTGGAGGAACAAACTTGATTCTGAGCAGGTTTTTGATGTTTGAGCTTCTGATTAACCCTGGATCTCAGGGTTTTGTGGTTTCTTAATTATACTTGATGAAATTAATCTGGGGCTGGCTTTGGGGGCTGGAACTCGGTGATAATCGAGGCCTCTTCCAAAGAAGCCATTCTGTTATTCTGAGGTTTTTATTCATTTGTTTTACAGTGAAGGATCTGTCTTCTTAGTCTGGTCAGCTTTCCAGTGTAAGAGAAAACACTCAGAATGGAGAGAGACTTTGTTTAATTTGAACATGAGGAAGGGAGAAGATAATCGCTGTACTTTCAGGCAAACTTTGTGTTGCCATGTATTTTGTTGTGGATACAGTCCTTGCTGTCCCTGCTGCTGCTGTGCTCAGGAGCTGGGTCAGTGATGGCTAAAAGACTGTCATGTCTGTTCCATGCTAATCAGTTTTCTAATCCACTTATTTTTGTTCCTGTTGGGAAAGAAAGCAGGACTGCAGTCCACAAGTTTCTTGTGAAGAAGTAGTCCATTCACACTAAGATCTCTTCATTGACTTTGAGTGGTAAGACCAATTTGAGCCTCAGTTGGGCTGTTGCTGCCAGCTCCACTGTTATAAGTCAACACTCTGTAATAAGGAAAGCAGAACTTGGTGTAAAGGATCCCAAAACAAACATGAAGTCTTTGCTGTGTGCATAACGAAGGCCCTTCTATCAGAGCAGTGTGCTTGCACATGATAATTGCTCATAGTACACAGAAATATGCCTAATAGCGTACACACATCAGGCTTCTCCCAGCACATGCTTCAAGAGGAGCAAATAGCATGCAGTGTGTATGTTCTTAATTTAGTCAATCGTATCTGTCTGGCCTGGGTAAGTGTGCACTCTATTAATAGGCCAGGTTTCTTTTTGATCTTGCTTCTGTAAACACCTCACAAAATCTGATTTGTATTTGTTTTCCGTGTCAATTTGTGGATTAACGAAAGCAAATGCTGTCACTTTTAAATATGAGCAATTGATTTGGGAAAAGGTGATACCAATCATAAAACCTTGTGTTTCAAGTAATGTGCAGTTTGTGTTCCCGCACATGCTTTTTTTTTTTTTAACTAAACAAAATTCAGTAGTTCCTGGTTCCCAAAATTGTGTGAGCACTAGGAACCTGGCTTATATACCATTACCTCCATGTTTCCTTTTCATTCTTGTTATTGTCTCTTTGTCAGCTCCTCCTCTTTCCACAATGAAATTCTTCCTTCCTCCTTTTATAAACTAGCTTTTCCTAGTGTTTGTGCTGAGATTCATCCTGTGCACATTGCTTGTTCTTGCTGATGTGCTCCAGGAAACTGGCTGGGAATCTGGGATCTGACCGAAGCTGGGAGCTCTGCTTCCTGAGTGGGCCTGTGAGCAGCAGTTCCCCTCTACACTGGAAATTCCCACTCTGGTTGCACTGTACTTGGGCCAGTGGCAGCTAATCTCATGTGTCTGGCTGTGTAGGCTAGCACATCCTTCAGTCTCCCAGTTGTACAGCTCTGTGGCTGTTTTACAGACAGTTGAGTTTTTATGGCAGGGTCAGGGTATTCAGATAAGAGCTGGAGTCATTATGCCAAGTCCAAGGTAAGCTAGCATGCTAAATTGGAGTAATAAAGAAGCTGAAGTTCTACTCAGTTCTTATTTGTAGGGTTGTTGTTGTTGTTTTTAACATAGGCTTAAAAGAACTTAGTGCAGATGAGCAGATTGAGATTGAGATGTCTGTAATGTTCCCAGGCACTATTGCAGGGAATTTGGAGTGTTCTCTTATGGATGAGATTTCTTAAACTCTTATTTTTTTTTTTCTGTAGACTGCTATGACCTGACTGGTTCTTGAAATGTCTGTATGCTTCTAGGTGCTCATGGTGTGGTTTCATATCCCTTTATGTTCTGAGTCCAGATGACTTGAGGTGACCCTTAGAGTGAACTTCTGTTCAACTATCTTAGGGTAATTTGAAAGCTTAAAACTTTTAAGGAGTGCTTACCAGTCCCGTGACCCCACTTTGACAAGCCAGAATGAGCTCCCCTCTTGGAGGCCATATTGCCCTGCCATCTTCTAGTTGGCTTCCTTTTATACAGACTCAAGGGCTTAAATTTTATTTTTATTTCACTTTTTCTTTTAGGAAAGTGACACAGAAACTGATAGCACTGGATCGGGAGTGTTTTACACCTTTCCTGTGTGTTTCTTGTTTTGTTTTCGTTTAGTTTTTGTTTTACAAGCACGCTGCTACTGCTGCTTGGGGGGTACTGTTCTAATACTGAGCCCTAAGCCAGTAAGGCTAGTGTGCAGCAGTAAACTGCCTGGGTGCTTGTTCAGGGAGGCAGCTCAATTTTTGAATAGAAGTCTCCTGCAACAGGTCTTTCCTGGAAGAGTATTGCTTTTTACGGGTTCTGAAATAACAGCAACAAAAAGTAGGTAAAATACACCTCTCTTCTTCCCAAGTGGAAGTACAGTGGGTGGATTTTTCAAGTGCTTCTTTCTCTGCAGTGTTTTTTGGAGTATACGTTCAGGAGCTCTGTAGCTAACTTGCTTAAAAATGAAGGTGCTTCCTACAGGTGGGAAAACCAACAACAACAAAAAAGGGGTGGAAATTCTTTCTGGGATTTGTTAAATTTTTATTCTGATGAGAGAAAATGAGTGACAGTCTTCCTCTTTTTCTTTTGAAGATAGACCCAAATAAGTTTAGTGGGAGAGGAGCAATATTTCTTAGCAGTTCTCTTCCACAAGCATTTCTGAAAACAATTCTGCAAATCTGTTTTTGAGTTCTGCTGCTTTGGGTCATTTGATGTTCTTTAAGTATCTTCTAAAATAGCATTGTATATGTAGTTTCTTTTGAGCAAACTGTTCCCTGTGCACAAAGTCGCATCACAGAATGGCTTTGCATAAACACAACAAAACACCAAACGGATATAGCTGTGCTACATTGCATTACAGTGGCAAACACGAGATCTCTACCAGTCAGTGGTGGTCCCACATTTTTGTTTCAGACTCCTCTTCTGCAGTTACCTTTGCAGATTCACTTAAGGTTGTAATTTAGAAAACAAGTAGATCTGTATAATTTGGGGGTGTTCAAAAACATTGTTTAGGTGAGTTTTCAGGTCTTTATTCTCTTTGGATAAAGTCATTGAGAAATGAGATGAAATTTTATGGGTCTGAAGTAGATTGGATCGTCCTGATACGTTGTAGGATGTTACCAACTGAAAAATAATTGGTTCTGACAAGTGAAAGACTAAGGGTCTTGATTGGTATTTGGGGATCAGTGCTGCGGTATATTAAACTTGGTAAGGTTTCTCTAAGAACACGCTTGTGTTACAGGTATCTGTTACTGTTGCCTGCTTCCCAGAAGCAAGTATCAGGCCCATGGTTGTCTCCTACTGGGGAAGGGCCTGATCCTGTAAAACCTACTGCAGGAAAATAGGCTTACTGAGCTAACTTCTCGAATAGCTGCTTTTTTTTTTTTTGGTTAATTTTTCTTTTTGACTTGAACCCTTTCTGGAGCCCAAATTGCACAAATGGAGCATCAGTTTATCCAGAAGAATGGACTCATAGGTTTTATGGGCTGTAGAGCATGGTTTGCACTTCAGTACATTTGAGTTCATATTTTTCTAGTTGTTGTCCAGAGTGGTGAGGAATAAGTTGAATCATGTTGGAGTGAGGAGCCTTATAAGGCTTCATTTGTCTTTCCTGCAGGCATCAGGTTTGGAAGGGACTAATGCTCCTTTGTGGCAAGTCTAGTAAAGAAGCCATTTTCTGGTGTCTGCTTCCAGCCTGGAAGATGGACTGTCTGGTTTGAGATGTCTTCAAGATTTATTTTTTCAGTTGTATTATGTCAAATGTGGAATTTGAGTTGCATGACTTTATGCTGATTTCAGGATTTCCATGTCTGTACGTGTGTTTTCAGAACTAAGAATAATGTTGGAATATCAATTGCTTGTAATTCTTACAGGATTCTCATTCATGTTTGCTGCTATTATTTCTAGACAGAAGACTTTCTAGAAGACAGTCAACGAAGTTAGTGCGAGATAGCATTCTAAAACTTCAGGTGAAGCTGGGAGTTTGAAACTGAAAGTAAGATGGAAGTGACATGCTTACTGCTTGTAGCTGATGGTGTTAGCAGCAAAGGGAGCATTGTGTGTAGATATTCACTAGGCAAACCCAATGTTTGAAGCCTGTAACTATGGCCTTCAGCGCCATATGTGTATTGGATTCATCACTGTAGCTCCTCCTTGAAGTTTTCCTTCTTTGTCTCAACTCTGAGGTTGTGTTTTTTCAGTAGCTGTGCTATCAGGCTTCAGCTCTGGGTTACCGAGTGATGTGGATTAAAAAATAGAAAAGCTCTGAGGAAAAAAAGTGATACATATTGTTTTCTTTAGGTGGTAGGGTTTTTTTTTGTTTTGTTTTCCCCTGGAGGGCCATTTAACTCAATTTTGTTCTTGAATTGTATCTGGATTTGTAAGCTGCTCTTATTGTAAGGGCAGTGTGAGGCAGGTGTATCTTTTTAAGCCAGCATCATTCCCAAAGGCTGCTGCTCTGCAATTCTTCCTAAGAAATTAGGTAGAAGCAGCAGTCACAGGTAAGTTTAAAAAAAAAAAAAAAAAATCTGAGCCTTACAGTGAACATCAAAATTCTTGTTAAAGCTTCGAAGTTCATTAAATAATAACCTTTATTGTCCTGCAGACAGGGAACTCTTCTGATATTTGCTGTTTTTTAATGGTCCTCTGTTTCAGTGAGTGAAATTCTGCAATCAGATTTGTCAGACTCTTCCTTCACCTCCTCCAAGCTAACATCTGTTAGATAGCAGTTCCACAGCAGTGGAGTATATTGATATGTAAATGTAACTTACAGGGTTTAGCAGAGTGACATTTGTACAGCAAGTGTTGGTTTGGGGTTTTTTTTGATGTTGTTAATGAATGGATGCGTACTTCAAATAGTGAAACCTATTGAGCCATAATCTCTTCAGCAAGTTGATTCTACTGTGGTATTTAGAAGTAGTATTTTCAGTTCCAAGTATGTTTTTTGAATACAAGTCGTACCTTCAAGTTCTTGTGCTTCTCTGAGGTGGCTGAAGCATGTTACTTTTTCTATTATTGAGATTTTGTGAGACTACTTAAGATTGCCTCAGTTGGCAAATTTTCTAGTAACAATTACAAAACTGCCTTAAAACTATTATGTAACTAGGTAGTTGATAGTTTGAATTTCTATGAAGGAATAAATGCAAACTGGTAAATGAATGGAAAAGTACCCCTAAGGGATGCCTGAGGCCTTATGCTTCAGTTACAGACAATTAATCTGTCAGTACGTTGGTCGTGTATGTTGAATGAAGCTCTGCAGATGCCTACACCAAAGTCATGGTTGTCACAGTCCCTCACGTGCAGGGAGCTGAGAGGTAAGGTGGATGAGGGAAGTGATGTGCCCACAAATAAAAACGGTTCTAATGTTTTGTTATTTTTCCAGCAAAGTCAGCTTTCCAAGCTAAGTGGGACTTATATTAACATTGATGCTTTTGCAGGAGGAGGATTTATTTCAGAGCAAGGCACAGTTTGAGATTCCAGTCCCTAGAGGCTCCTGAATGTTCTGTATTATGTGAAAAATATCTTTGAGGATAAAAATGAAAGATAGGGTTGTAGAATATGGATTAAATCTGGATGCTGGGAGGGAAGGTGTTAATAGCCACCTGAAGGAAGTGTTCTGGAAACTCACGTTGAGATTGAAATTTCAATACGCATGTAAATAAGTGGGACTTTTCTTTCTAGGTTCTCTTCTTCTGGAGTCCAAAATTAACCCGAATACAGCGTACCAGAAGCAACAGGTAAACATGTTTTTTCTTCACTTTTAAAGAAAAAAAAGTCAAATATATCTCTATCGCATTTGATATTTTATGTTCTAATATTTGCAATAGGAAACAAAGTAGTTCTCAGCATTCCTGTGCATTTTTGTGACATTACCTATCCTGCTTGCATGCACAGAAATATTCTGTGGGTGAAACAGACAAAGCAGAGTTGTGACAATTAGCTGAGGTTCCAAAGGGTTATAGTGTCTGAAGCTTAATAACATCTGGCTTTTATTTTTAATATTTCAGATCCTGGAACTTTCAATGTAATTTCTATAAGAGAAGGCTAGAATATTTTAGAACTATATAGCTCTCTTTTGGCTTTTACTTGAAAGGTGGATTTGGGTTAATATTGCTTCAAAGCATAGCGTGTGCATCAAAACAACTTCTCAGCTGTAGCCTGCACCTCACTTCAGTTGTTTAAGCCACACGTTGTGAGGCCCCTGAAGAATGCTCTGGAGGTGGATGAGGAGAAGCAGACTGTAGGTCTTGTATGTAACTTGCTGATCTTACTGAGATGGATACTGTAAGGTATTCCTAGGAATAAAAATGCTGAACCAAATTGTAATTTGTTGCCTGTCTGGTCAGCTCAGTCTGCTAAAATCCTGTCAGGTGCACTGAATGTGATAAACTATTTAAGCTGAAGACTGAGGAGTACTTCCTTAGAAGCATGGATGCACTTCAGTTTTGCTCACAGGCAGTTGCAGTGGTTCACTGGCTACAGCTGTTCGTAGGTTTGAATGCTGAAAATGAGTAGAACCAGTCAGGGGTAAAAGTATCCCTTCTCAGAAATATTTTGATTTTACTCTGTGTCTGCCCCTTGATATAATTCATCATGCACTATATAAACAGTCAGGACTGAACAACTGATAAGGGCAGTGTGGTGTGGAGGATCAATTGCAGGGTGTAAGTAAGGACAAGACCAGAAAAATGCTAAGCAAACTAGCTCTTTGTCGTAATCCTCCCTAGCTTGAGGTCATGGTTCTGTGACAGAGTAGCTCCTGCTTTAAGGACTCCTAAAATAATGTTGAATATCTCTCAGCTTTGTGGCATAGATTGCTGATCTAAAGTAAACTTGTTTTGCTGGTTCAAATCTGCTCAAAGAGCTTTGAGGGGCTCACTTTGTGTCAACAGACTTTGTCAGATGAAGCGTGAAGCATCCTCAAAGTAGGCATAAAATTGTAAGATCAGTGTAAACTACCACGCATGCCTGTCAGTACAACAGCAATACGTTCTTCTGCTTATTGCTCGCTGGGGCCAAGTGTGCTCTGTAATCTAGCGCTGCACAAATACGATACTGATGGTTGCAAAAACATGGTTAGAAAAATAAAAACATTAGAATGTGGCTTATTAGACCAGCACTTTCTTTGCTGGATAAGGAAGAGTGCCAGTCCTAGAGCTTTCAAGTGCTATGTAGCAGAAATTTGTAGAAAAATTGTTTTCATTTTCTAAGCAGTGCAGCCTTTTATTTAGTTCAGGGTTCTACTCTGAGCCTTAGAAATAGCAAATCTTTCTTGGTGTGTGTAGTAACCTTCCTTTGCAGCACACTGTTTTTCAGGGGAGATGTACTTGTGCTCAGTAGAAGCCAAGTTCATAATTTAAACATGATTCCCTGTCAGCTAAGGTTGGAGCGTGGCTGCTGAAGTGTGGAGCTGCTTATTTCCAGCTGTGTTGCTCACAATTCTGAACTGTCTAAACTCACTAAAACAAAATAAAATCAACTTTGGTACTCCAGTCATGTTTTCTAAACTGGTTAACTCTGCACATCAGCAGAAGTTTCAGGTCAGCTCACACAAGATCCGCTTGTGGAGCTGTGCAGTACAGGAATTCTGAGTTTACAGTTGTCAGTTGCTCTCTGGAAATTTCAAGAAGATATAATAGAAACCCAAGACTTAAATCTGCAGAGTAACTTTTCAGTGAGATGATCTTACCAGACTTTATCACAGGTGTTTTGTTGTGAGGAGGTACCTGCCCTTCCAAAGGGGAACATTACTATGCAGTGAAATTGCTCTTACTGTGACACATTATCGTATGGCACTTCCCTATCTGATGGAATAAGGGGATGAATTCTGACTTTCATCCAGGCTCACATGAAGTTTGTAAGAAGAAAGTCTTTAATGGAACCTGATTTGTGGTTGGAAGGAAGGAGAGGAGTGATAAATAAGTATCTGGGGAGTGCTTCTTATGTCAACTGCTCTGAGTTCTTCAACATGTGTATAAACACCTTTAGTGATGAACAGTGAAGTTTTTCCACTAGCATGAACACCTTCTACCTGCTCTGCAGCACTGTTGTCAGTATGAAACAGATTGTTTCTTCACTTGTAGTATCTGCAGTTAATGCACTCAGAGTTTACATATGTATGTTTTGTGGTAACTGCCACAGCTCAGATCCTTCACTGTAAAAATAAGTATGAAGATCTGAGTACAAGTTTGCTTTGCTTCCTGCTGTCTCTTGGCATGCAAAACATCCATGGAGACAAAAAAAAAAACAAAGGAAAATGCTTTGCAAATCTAAACTTCAAGTCACAACTCATCACATTGTCTGCTTTAGATTTGTTGTCCTTTTGGGATTGTAAGCAGTGCTTGCTGTGTATTTTGGCTTATTCTGGCTTAACATCTGTCTGGATGTTAATCTAAATGGTGGTAGATATAACTGCCCACTCTTCTCCTTTGGGGAAGGAGGATACTGGCCAGATTTTGAGACCTGTTTTGGGACGTCCTTTTTGTAAGTCAGCATAGTCCTGAGCTACATCAACTTGCACAGCTTGGTCCACAGTTTTCTGAGACTTAATCTGCTATCAAGAGGATTGATATAATTCAGGACAGTAAGAAAACTTCTGGAATTAATATCTCATGGCTCAAAAAAAAAAAAAGTCTTAGGTAATCATGGGCACAGCACTTCTTCCATTTAAAAGAAAGAAGTTCATCAGAACAACCACTTTTACTTGTGTTCTTGTATGTTACATTTCATTGTTTTTTCTCATTTTATGAGATATGAATTCTGTTTAGTAACTGGATTTTAACTACAGTATGTGGTAATTGGACTGTATGTAGAGTATTCAGTTTTCTTGTTCTGTTAATTAAATTTATATATATGTATTAAAAACATATGTACGCACAAGTAAATATAGGAAGAGACTCCTGTTTACCCTGCTGATTTTTTTTAATGCTGTTTTAAAATTTTTTAAAAGGTGTTAAAATGATATAATTTGGGGATGCCAGTCACAGAGGTGCTGCTCTCAAACAAGTGCTCCTTATTCAATAAAAAGAGCATTGCAGTTGTGTTTTTGGACATTATACATCTTCCTATGCAACTTTAAGGGAGAATTTATCTAGAGAGAAAGCTGATATGGACGTTAACTTGGAAATGCATGTTTTAGTGTAGTTTCACAGTGCTTCAGCAGTAGAACAGTAAAGACATATACATACATCCTGTAGCCCAACAATGAAGTACATGTTTTCTGTGCCTGAAACAAAACTCGAGTTGCAGCTTGCATCCAAGAAGTCTTGCTTTTGTACTACAGACTTCGGCATCTCATGTCCTCTGCTTTGGCAGTCTTTAGTTCCTCACGAGAATACAAAGCTTAAATTCATTCAGAGTACTGTTTACTAGCTAAGTAGCTGGAAGGTATCTGCCCTTAGATGATGAAGATTGAACTTGTTCATAACAAAGATACATCTGAAAAGAATTAAAACCACACTGTTAGAATACTCAGAGAAGATGAACTTCCGATGCTTGCTGTCAGCAGCAAGTGAACCAACAGCAGAACTTCCAATAAAATTTGTGCTTGTTGCAGCTAAGATAGTAAGGAAGTATGTGTGGTTTTGTGGGGTGAGAGGTAAAGAGAGAGGAGTGACTGCTCTTGGTTGGTTCATTTATTTTAAGTAGATGATCAGATGTTCTTTATCTTGACAAATTTTTCTCATGAGCTCTATTTTTCTTCTGGACATGGCTGCTAGGGCAGTGGATTGAGGTTCTGTTATAGAATGAGTAAACTGATTTTATTCATGTAATTGACCTGTGGAAATGCAACTGTGAAGAAGCAAACTGGACAAACCTATTATGACTGTTACAGGCCCCCTGGAAACTAATGGAAAATATTTTGCCAGAAGACTGAACGTGGCCTTGATGTGTTATTTCAGTTTTGGAGATAACTAGTTAGCACATCCAGATAACCAGGCTCTGCATGACAAAATGCATTAAACCGAATTCTGAATTAGCTTTGAATTATATTAATGGGGCTTTTTAACCTGAGTGCTCTACTGCAACCTACCATGACAACTGTGTAGATGTAACTTGACAAACCTGGGTAGTGCTAGTGGTTTATTTTGTAAGAAGAAAGTTAGGGGCTGTACTTCTGATGGTGAGTAGTTGGTTAGCAAGATTCTAAGAGATGTTTTGTCATGCCATTTATATTGTAGACAGTGTCCAGACTCAGCAGATAAGGCAGGCTGAGAATCAGGCCGTCGGGGGGGGAGAAGTAACCTTACTGTGAATTTCCAGTGGGCCCCAAGTCACAGGCCTAAACCACTTGAGGTCTAGTGTGGGAAGGAATTCATTTACTCCTTTTAAATAAATGATGAAAGTCTATCCAATTTGGGGCATTGTTATTTCCAGATAGTAGCGTCAACCTCATGGGGATGTGCAGTGGATGAGTAAACAGTCACCTTTTATAAATATATTTTCAGCACTAACAAAAAAAGAGCTGCAGGGAAGAAATAACTTTTCTTCATCCTTCTCACATGAGGAGGGAGATCTGAAATCAATCTTCCAGCAGAAGTAACCTGAGATACTAGTTACTCTTGAATTCCTCTGTATGAAATTCAAGGGCTTGCTTTGGAAAATGTATGAATGTGGTGCAATGTATGTGCCAGTCAGCCTGCTAATAGTTAAATTAAACTGATTATGAAATCAGAAATCAGTTTAGTGATATCAGATCAGTCTAGTGAAAGTATGACTTCTGATTAATGTTATGGAGGGGGAAATTTGAGACCGGTAGTGCACATCTAATTACCTTTCTATTACAGAAAACAAGCTTTTTGGAAATTATTTCAACAGTAAATTGTTTGGCAGATATTAAGCCCTGTCCATTTGAATAAATGATCACTGTTTGCTGGCTTAACATGTTGCAGAAATATTTTTGAAAGTCAGCTGTTCAGGAATGAAATTTCAGGTAAAGATGTAGCTCACAGCAGCATCTCGTTGAAAACCCAACATCCTGTTTTTCTAACCACCCAGAGCTTTCTCCAAGCATACCTAACACAATAAACAAGCAGCAGAGAAATACCAAATTGTATTTCCAAAGTTTTGATGTAGCCATATGTTTATAGAGTACCAGAAAAATTTAAATTCCCTTCCCTCCTCCTTATGAGGATGTTCAGGGTAGTTCTTCTAGGAAGAGCCCACATTTTGAATTCTTGATAAAATTTAGAATTGCGGATTATTTTTAATGTGTAATAATGTGAAAGTGAAGGTTAATTTCTGTAAGCTGTTTAGGTGCAACAACAAATTTTCTCTGTGCTGAGGTAACGATGACACATCCAGCTGGTGCTATTGTCAAAATATTTTTGTAAAGCAGCGAGTGATGTTCATACTTGGAACAGCACACTGAACCATACATGAGAAGTCTCCCAATTGTCATAGTATTTAAAAAAAAAATCTTGCTAAGTTCTCTAATGCAGTTTGAAAAATGTGAGAGGTGAGAATCCTAGGATTCTTTGATGGCAGTTGGTATTAAACATTTCCATGATAAAGCTTCTTATGACTCGATTGACACTGTGTATCTAGGGTTTGATATTGCAGTTTCACATTCAAATTGGTGACAAGACGTAAAAACTAAATTCCAAATATTCATTTTAGTTATCCCCTTCACTTCTTTGTCTTAAAAGATAACATTTTCTAGTAGTGCAGAAAAATGGGTACATTTATGACCAGACTGAGCCCAAACAGCTTTCAGAGCAACCTAAGATTTATCATTTTACATTTATAGGAGGTAACATGCAAAACTCATCTCTTTATTTCTCTAACCAGTAACCAATGTTAATAAGGGTATTTAGGCACACTCTTGTTTCTTGGGATGGAAGAAGCAATCTTAAGAAATTTCGGATGCCTTTGAAGTAGTGCTGTTCATAGCTGAGAGATCCACAGCAGTTGGTTGATTCAAACTGCATTGTTACACAATTGCAGATGTTGCAGAAAGATTCCTTTAAATAAAGCAAGCAGAAAGTTGGCTTTTGTGATTTTTGTCTGAGTACACCTAGAATTTCTTCAGTACTTTCATTCAGAGAAAGTTAAACTTTGAATCATAGATTATACAGAACTGCAGTGCTTTTTTTTCACTTTTTTGTGCTCTCTTTTTACAACCCCTTTCAGACAAGAAAGGATATAGAAACAAACATTCTCTTAGGAAAGAATTGGAAGAAGTGAAAGAGTACAGCTTGTACTTCCATGCACCTTAGTTGATCTTTTTTAAGAAAAAAGTATTGCTGCACTATGGCCATATACACTTCTGTATATCTGTGGTTATAGTTTTCAAAAGTAACTTCAGCTGTGTTTCTTCCAGTTCACTCTTTCTTTCCCTACCTTCATTCCATCATTCCTTTTCCCCGGGGGGAAAAAGTCTTGTGTCGGTCCAGTACTGGATTCTATTTGGACTTAGAGCTTCTATTCATTCAGCTGACAGCAGTTAATATAAATAATGCTGCCCTTACTGATAAGAGATTGGCCTTGAATACTACTACAAATACTGATGCCAGGTTCAAGTTTTAGATTTGGATCCTAATGAGCAGAATGCATACTGCAGTAAGGTACATACTTCGTATAAGATGGTAAAGTAAATGTGTCTGATGATACATCAGGGTTCAGTTTTCTTCTTACCCATTTAATGACCTTTGTTGCTTCGTTGTGTTTTTTTTTTCCTTCTGAGCTTTCACTTCCACCATGCTCTTTAGGCATCTGCAGAACTAGGTGCTATCAATCTGTCATTACCAGAGTATTTGCACTGTGACCCATCTTGCAGAGAATAAACTTTTCTATGTGGCTTTTTTCTTCCTTTTATATTTTGGAGGTGGTCTTCCCAAATTCCTTTCTTCTGTGTACCCACCTCCTCCTCAGCCCTTTGGAAAAGGTAAACTGTTTGCCATTTGCAAGGTAAACCACTTAGTGCTCTGTGGCAGTACAGCTGCTCTGGTAATGGCAAATTGATAACGTTGTGCTGCTTGACTGAACCGTGGTGGAGCCAGGTGATCATGCTATTCAGCTCATAGGTAATTTCAGGACTTTTCTTGTAGGTGAATATTGAAATTCAAATGTGAGATCTCTCTTATCTTCAGTGTTCATTTTAATATTTGAAATGTATTAAGCTTAAACAGTAACCAGTCTTAAACTTTGTTCATGCCTGGCAGAGGAAGATCTATACATAATGAAGCTATAAGAGTCTATTTTGAGATTCTCAGTGAAATGTGATGGCTCTTTTGTGCTAGTGAGTAAATGCACATTTTAGCTTTAAGTGAAATAATATATCTTGAGGCTTTTTGTATTTAATGTGGCTATATTTCAGCTAACTCCTATAGGAGAATAGAAGACTTGTAAAATAAAATTGGATTCAGTATATGCAGATTCTGTTCTGTTTTGTGGGTTTTTGTAAACTGCTTAGTAAACTGTCTTTTTGCTGGATCAGCTTCCCTCTTCTGTGTATTGGTTTTGTATGCAGTTTTTGAAGGCTCTAATAAACTCTTGGCCTATTCAAATAAATAAGTCCACAAGGGTTTAGGTTTCTGGGTAGTAAATCTAGCTAAGCACATTTTTAACTAACTTCTACAAATCTAGAATGAAACTTCCTTTTGAAAATGTAGTTTGGCGTGATGTGTGTGGTTCAGTGTCAGATGTATGCAAACTCTTAGACATTTAACTGTGTATGCGTGTGTGTGTGTGTGTTCAAAGATCTGTTCTTGCTTAACATTTGTAGGCATTTTGGAGTTTAGGCAGCTGTTCTGTGCATTAGTACAGTGTTTCCTGGGGTCTAATAAAAAAAGATCAAGGCAGTCATTTTTACTTTGCTCTCACAAAACATTGCTGTTTTGTTTGTTCCAATTGAAACAATATAAAAAAAGGCAGTAGTAATGTTATTGTATTTTATCAGAGGATACATTGAGGATACAAGAAGGTGTTACAGATGAGCCTTTTGAGGTCAGCAATTTTATGATTGCATGAATTGTGAACTAAAACTTTCAAAGTTATTTTAGAAGTTACTTGTCGTGATTCATGCACAAATGTTTTTAATCCTAAGAACGAAGGTAGGATGATTACATTTGCTCTGCAACACTGTCCTGTCGTGTCAAGCTATGCTTATTTTAAAATTTTACTCTTTAAACATTGTTTAGGCTTGGAAAACATCAATTGCCTGAAATGAAAATGCTCCTCCTCTCTCTGCAGGATACCTTGATTGTGTGGTCTGAAGCTGAAAACTATGATTTGGCACTTAGCTTTCAAGAAAAAGCAGGATGTGATGAAATATGGGAAAAAATATGCCAGGTAAGTTTGATAAATGAAGGACAGACACCAAAGTTGTTTTGTGTTCAGAACTCCTCTTCTAAGAGGTGAATGTGGACAGAGTAGATATAAAATGAAATAAAACTGCCCTCTTTTCCACCTTCCCCAAATTTTGCATGCTTGAGTTTGAAAACTTTGCCCCAAAAATCTGATATGAACTTAAATTATGATTTTTTGAGCTTTTTCAGATCATTTTGTTCAGCATAACCTTGTAGATCTTTTACCTTCCAAGGAAGTTCCAAACTGAGTGCTCAGAAAGTTTCCTAACAGTTAATTTCATAATTAACTTTTTTTTCCACTTGACTAGAAGGGAAAAAGCTTCCTTCTAAACTTCTCTTGTAGAGAGAAGAATGTATAAGTTCTTATTGGATTTATAATGTATTTCTTATGAATTTGACGTTCTTGTGTTTCTTTTTCTCCATTTTTCATTCTTCTCTCTCTTATCCTATTAGTTCATGTGAGATCAATATTAATTTCTTCAAGAGAAACTCATGTAAATGTGACACTACTAATGTTGACTGTCAGGTTGTGAAAGAATGATTTTATAGTTGAAGTTGGAGGCAGCTCTTTGCCTCTGTCTTATTACCTCAGAGCTATAATTCATATGGTTTAAAGAAATTGGACAGTTCATATGTAGCATGCTGATGTTTTACCACTGGAGGTTGATGACTATGTTGTCACTGAAACAGTATTGTTATGGGATAACATACTCAGTTATTAACTATTAACCGATACCCAAAAGAATTTAATCAGTATATTCACTGATAGTAGTTTGGTTTGTCATTTGTTGGTTTTGTTTTTATTTTGGGATTTTCTTTCGTTAATTCCAAGCCTTGCAAATTTTCTCAATTGCTGTGTTACATTAGGTGGAATTTCTCTTATTTTTTTTTTTTCTAATATTCCCTTCTTTATATGCTCCTTCTTTGTGCTGTTCAACAAATACATAATTCTCTCCACTTTGTCTTCTGTAGGTGATTTTCACTGGTTTCATAAATAAAGCAGGAGAAATCAGGCTTCGTAACTGCTTGTGGCTTGATCATTTTTTTTACCTGCTGAGTCTTTTCAATGCTTTACCACTTTTATAAATAAGTATAGAAGCATTTTCAAGGACCTCAGCTTTTAAAGGTCCAACAGTTGGGGGAGAAACAAAATGTGGGAGAAGGGAAATTGTGGTCTTGGGAAACACCCAGATAAGAAACCCAGCTTCCTCAGCCTCTAAATAAAGAACTAGTATTTTTGTAAGAATCCAGTTTCTTCACAATAGCATGGCCTCAAAACAGGATGTATTTTTGTCTTGTGTACTTTCAAGATCTTATGCTTCCTCAGTTGTTACAGCTTTTTCTGAAAGGAAAACTTTGATACCACTGGCACTGTAAATGGTTGATGATGAAGCAGAAGAATAAGTGGGTGTTAACAGCACTCTGGGTTTTAATGTATGTGTAGACTTACTCTTAGCCATGAATATTATTTCTTACAGGTTTTTTTTTTTTTCTTCTTCTGATATACAAGTTTAAAAAGAACAGCACCTTCTGCCCTTTTACGTATCTCTGCGTTTCTGGATTTGACACACCAGACTCAAAGCAGATATTACAGTTAAGATACAGTGAAAGTGGAAACACTCTGATGCCCAAGTGTCTATCTTAGTTTTTTTCACTGATTTGTACTTTTCATAGTTTTGTAACTGTACCTTTAGAGATCTCTCTTGCAGATCCCTTGCTTTCTTTTTCTGAGAGATACAGATTTTTACTATTTTATTCGTAAATGTTGGTTTGGGGTTTTCCGTTTTTAGGAGGTTTGTAGATTTTACTTTGGATTCTTGGCCTCTGTTGACTATTTGGGAAGTGTGCGATAGCAGATTTTGACTTGAAGCTTGCTCTGTTGTCCTGAAAATGTTAACAAGACTGGCCTCTTTACTCTGAGCTTGCAAGAACTGTGAGAAACATCAAGAGCAGATTAACAACCTTAGATGAACATTAGCAGCTATCACTGCAATAACATAATGCTGGTCTGCATTTGAAAATTTATCTGCAGAGAATGATGAATAGAAATAAATAGCCTAACACAGTCATCTGTTGAAACTTCGTGGTCCCTACTAGTCATGAATTTCCTTTCATATTTGAAATGCTCCTGATTTTTGTAGTGTTCTGTCTGAAGAAATCATTATCTCTTACCTTCCAAACGAGCTGTACTCAGAGTGAAACATACGTTTGTACTTCTATTTTGAGTACACAAATGGAAGGCACGTGACCTTTGAAATGGTATTTTTTGAAAGAAGACTGTAATAGCAGTACAGATAAAACTTTATTTTTCGAAATCATCTTGTTTTATAGGTCCAAGGCAAAGATCCCTCTGTCGATATTACTCAGGACCTTGTCGATGAGTCTGAGGAGGAACGTTTTGATGATATGTCATCACCAGGTCTTGAATTGCCATCTTGTGAATTAAGTCGACTAGAAGAAATTGCAGAACTGGTGGCGTCTTCTCTGCCTTCACCGTTACGCCGTGAAAAACTGGCGCTAGCGCTGGAAAATGAGGGCTACATTAAGAAGCTCTTAGAAATTTTTCATGTGTGCGAAGACTTGGAGAACATTGAAGGACTACACCACTTATATGAAATTATCAAGGGAATCTTCCTTTTGAACAGAACTGCACTTTTTGAAGTCATGTTTTCTGAGGAATGTATAATGGACGTAATTGGATGCCTAGAATACGACCCGTCTTTATCACAGTCACGGAAACATAGGGAATTTCTGACTAAAACTGCAAAATTTAAGGAGGTGATTCCTATATCTGATCCAGAGTTGAAGCAAAAAATACATCAGACATACAGAGTACAGTATATTCAAGATATGGTCCTACCCACTCCCTCTGTTTTTGAGGAAAATATGTTGTCAACACTTCATTCTTTCATCTTTTTTAATAAAGTGGAAATAGTTGGTATGTTACAGGTAAGTTTTAGAATTTCGCCGGCTCTTTATTAGACCTTGGACAGAGAAATTGGTTAATATTTCCTGGAAAGGCTGAGGCACTTCAGTGAAACCTTCAGTTATTCTGAAAGTCATTTTGAAATACTACGTAAGGAACAGGCATGGAATTTGAGTACCGAGCTGTTAAGTATCTGTTCTTTAACTGCAGATTTGGGGCTGTGTTCTTTTTAACTGATGATTTAAATGGAGCAAATTGTAGAATTCTCAACAGACTTAGTTAGAATGAATAGTTCTGTTTGCATTTTGAAGGGTTGTTTCTGTTATTTTTTTCTTGTATTTTGGGACTTTCTAGGCACTGCAGTTAAGGATGATTTTACCGTGCCAAAAACAAGATGACATTTCCCCTAAATTTCATAAATATAATTTCATTCCAGCATATAGCTGTTTCTAATTTTGCAATTAAGGAATTCTGTTGTTTGGAAAGCATAAGTTCTGAACCTAATACTGCCGTAAGTGCTTGAATGTTTTCTTTGTTTGTCTTCTGAGTCTCTAAATAAGATGGTGTGAAATTACCACTTTTCCATGATGTATGCAAGTGTGACGAGATTGTGTGTAACTGATGCTTTAGATTTCTTACCTACACATCTGAAATATTCTGCACCAACCCATGAAATTCCTCAGCTGTGAGTAGGTGGCACATCTTCATGCTGGGAGCTTCCTGCAATTTTCAAAAAACTCTGCAAACTGTTGCAGTGCATGTATTTCGTTTGTACAAAATGATCACTATCGTATTTCTCCTAAGTTGCAAGGAACAAAAATTCAGTCTGTGTGGCCTTGATGAGCAAAAACTACAACATTCACCTGTCTAGAACACTCAGAAAGTTTCAGTCATCTTGTGGTGGCTGGTTTGTGAAAATATCCAAACCTGGCACTGAGAGTGCTGAAAAAGATTCAGTTAAGGTGTTTTCACCTGAATATCTCATGTAACTAGTGTCTCTGTAGTACCTCTACCTACTTGGAAGAATTGCTAAAAGCAAAGTCTTGGGGATGATGCTTGTGGACAGTAATTATTCTGGGTGTCTTCATGTCGGTGGCTGCTGTTGGCTCTGGAATGTTGAAAAGGAAACAGGGCTGCTAGAAGGGGGACACGATGTTGTAAAATCAGAAAGGGCATGTTTACTGGGAAAAACTTGATAAAGGTCTAGTGGCTGATTTGTTTGTTGTTGTCTTTTTCTCTCTTAAAATGTCTTACTTTGAAACATGGAGAATAAGCTTGGGTTAAAAGAGATTTAGTACAGTTGCAAAACTTGTCAGTTGCAGTTTAGAGATGAAGTAGTGGTTCCAGTCTGATAATGATTTGTTGTGTGACTGCAAGTTTCTGAACCTTATCTTTTACTGTTGTCTGGTTGAGAACAAAGTTTAAGCCCTGTGTAGTAGAGCAGAAGAATTAACATTGCACAACTTTAAAAGTAAGATAAATATTTCAGGTTGTTCAGGTGCTTTCTACAGCTTGGAGGAGCCATGAGTGGTACCACATAAAGAAAAAAATATACCCCTGGTATATTATATTTCCTGGTCCTTCTGTGATTCACGAACTCTTACAGCATTGAGAGAGGACTCTGTAGTATATAAATAAGAATCTGCTTGATAGAAATGTTGCAGATAATTCTTGTTGAGGAAATTAAAAGGGGATATCACAAATTATAAGAACATGATGTTTCTAAGATTAAGAGGCTTGATTGATTTTTTTACATTGTCAGTAGTGTAACTAAGCCATGGTTTAAACCTGTTTACCTGGCATTTATTTATTCATTTATTTATAGAGCAGTGTGTTGGGTTGCACCTTTCTCTTTCTCCCCTTTCCCCATCTCCCACACTCACTGTCCCTGTATAAAAACTGTATAATAAAGATCCTTCTCATTTATTTATAAATAGCATAAAAAATAAATACTCATCTCAGGTAAGAATTAAAAGACTACTTTTATTCATGTAGCTTCTGTAACTACTTTTTAAGGTATTTCTTTTAGTGTGTTGTTTAATGTGTACTTCTGTAGCTGATTATATCACAATACTTTGATGAGGGACTTAATTCATGAAAGATTTAAAGTTTTTTTTGTCTGCACTCTGGCCACTGGAGTTCGGACATTCACAGTTTTAGATTCCGGGACATTCTAGTGCTCAGTAACCATATGCACATACACAAAAAGGTGTTCATTTTGTAACCTATGATTATTTGAAATGTTTTTGGAATGTATCGTGGTTTTCTTGGGAGACACAGATGATTCTCAAGTCCTTAGTTAGTTGATGTGTCATACAAGGTTGGTGTGCTTCAGCTGTTGACTTTTAAATTGGCTGTTCAGGACTGAGACTGTGACTGACAAGCTGTCTTCAGTTTTATGTCTCAGATTATAAGTAACTCTTCTCCATGAGCAACTGATAGCCTGTGCTGTGCTGCCACTGCTGTGCATGCAGCTGGATTGCTCTTCATTTCTCTGATGGAGGGGAGAAGGAAAACTATTACTTCCATCATGAAAAAATAAGCTCTGGAAGGGCTTCCATTGCATCAGACTGCAAGGTAACTCAAGTATACTCAAGCATACCTTGGTTAATGAAAGGTGACAAAAAATTTGAAGGTGATGCGGGTTGTGCCCTGTGCTTTTTGACAGGCCAGTTGCTGTACTCAAAATTTATCAGTGTTCTGCGTAAGGCATTTGGTGTCCAAACAGTATTCCACTTAAGGTTAGCTTTTCAACTGTAATTGTTCATTCTGTGAAGACACCTGCTTCCTTTTGCTTTTGGTAGTGGGTGACTTTTGCATGTTCTGTGGTAAAACCAAGAGCAGAGAATTGGTCACCTCTGGTACTTAGGCTTATGAACTGTATTCCTCTTCATTAAGGTTCATTTTGCTGTAATCTTTATAAATACACTTACCCTGGTGGGCTTTCTGTAGAAGTGGAGGTTAGTTTATTCATGATGTAATTGTCTCAGTATCCATCATTTCAAGTAACCCTGTTGAGATGTCACTTGTTGGTCATGATGATAAACCCACGATACCTGCTTTTCCAGACTTCAAAACTAGCTGTTCTAGAGACCTACACAGTTACAGGTTTTATGATACAAAAGATATGAAAGAGGTATATAACATTTTTTTCCAATTTCAGCCCCTCCTAATATGCTCTCAGTGCTTGGGGTCCAGCCTGTTCTAGTCTTGATGTCATAGCCACCAAGGAGCTTTGCTGAAACATGGAGCTCACCAAGTTTTGAGAGTGGGGGTGGGACAGGTAAGTGGTGTTTCTTACTTTATATGACGCTCTTTTGCAGTTTTAAAAATACACACTGATGTTCATACTGGAGGTCTACGATTCCTTTCCCTTGTATTATTAACCAGTTCTTAAAAAAACAAAAACTTGCAAAACTGCGCCATAGAGTGAGTAAACACTATTTCCTTCCATTCTCTACCCCCCTTTCTCAATGGCGTGTTCTCTTTGCCGGCAAGATCCTATGGTGTTTTTCATTTCCAGGACAGAGACTGTTGTTAGGCTCGCTTCATAGTTGTTGAGACTATGGTCTTTTAATTTAGAGAAACTGGAGAGTGAAAAGGGAAGATCTGACATCTATTAAAATCATTCTTGTGCCTAGTAGGACAGCGATCACATGGTGTTACTGGTAAATCAGCTTCTGTAATTACAGAAATTACATCCCTGGCAGTCCTGCACCCTCTTCATTAACTAAAGGATTGAAGACATTTAGGTGTATCTATGTGCTTTATTAGATGTATAAGATAATAAGCTGGTGTATTATAATGGTGGTTTTACAGAGAATTGCTTGCTCTCGGCAGAACCCGAGGGATGTAAATGTGAATTGTGTGTAGGTGTTCTTGCGGAAGAGTGGTGTCAGTGCATATAGGCAGTTTTGCCCAAATGTGTGGGGATGGGGATATCTCCTGCAGGTCAGCTGTTGTGCAGCAGTTAGCTCAGGAATCACTCTGGAGATTTACTTTACAGCAAAACTTTCCTTGCACTAAAATGTAAACGAATGCCACCTGCTGTGGGAAATGACTTCAGGAAAGAAGTTTGCCTTTCATGCATGTGAACAATTTCTGAGTTTAACTTCATAGAAGAAGATGATTTTTGATGTGTGCAGAAATTCCAGAGGTGGTTGGGAGGATCTTGCTGCTATTTCAGCGCATTGTCTCAAACAGAAATAGCTCATTGATTGCGAGTGAAGGCATGTGTGGGAAGACAGCGTGAGGTAAAGGAGATTGGAACACTTTTAAACTGTGAAGTGTTCTGGTGTGGTAGCAGGAAGGGAGTACACATTGGAAACTGTAATTTTCAGTTTGCTGGTAGTATTTTATGAAATTTAGGCTTTCTGAGATGAAATATTAAAAAATGGAGATGGGAAATAGGATGGAAATTATGCCCTTTCTTTAGCTTAGGTTTTGCTGAATTTCATGGATTTTTGTATTTATGTTTTGAGAAAAGAATGGTTTTCATAATTTATGTGTAATCTCAGGCATGAAGTGTCTGATAACTGAAAATTGTCTGTTCTTCATAGTATAATTTATGCTTAACACTTTATTAAGTGACTTTTTGAAGGACAAGGGTTTATTTGAAAGTTAATTCACAAATACTTAATAGTGCTTTTTTGTGCATGTGTGATCTTCCTTCACTCGGGGGCTTTCTTCTTTTTGAAACTCAGAAAGGACTCATTGGGTGTATGACCTGGCTTAATTTCTCTTCATGAAGCATATGAAATCCTAGGAGCATCTGCTCAGATCTGAAGAAGAGTGAATGAATATTCTTTTTGTTCGGCATCTGGATAGCTTAAGGATTGTGAATGTATGAATTTACATGCATAGGGAAAAATGTAGCTAGGTTGTATAATTACAGTGATTGTTTTTGTTTCCTCGGAGTAGCCACCACTTACTGCATATTGGCCACGTAAGGAGTTTGTTGGGTGGGATACCACTCTGTTCCGTCTTCATTCTGCTGAATTTAATGAGGCCAGAGTTGTGCTGGGACCTACACAGTTCAGATAATGGTGTTTGTTTAAAAACACAATTTATTTAATGGAATTTGGGAGGGTGGAAGATAGTATGGGAAATGTTCTGTTACTGTGTTTAAAATAAGAGTTGTAAAATCCAGTGCTACAGTATATTTGTGGAGAGCTGGAAAAGGATTGCATACTGAACTTCTGCAAGTTATTCCCGGAGCACTGCATCAGCAGGGAAGGCTTCCTCAGTGCCCGGTGTTCAGAAGTGCCCTGTGCAAACCACAGCTGCTTGCAAGGCTGGGCACGGGTGCGAGGGCTGCCCTCCACTGCTGGAGGTGGGGCACAGAGCTGTACTGAGTGTTCAGCCCAGTTCCCCCTGCTGGGTCTTTCCTGCTAGGACTGGCGAGTGTGTACTGGGTCTCTTCCTCCTTTCACCTTCTGTTTCAAAACAAGTAGTTTGATAATACTTGGTGCTTTTTTTTTTTTTTTTTTTGCGTAGAAGCACACCCATCATGCCTCTGATGTATTTAACTGACAAATTCCCCCCTCCTCCCAGTGATGATTCTGAGATATTTTTGTGATGCTAATTTGAATATACCTCCACGTTTTACGGAAGAGGCCAAAATTTTCTTTCACAGGAGGAGTGGAAGATGGGGATTCCACAGTACAGCTGGGTATAAACAAGCATCTTATTGATACGTTTGACAGATGAGATTGGTTTTACATCAGATCAAAATAGCAGTGTTTTTAAATGTACTGCTAATCATGGAGAACTTCCATGTTCTTTAAAATAAATGGTCGTATGCCCTCATTTTTTTTTGTTTGTTTGTTTTATTTGCATAAATAAGTAATGCCTCTACTGTAACTGTATGTTAGCTGTAATGTCTAATAGGTTAAATATTAGAATAGAAATAGAATAGAATGGAACGGCTGGATAGCAGGTAGACCAATGTCATTGTATTCTTTCATTACAGTTTTAAGTTGTTTTCATGCAATCAGTTGTTCTAAACATGTATGACTGTTGAAATATGAAAGTCAGACTGTGCTTGATCTTCCAGAGTGAATTTCAAAAAGCTTCCAGTGAGGCCTGGCTTTCTCATCTCTTTTTGTTTGTGTTTCGAAACAGTCACACCAATAGCTCCTGAAATTATGACCAGAAACCATTATTTTTTATCACTATACTGTTGGGTTACATTAGAAGAAAAGTATGGCATCAAAGCAAGAGTAAACAAATGCCTTGTAGGGTAGTAGCTCATACCAGCCTATTTTGGATTGATAAGTGGTACCATGTGGAGATCCTGGGTTGAGTTGTGAAGGCAGTACAGCTGCATTGGTATGGTATGCCCTTGGCAATGAAGTACTTCCACGATTCTGCATTTTTCTTGCATAAGCATAAACCAGGCAACTTGGGTTTCTAGGACTGTGGTTTGGAGATGGACAAAACAGTGTGTGACATTGCTGACTTCCTAAGAAGCAGCTTATCATTCAGGCAGCTTTGTAAAAAATTGCTTTGGATCTCACGCAAAGATATCTTTTACAAGCAAGTGCTGTTTCTGTATAAAATTAAGGGAAGAATAGGGGAAGGCTGATTTCTGTTTTATTAATTTTCTAGTTATTAAGACTGTAAAGATGATGGGGAGCTAAGTGTTACTGTTTCTCCCAGTCAATACACGTCTTTAACATGCTGGCTGCTGTTAAATTAACTGTGTGAAAAGTAGCTGAACTGACAGGATTTTGATTGCTGCCAACCAGAATGCCCAATGAGTGGTGTGTGTAATAGAAGCAGTTATTTTGATTTGGTTTTCAGTATTTAGCCTTTTCGTAACAGTGGGGAGATAGCATCTCACCTCATTCCTGATGTTAGGAACCTTCACCACGTCTTTGGTTTAGTTCTGCTGGAGACATCTCTAACATTCTATAGATGATATGGGTGTAAGGCTGAGTATTATAAGTACCAAATACATGAACATTTGAAGTGAGAGTATTATTGTATGGTTTAGGGGGAAGGACGTTGGACAAGGGAGAAGGTAGAGAATCATAGACAAAATGATGATGTCATGGAAGACAAATGAAAGGTAATGCAAGGTGTATCGTAACTGGGAATGAAACTGTCGGTAGCAGTGGTGAAAGCAGACAAATAGTGCTAATTTGTTTGAAAGAGGAATTAGAAAATTCATGCTGCTATGATTAAATACAGTATACAACTGTGTGTTCTCTTTCAACTGCAGGAGGCATGGTTTAGAAGAAATTTATGTTACACTTGGATGCCTTTTGATATTGTCAAATAAACAAATGGTATTGTTTTGCATTTGTAGGAAGATGAAAAATTTCTGACAGACTTGTTTGCACAACTAACAGATGAAGCCACAGATGAGGAGAAAAGACAGGAATTGGTAAGAAATCCCTAAAATATACATGAAATGGACAGCTACTGCAGAGTATTAAATGCACCTGTTTTTTTTTAATTACTGACTAGCGTGGTGTTCTTGTGTTTCAGGTAAATTTTCTGAAAGAGTTTTGTGCATTCTCTCAAACACTGCAACCTCAAAACAGAGATGCTTTTTTCAAAACCTTGTCAAACATGGGCATACTGCCAGCACTAGAAGTCATATTGGTAAGTCAGCTCAGTTTTCTCTGTGGTAACAATTGTCGTATGCCCTCATTTTTTTTTGTTTATTTTGTTCTTTTAAAATAAGTATGTCAGGCTTCAATCGTGTGGGTTTCTGAAGTGTTTGCTCCGTTTATTTTGTCTCAGCTTGAAATTCAGCACCTTGCAATTATTTTGTAAAACTTGAAAAGCAGTTACAATGTGACACAGGTAAGCGCCCTAGGATTCCTGTATTTTTCTATTTTTTTTCCATTCACATTGTCATCTTTATGAGCTCCTTGGTGTACAAGCAAGAAAGAAATTAAGGAAGTAGACCAAAGGACAGCAAAACCACAAAATGTTTTACCCAGTAGCTGTCAAATATATAAGAAAAAGATTAGAGTCAATTCAGTTTAGAATACAGTTTTAGTAATAGCTAGGTATGAATGCTTGTGAATAATAAGGCTATGCGGTTTCTGATTTTCATCTTTTGAAACCTTTATTTTAAGGAAAAAATGATTATATCTGATCTTCCAGGGTATGGATGATGCACAAGTACGAAGTGCAGCCACAGATATATTCTCCTATTTGGTTGAATACAACCCATCCATGGTACGAGAGTTTGTCATGCAGGAAGCTCAGCAGAATGATGATGTAAGTAGAGGTTCGCCGTAAATGCATGTTTGTGTTTTTTACTGAGGTTTACATTTCCTGGAGATCCTTGGTAACTGGTTAATGCAGAAGTGTTTCAGCACATTTTTGTACAGAGATTTGCTTATGTTTCCCTGGAGAGCCTTGGTGACTGATTAACACAGAACACTGGCACACAACTAGTAGTAAAAAAGGTAGTTCCAAGTGATATTCAGTAGAGAAAAATGTTGTCTTGCCATTTCTACAGAGGAGGTAGTTAATTTTTTTTAAATCTACCAAGAGCATGGCGGAAGACAGGACGCTTCTCATGCTGTTCCCTTCTGTACTCGAAGAGAAAAAACAGGGTAGCTGGGGCCTTAGCTGCTGAAAGTGCAACCAGAATGCTGAGAATACGGGGATTGGTTCCAGCCACTTGTGTTGGATGACTGTATGTTTTTATGAGGGACAGCAGTAACTATAGTATGGGCATTGCTAAGTATAAATATTATTTGCTGTTCTTACATGTTATTCTGGTTTTCTGCCAACTCACATAAGGGTTATTTCCAGGTGAAAATTATTTCATCATGTTTCATAGCACAGCAACATTTAGAGTGGTATTTTTGTGGAAATATAACACTAGTATGTATTAAGATTTAAACTTGTGAACTGTGAAAACACTCCCAAAATCAGTTGAATTTTCAAACTGTTAATTATCTGTCTTTCTACTTGATTTCTGGAGCTTCCCTTCAGAGTAAATTCTAAAGATTCTTAAGTTCAGAACCATTTTTAGTTGCTTTGAAAGATTATTTGCTACTTGCCGTCTTAATATGGAACAACAGCCCAAAATGTGTCGCTGGAATACAAAGTTAACTTGTTTTTCCTGGGGTTTCTCTTTTTGGTGGGGAGTGGCATTAGAACTGATAGTTAAGTTTGATTTTTTTTTGTTTGTTTCTTTTTTTTTCCTGTTAGGATATACTACTCATTAACCTCATAATAGAACACATGATTTGTGACACAGATCCAGAACTTGGAGGGGCAGTGCTACTAATGGGTTTGCTTCGTACCTTAGTTGATCCAGAAAATATGCTTGCCACTGCCAATGTAAGTAAACACCTCCAAATAAAATTACAGTTGGATGTTTGGTGATATGTTTCCTACATAACATTTTATTTTATTCTAATTCTGTAGAAAACAGAAAAGACAGAGTTCTTGGGTTTCTTCTACAAACACTGTATGCATGTTCTGACAGCCCCCTTATTGGCCAATACTACAGAGGACAAGCCTAGCAAAGGTAATGCTGCTCTGGTTGTTGGGTACATCGAGGACTGTTGAATTTAGAAAGACCCTTGATGTTCAGAGTAAATATCAAAGGATATACTTTGTCTTCTAAGAGTACCTGAGACTTTGGTATATAATTTAAAGTATAACATTTGCACATTAACTAGTCATTTGAATACTCTGTAAGTATAAAATTCAGCAAAGAATCCTGTTTTGTGAGTGAACAGCAATTGCTTAAGCTTCAGCAAAGGATATATGCGAATAATATTTGTATTATTTGAGTAACTCATGAGACTGTTCTGTGACATAGACTTGAAAAGGTGTAGATGTTTTTTTTTGAAGTCAGAGATTACCAGAGGGGGTCCAAAAGCACTACAGAGAACGTGTGCTGCAGTACTTTATGGAAAGTAAAGGTGTTGGTTCGACATCCAAGGGAGACCGCCGTGGAGTAGTAAAGTGCCCATGCTTGCAGGCTGCTAGCAGCAGTACTGCTTATTAATATTAAAGCACATCCAAAATGGATGCAAAAGGATGTGCATAAATTAAAAAGGCATGTTCTCTGAACTTCTTAATTAACTGTAGACTCCCAAGGAATTAGTTTAATTGATGTGTTGTATCTTAGCTCACTTCCAGATGCTTTTGAAATGAGATTTTTTACTGTTTGAA
This sequence comes from Odontophorus gujanensis, assembly GCA_013399175.1. Classification (NCBI taxonomy): domain Eukaryota; kingdom Metazoa; phylum Chordata; class Aves; order Galliformes; family Odontophoridae; genus Odontophorus; species Odontophorus gujanensis. The sequence goes on along the minus strand of VXAB01007349.1, from coordinate 462,887 downwards.
ACACTTGTGTTCTGCAGTGGTCAGTAATCTAGTAATATTCTTAGAAAGGTAGTACTACCTTTTAAAAATGATTGAATCCAATGTGTTTAATTCGTTGTTTCTGTCTACTTAAAACAGAATTTGAGTTACCTTTTTAGTACACTGTTGTGACTGTGTCCTAGAAATCTTAAAAAGAGGCTCTTTTTCTTCCATGCTACTTTTAAGAGGATTTCCTACCAGAACTGTACAAATAGAAAATATCCAGTTTGTTACAGGCTAGTTCCATTTGTATTTTAAAGGCTAAACATACCTTCCATCATATTCCCTATAGTATCTATGGGAAAATACAAGAATTTGCAAATGTTTTCCAGACTGTGGTTGTATATATGAAATAAATTTCTGAAGGTGACATCCTACGTAAGTTTGATCGGTTTTGGTTTGGTTTTGTTACAGATGATTTTCAGACAGCCCAACTCTTGGCATTAATACTGGAATTGCTAACTTTCTGCGTAGAACATCATACTTACCACATAAAGAACTACATCATCAACAAAGATATCCTGCGAAGGGTACTCGTTCTCATGGCCTCGAAGCATGCTTTCTTGGCATTGTGTAAGTTTGAATGCTGAAGAATAAACTAGTGTTCTGTGAATGTAAATTCTGCATATCTTCATTCTTCTGGAAGAAGACTTCATAGATGAGACAGTTTGTGACTAATCATAGAAATCCTGCTGTTTTCCTCTGTGTTTCTTACACAGATTTACAGATATCAGAATTAGTAAATAATTTTGCATTTATAGAGGTCTTTTCTAAGAAGCACAAGGATTTGATAAACCTTAATGTAGAGATTAACTGAAAACATTATCAAATCTCCAGGTATCCTTAGAGAACTATTATAAGTTTTGATATGTTTAGAGTAGAATGAGATACTTTGTTAAAGACACAGTTACATGGCTGCTTTAAACAATAAGTTCGGTACTGCTGTTCAGGTGCTAGTAGATTCCTGACTGTGTTGCTAACTGTGTGCAGCACAGTAATAGCAAACTTGTGTGACTTAATTGCAGAAGTAAGAAGGAGATTTTCCAAGATTCAGTTGTGCGCATAGTTGATTTAAGGCTTTGTTTTGTTTTGAGAGTACCATACATTAAGAAGTGCGTTTTCAGTTTGTAACAAAATCATCTGAGCCCTCCAGATCATAATTTGAGCCTCAAATTTTGTTTTAAATCCTTTCAATAATTTTGTTTGAGTTACACCTGGTTGCTACTCAGAGTGTGTACTACCTTACAGCAGAGTGGTATTTTTACTTGTATTTATGTGTGGGTATTCAGGTACTCATGTGTGCTTTAGAGTTTCAGAAAGAGCTTTACAGTGGATGTCAGTTAAAGACAATGTCTTTTACCAATTTTAAAAAGAGATAATTTGTGTCTTAATCAAACAGGACTTACTTAAATGTGATCAAACTTCTTTCTGAATAATAGTGAAGTTAAGCAAATTTCTCAGATCTATTCACTGAGAAAATATTTTACCTTTATTGTAAGATGTTTCAAAAATCAAAACCACACCTCTATGTTAGTAGTGATGAAGTTAAACAGTAGTAATTATTTCTTGAATGAACAGAGGTGGTTTGTCTTGTAGAATCGCACTGCAGGAATTATTTATGATGTAGTAGACAATGTTCAGCAGTGTGGTCAAGACTGTTGAGAAGCAGACAGTATCTGAATATGTTTCCTGGTCCTCATAATGCAGTGCTGTTATAAATGCTGACATTGCAAACTTCCCTAACTGTTACTGAGTAATTTCTGGATTGTTTTTTCTTCTGAATGTATTGTTAGAAACATAACCTTTAATAACATTTCTGTTTCAGGTGCCCTTCGTTTCAAGAGAAAAATAATTGGACTAAAGGATGAATTCTACAACCGCTACATAATGAAAAGTTTTTTGTTTGAACCTGTGGTCAAAGCATTTCTGAATAATGGTTCCCGTTATAATCTGATGAACTCTGCCATAATAGAGATGTTTGAGTTCATCAGAGTGGTGAGTGCTGTTATATGCTGACAATAATTACTGTTTGCTTCACCTTCTAGCTTAAGCAGACCTTTTGTTTGTGCACTACGTTCTGCTGTCGTGCTATGGCATGATATGTCTGTATGACACTGTATTTAAATGAACTATCTTTTGTGTTTTCTGTGTTACGTAATTGTTCTTGAATATGTGTAACTATATCTGTAGTGTGGTTTTCGCATAAAGTCATTTTTGCATAAGCTAATAATTATGTTTTCTATTGAATATTTAAAAAATGTCTCCATTGTTTTTTATATTACATTAAGAAATAAATTCACTTGAAGCAAAATAAGTCACTTTATGGTTGTTCCATTCTATAGGAAGATATAAAATCTTTAACAGCTCACGTGATTGAAAACTATTGGAAAGCACTGGAAGATGTAGATTACGTGCAGACATTCAAAGGACTGAAACTACGATTTGAGCAACAAAGAGAAAGACAAGATAATCCAAAACTTGATAGGTAACATGCATGAAATTATTTTACTATATATTCTGTTAGGGGAATAGTGATGGATTTTTCTGCAATAGCAGAATGAGTAAATAATTCTGACTCTTGATTGTATCTCATCTGCTTTCAAATTTAATTGATTAATAGTGTGATTTCCAGATATTTTGCTTCGAACTCTTGATTAGGTAACATCTGATGAAGAAAGTCTCATTCCTGGGAAGAAATAATGCTGTTCATCCATTTCAGCTTCAAGAAATGTATATTTGTACCCCAGCCAGCCCAGCTTTTATCTTATTCCTGCATGTTACATGTGGCTTTGCAAGACTTGTCACAGTCAATGTCCTAAATGAAATAAACAGAAGTGAAAATGCAAAAATAACAATAATTTATCTATACATTTTAACAAAGAACAGTTCTGTCAGTAAGGGGGCCAACATTTATGTTGACGTGTGCCACAGAACTATTCAGAAAACTGCCACTTAAGTAATAGTTTTCCAATAGGAGCAGAACTTTAATATAAATGCAGTTTAAAATGTTGTATATCTTAAAGATCCACTTATAGTGTTGACAAACTGCTTATTCAAAATCAGATTTATTTTTAAAAATAGTTCTAGAATTCTACTGCCTCTCCTAGGGAAAAAGATGGTGGAGCAAAGATAGACCAACACTTAAGAATAAATAATCAAAAGGAGAGGTAAAAGTAGCATTTTGTATCCAAGGCCTTTAAGAGTAGAAAATACTGATATCAAACAAAAATCATGGATGTGGCAGGAAGAGATGACTGTCTTGTTAACATATCTATTTTTTTTAATAGACCTGACCTTAAATACTGATGGCTTATATTATGTGCAATGAGAAAAAAATCTGTAGTTTCTAAACTTCTTTTTACAACTTCTTTATTTACCACTGCAAATTACTACAACAAATCTGAATGCAATACCTAAGAGACAGTAATTTGAAATAACATCTAATTGTGCTGTTAGTAAACTACAGAATTTTGTACAGTTAGTCTGAATGCACTGTTATCGGAGCTGCACTTTATTTAATGCTTCAGAAGAAATCTATTTAATGTTATTTGCATTCAAAATACAAATGAGGTTGCACATTTGCGAATGATTTGCTGTACTAAAGATACTGACTGCAGTATTTGCATCCATAAAATGTCCATGTAAATGTCAAGTACAAGTTTTCTTACTCATACGAACTGATTGTTGAATGAAAGCTTTTAAAACTTTCTGTTCTGCAGCATGCGCTCCATTTTGAGAAACCATAGGTACAGGAGGGATGCAAGAACCCTGGAGGATGAGGAGGAAATGTGGTTTAATACTGATGAAGATGATATGGAAGATGGAGAGGCAGTGGTGCCCCCTTCTGACAAAACTAAAAATGATGAAGATATTATGGACCCTATAAGTAAATTCATGGAGAGGAAAAAATGTAAGTGATGGGAAGTAATACTTACTGAGAAAACATAATTTGTATTCTTCAGTCGTACTGCAGTGAGGATTTTTATATTGTGTTTAACTGAAGGTCACAGATTTAAAAATTCTTACACTTAACTGAGGAACAACGGCTTCAAAAAAAATTTCATCTTCTGCAGAGGCAAAATACAAAAGTGTTTATTTCTTAAAGCATCTAAATGATGACCTTTGCTAATAGTCATAGATTCATAGATTCATAGATACATTAGGTTGGAAAGGACCTACAAGATCATCTAGTCCAACCATCCTCCTATCACCATCCCTACCCACTAAACTACTAAATCAAATCCCTTAGCACCTCATCTAAACGCTTCTTGAACAGCGTTAGGGATGGAGCCTCAACCACCTCCCTAGGCAGGCCATTCCAGTGCCTGACCACTCTTTCAGAGAAAAAATTTTTCCTCAAATCTAATCTAAATCTTCCCTGGTGCAACTTGTGACCATTCCCTCTCGTCCTGTCATTAGCTATCTGGGAGAAGAGGCTGACCCCCTCCGCACCACAACCCCCCTTTAGGAAGTGGTCGAGTGCAATAAGGTCTCCTCTGAGCCTCCTTTTCTCCAGACTAAACAATCCCAGCTCCCTCAGCCGCTCCTCATAAGACTTGTGCTCCAGACCCCTCACCAGTTTTGTTGCCCTTCTCTGAACACGCTCCAGGGCCTCAATGTCTTTCTTGTAGTGAGGGGCCCAAAACTGAACACAGTACTCGAGGTGCGGCCGCACCAGAGCTGAGTACAGGGGGATGATCACCTCCCTGCTCCTGCTGGCTACACTATTTCTAATACAGGCCAGGATGCCGTTGGCCTTCTTGGCCACCTGGGCACACTGCCGGCTCATGTTAAGCCGAGCATCAACCAACACCCCCAGGTCCTTTTCCTCTATGCAGTCTTCAAGCCACTCTGCCCCAAGCCTATAGCATTGCATGGGGTTATTGTGGCCAAAGTGCAGGACCCGGCACTTGGCCTTATTGAACCTCATCCCATTGATCTCAGCCCAGCTATTCAGCCTATCCAAATCCCTCTGAAGGGCCTCCCTACCCTCAGGCAGATCAACACATCCTCCCAGCTTGGTGTCATCTGCAAACTTACTGAGGGTACACTCAATCCCCTCATCTAGGTCATCAATAAAGATATTAAACAAGATGGGCCCCAATACCGACCCCTGGGGGACACCACTCGTAACAGGACGCCAGCTGGACTTAACTCCATTAACCACTACCCGCTGGGCACGGCCCTCTAGCCAGTTCCCCACCCAGAGGAGAGTGAACCTGTCCACACCACGGGCTGCCAGTTTCCCCAGGAGAATACTGTGGGAGACCGTGTCAAAGGCCTTGCTGAAGTCCAGGTAGACTACATCAACAGCCTTTCCCTCATCTACCAGTCTGGTCACCCAGTCATAGAAGGAGATGAGGTTGGACAAGCACGACCTGCCCTTTGTGAACCTGTACTGGCTGGATCTGATCCCCTGGTTGCCGTGCACGTGCCGAGTGATCTCCCTCAAGATCATCTGCTCCATAACTTTCCCTGACACTGAGGTCAGGCTGACAGGCCTGTAGTTCCCCGGATCTTCCTTACGGCCTTTCTTGTAGATGGGAGTCACATCAGCCAGCCTCCAATCTTGTGGGACCTCTCCAGATAACCAGGAATGCTGATAGATGGTAGAAAACGGCTTGGCAATCACCTCTGCCAGCTCCCTCAGCACCCTTGGGTGGATTCCATCTGTTCCCATGGACTTGTGGCAGTTCAGATGGAGGAGCAGGTCTCTGACCATCTCTGCTTGGATCACAGCAGGTGTATTACACCCTCGATCCCAGTCAGGCATTCCCAAGTTCTATTTAGGCTTATTATTCAACATTTTCCATGTTCCTTGTGATGTGTTTGGTAGAATAAGGGTTCATTCCTGGGCAGTGACAGCAGCAGCTAGGTGTAGTATAGTAGTAGGAAGAAAATCTGTTATCACTCTTCAAGTTGTGCATAAAGCATTTTCCCACACAGTAAAATGATTGTTGTTAAATGTTGTGTTTGATAATGTTGCGTTGGTTTTTGTTTTTATGTTTTCTGTGCAGTAAAAGAGAGCGAAGAAAAGGAAGTTCTTCTGAAAACTAACCTTTCAGGTCGTCAGAGCCCAAGTTTCAAGCTTTCTTTTTCCAGCGGGACAAAATCTAGTCTTACCAGTCAGTCATCTTCAAGTAATCTGCCTGGATCCCCAGGTTCTCCCGGATCTCCAGGATCCCCTGGATCTCCGGGGTCTGTTTCTAAAAGCACATCTCAGATGGCAGCTATTACAACTAAGGTAATTTGGAACAGGAGGAGGCTGACTTCATTGTCATAGACCAGGAATTTTCTTTAGCGTGTTTCTGAAGTTGGTGGGAATTCTGACATACTAAGCAGTCATTGTGTGGTTTGTGCATGCTTTTTGTCTGACATTCAGCATTTTTGAGATCTAGTATATATAAAAATTAAAAAATATAAGCTTTATTTATGCCCAAACACTCATGTAATTTTTATACCATGTCTCTCAGATGGTATAATTCCTTATAAATAAATATGGGATCAAGTCTTTACATGTGGAACATATGCATACAGTATTAGCTTCAAATTTTCAATGGTGATAGAACAGAAAATGTTCAGGTCACGCTGAACATGCGGTGCACTGAATAAACAGTAATAAATTCAAACAGTAATTCTTTTTTTTTTCAGTGTAACTTGCATTGCTCATAAAGGTACTGCATTCACAAACTACAAACATTGAAATTAAGTTTTTCAGTAATTATTTGATCCTCTTACTTTATGCGTTGTATATTCAGTGTTAGCTACACATGGTGCCACAAAATGTGTGCAGTTTAATAGATGCACAATTGAGCATGTGCAATTTGGTACAGACAGTTGGCTGAAATTTTCTGTTTTAAATACCCATCATCTGTGTAAGTAACGTGGTGCTTAAGTAAAGAACCAGCAATTGTCATCATAGTCAAGTCCCTGTTAGGCTTCAGAAATTGCAACATACAGCAGTTAAAATAAAGACACTTAAACTAGCTTTTGTGAAGACAGACTGTGCTACAAAAGTATCTGAATTGGAAATTCAAACTGAAGGATGCTCTTTATTTATTTCTGAAGTGCTTCCAGTCCACTTGTTGCTGCAGTCAGCTGTGCTTGGTGGAAGAAATTTGCACTTTCACAGACTGAACTGCAGTGTATGTTTAGCAAAACTACGTAAATTTTTGGATTTTCTTTCTGTTTTATCTCTGTCCATAGGGATAGTTAAAACTCTCGTTTGGATTTATTCATTTAAATATTTTTCAGATAGTATAATTTCCATTCATATTTGTTCTGCTTGATTCTACCCGAAACATCATGAATCAGTGTTCTTACGGCAATGTGTTGTGCAAAAATAGTTTTCTGATAGAAACATGAAGTGCAAAATATTTTCTCAATTAAAGTAGTTGTGTCTGTCTTTGTAGGGAGGCCTCGTTGGGCTCGTAGATTATCCTGATGATGATGAAGAGGATGATGAAGATGAGGATAAGGAGGAAACTTTACCTTTGTCAAAGAAAGCAAAGCTTGAGTCATCATAATGGCAACTGCTGAAGAACATTACCATTCGGGGGAAGGATATTTTTTCCATAGAAAACAACCCACAACAAAGCAGCAATCTTTTGTGAATTACTGTGTATAACACAGATCAACCTATACAAATGGATTTCTGCCAATCAAGTGCCAATTGAAAGGAGCAGAAGAAGGGGAAATACTTTGTGTAGGGGAAAGACTTACACCTTTGAGCTCTCCAGCTTGGACCACTTGTTGCCCTTTTCTCAGGGAAGGAAATGGAAAACAAAAACAAAAAAGCCAACAGGGCAGGAGTTTTGTTAGTGGAACTCTGGATTGGCTGGTCAGTTGCTACAATCAGAATATGCTTTCTTGGACCATACATGAGACTTCTGAAGAAAAGGTGGTTTTTGCCATAATTCTTCACTAGTTAAGAATGCCAGCAGTTTCTTTGTATAAAAGAGACCTGCCTTTGAAATCATACATTCTGAACATTTTAGTCAAGCTACAACAGGTTTTAAAAACCTCTATGGGGGAGGGCTGAATATAAAGTTTCCTCTTTTTTTTTTTTTTTTTTAATCTTTTTCCTTTTCCCCTTTAAACTGCA
>VXAB01007349.1:419030-454683 GCA_013399175.1 Odontophorus gujanensis | reverse complement strand
TTTTTTTTTTTTTTTTTAAATCTGTTCCCTTTGCCCTTTAAACTGCAGATTTTTTTTTTTTTTGGAGGTGGGGGATTTGTTTGTCCCTTCTTGATTAAAGATTGAGTGGAATTCTAGATGTGGTCACATTTGTGTCATAATTTTTTTGACCCCCTGAGTGTATGCTTAGTTGTTGAGTATATATTTGGGACCATTAAAATTTTTTGATGTAATATAATCTCACTGTTGTGCTGGTACCTGTTTCACCCTGTGTAATTCTGTTCTGCATCACAGTTCTTAATATGTTTAGGATTTTATGGAAGATGGTATAGTTTATATTGGAAAAAAAAATTCCTTAATCTTACCACAGTGTGCATAAAAGCAATACTATTTTGTGACTAAATATTTTATATTGAATTTTACATCAGCAACTGTCTTGCAAAAAAATTCAGGGAAAATAGGATGGAGTGAAAAAATAGATACCTATAAATATGAAATTAGTATTCCAAAGAGACTTTGAAATTTCTTAACAATGATGGCAGACTAACTCATCAAAATGGAAGATGGATGATTTAGGAATACCAATTTATTGACTCATTTGACTTAACAAAAATAAAAAAAGAAGAAGAATTAAAGCTGAAGGAAAATGGCATTAGTGTGTTTTTGGTTTTGTTTTTAAATCTTCTGACTCCCTTTGGAATACAAGTTTTAGTGAATCAAAGATGGTTGCAAAATAAATGCTTTACAAGGATACCATCTTTAGAACTTTATTATAATAATTAAAATACAGCAATTAAACTTCGGATCTAACTCAATGACTACATTTTTTCCCCTTTTTTCCAAAATCTAAACAGTATTAATTAGTAACTGAAGCTAAGTGTTTGTGCTCCCTTACTGTTTTTACAGATGGCTTGGATTGGATGGCAGTGCTTCCATGAATAAGAGCTTATTCAGATCCCCTGCAAACAAGAGAACCCTTCTCATATATATATATGTATATATATATACTTTCAAGCATTGATTTCCTTTCCAACACTCAGAGCACCAGTGTTGCAAAAATCAGGATGTTACAGGCATTAATGTATCAAATACTGATAGAAGTAAGAGCAGCCGAAGTCCAAATCTGGATAGTAGGTGACCACACTCTAAATCACAGGTTAGCAGTTTGCTTCTGAAAATTGAGTGTTGCATGGAAGATTCCGTGCTAACTACAAATGTCAAAGCTTTTTCTGCTCAGACTTTATTAATATATGTTAGTAATTTCAGATGTAAATGGAAGTATGCATTAGGGAAAAATAAGTAGCTGTCTTTTCCTCAGTTCATATTAAATCACACTCAAAGGTCAAGTTTTTGCAGGGAGTTTGGAATGTGAGAGGGCAGTTCTCAGCAAAGTAGGTCACTAAAATACTGGGTACAATCTGCTGCAGTATAAGGATGCCCATGCTGTTTTAATGAGCTGTCTGAAACATCATTTTTGCAACTTTGGTGTCACAAGGAACAAGGAAACAAGGAAATCTGGAATTTACAAGTTTTCCTAATTAGTCAGAGTTTAAATGTTTCCCAATTTGTCATACTTGACTTGAGCATTAAGCTCTAAAATTTTGTCCATATAGTCATCTTCATGTCCTCAAGGGCAAATCCCAGAAAGTCATTGTTAGGAGTAGTGGTGATAAAGGAACAGTTTTTCTTGATTTTTTTATGTTCTTTCAGTTCCTTCATCTTGTGCTGTATGATGCTGCAGTCTTTTAAATATGTAAGATACTTTCATAGTATTTATAGGATTGTGGATTTTTGGACTTCATTCACTGTATTTAGTAGAAGAAATACTGCCGTTAAATTACCAGTCACAGTCAAAAGAATAATGTAAGTATTTCTGAACTCTTCCTGAAGCTCCAGAGTACTGGTAACACATACAGCTGTGTATCTATTAATGCTGCCTGACTTGCAGTTGGACAGTCAGTTGTCCTCCAGTTTCTTAGTGCTTGTGGCCCGACAGGACGTGTCTACGCTTATGTGATGTACTCATGGAAGTAGAAAGTAGTCAGGAAGTAGGTGAGGTGGGGGCAGCAGTGGGTATGCTCTTGCTCAGTGACTTTCACTTTTTTATTTATGAAAATCTGGAGGTATTTCAGAAAACAAATAATGGGATTGGAAGAAGCAAAGGACATTAAAAAGTGGGTATGAGTTAGGAAGGCATGAAAAATGATGTTGAGAGACAAGGTTTCATTCTAGAACTCTCTCCCTCCCCTCCTCCCTGCCTCAGTCAGTGCTTTTTATTCTTAATACCATTTGCCCACGTTCCAAGAGAACCTGTGTATGTTGTATTAAACATGGCTCAGTCATCTTAATTGTATTTTAACTGTAACCACAGTATGGTTTACAGGATAATACAGAGTATTTTACATTTATTTTACAGGATAAATCATTAGGTTCTTTGAACACGAATTAGATGGAGAGGAAGGAATAATAGTATATTCAACAGCTACTCAAGAATTGTATGAGATAGCTAAGAACATATATCTTTTGTGAAGTAACTAGAAACTTACATGTACTTAATACAGAGGGAGTGTGTTTGTGTGTCCCTGAATGATAAAGTGATGAATGATATAAGTTCAAGCATATACGCATTTACATTTATATTGTACGTGACACAGCACTTGAACCTGGAGACTTTCTCAGGTGTGTTTGTGAAGATGGTTTGCATGTCACTTCCTGACAGCTATGGTTGGCAGCAGCTCCCCCTGTACTCCTACGTTCCTGTCCTAGGGTGAACAGAGCAGTGTCCCCTCTGTGGCTGAGACTTGGTGCCGGTTACTCTCATGAACACTTCCCAGCTTTGAGCCTAGGTTTACTGGGGTACCACACTGAAGATGTTCTCAGCATCTTGAACTTGAAGGCCATCTCCCTACACTGATGAAAATGAATAACTACTTACTGACCACAAGGCTTTCCAGCTCCCTCAGTTCTCTAGCAGAAACATCTGTGGATAGATCTGCTCACCAAGACCTCTTGAACAACTTCCAGCAGAGTTCACTGCTTGTGGATGTGGCTTCTTGTGTTCCTGGGGTAGGTGCTGCTCCAATGAGGTTCTTCTTTATTTTTTTCCTGATGGAGATCAGATTGAGTCATGCTGAGCTATGGAGATATTCTGTTTCAGCTTCTTCCTCTAAGTTTGCTGTACCAGATACTTCCCTCAAGGCTGCATAAGTTTCTCTCATGAACTCCAAACACAGAGTACTTGGACCCCAATGAAGCATACCTCTACACTAATGGAAGTAATTCTGAGATTTCCAGATTTTCTTCTACTGTACAGAGGGTAGCTATTCTCAGGTAACAGTACCTGATGCCAGAAAACAGATTTCCTATATCATAAGTGTGGAAGGATCTGAAAGTTGGAATATCTCACAGTAAGTTGCCTATAAAACATACCTGTCTGTAACACACCCACCTGGTATATGAGCCTGCTTGTCTCCCACTGCCCACGTAGAGAAGTCATGTTCTTGTGGAATTAAGTGTCAGGTTGGTACAGTCCTTTTAACATACCAAGGATTAAACTATCCAGATAATTGCTGCCTGTGTTTCTGCAACTCCACACGTTTAGAAACTTGGAGAATTGGCTGATGAGTTATACTGCTCCTGCAGTTCTATTAGGGATTTAGATTCCCTTCCACCCAACAGAAGTTACTTAGGTTGCCTTGCTAAATTATGTTTCTCAGCATCAGTAAAGCAACCACGGACATTCAGCCCTGCCTTTATCAACCGTTTTACAGCTGCAGAGGCATCCTGGAGCAGTGTTGTCTATGCTCGAGTAGTACCATAGGTCCACTGGCTTGAGGATATTGAGACCCAAGTCAGATGTGAAGGCAGGAGGACAGATGGGTTTCTGCTTCGACTCACACACAGCGTGAAAGTAAAACGGAGCAAAGAAGTTACCAGCAGCTGAAGTTTTTAAGTTGTCCACATTTATGTTCTGCATCTGTTCTTGCTGCTTTCTCTTTCTGGAATACAGAAGAAACTGAGGTTATGCTTCAGAGCAGGCAGGAGGCAGGGCACGTAGGAGCAGCAAAACTTTAAAGCCACTGTTTGTGGTGCCTTAGTTAACCAAAACCAGAGCGTAAGGTCAGTTAGTCATGCGAGGAAGACGTAACTTGCCATGTTCTTGCAGGTGGCTGGCTACCTGGCAACTCTGTGTCTTGATTTGAGATGTCTCTATTTGTAGTCATTAATTGGAGCATAAATTCTTTCTTTTAATATATAAATTGAAATCAGTGAAATTGTTCAAAGGTGAAATGAAACCCAGTTTGACAGCTGAGAAAAATACAGTTTTAAAGAGGAGAGGGGACATTTAGTCTGCTGTATGCCAAGAGTGTTCATGAAAAACATAATACAATCCAGTGGATATTACAAAAAAAAAAAAAAAAAAGCATGTCGAGTGTTGCTGGGAAGTGACTGTGGTAGCTGCTGATATGCAGTGATTTCAGAGCTGTGCCAGAAGTGTCACTGTGTACTGTGACATCTCCCAGAGGTGGAAGGTGCCGATCTCTCACAGGATTTTTCTGAAATGGCTCAATGCAAACAATTCTGTAATTTGGGTTCAGAAATTATTTGGCATGAAGGTGAAATGATGCTTACAAACTGAATCTCTTTACAGACAGACTTGGGGTGATTCGGGCTGAATAACATGGATTTTGGTACTCTGTAAGCAACTTTAAATGGTGTGTATGAAGATGTATCCGGGCTGCCCACCTATGAGGGCTCAGAAGCACTCAGTAGTGAGTTCATCTCTGCTGCTGTTGCTTCTGGAAGTATGTGCATCCTGGAGCCCTTCTGTTATGCTCACGAGTTGTAAGGTGAGCCTAGTCCTTTCTCTTACATTTCAGGTGTATGTTTTATTGGCTGAAGTTTTAGAAATCTGGTTTTAATTTATGCATACCTTAGCAAGGCTTATTTTAAACCTGCTGGTGCTGAGAGGCCGTCTGATAGCGTTCCAGTGGGAGGTTGATGCTGTTATATTGGAGGGTTCAGGACAGTCTTCCACCTTGTGATAAAGTCAGGAACTTGTTAGGTATGTTGTTGATGCCAATAAGGATCCCTGAAGGAAGCTATGATCAGGAATGTGTGGTATTTCATCTCTGTTCAGGACACGTGGGGGTAATTGTAAGCAGCTCCTAATGAACTGATCCACAAAAGTCTCTGCAAACAACAGAAAACATGAGGGGGGAACTTAAAAATGTTTCCAGTACAGATGTTTACAAAAGCAAGGTGAGAATGACCACAGCCCTCACGGTTCAGCTAGCAGAGCCTTTGGTCAGTTTGCTGAATTGAATGGACTCTCTATTTAGACATCCAAAAATCAGGCTTCCTCCTTGCACAGTGAGGTGCCAGACTGCAGCCTCTAGGAGCTGAACTCGTCTTTTAATATGTTTACTTTTCTTGATTACACAGTATCTAATTCTTGTTAATTTTGTAGTAAGAAAGGGCTTTGTTTGCATGAAATTTCCCAACGTTGTTCCCGGTCCCAAGACACAGCTCTCCTTGTAGGATCTCAGATGCACCCAGCCCTGCTGTCTTCGACCCATCCTTGGGCTTTGCTAACCTTTCCTCCGTAGACTATTCCTTGCACGGGAGGCAGGCCGGCCTGCCTGCTTAACAAAGCTGCTGTGAAATACTGGTCGTGCTTGTCAGAGTGCCCCTCTGCTGCCATCTGTTGCACAGCAACAAAACGGAACGGAATACTGGTGGGAAGGTTCGGCCTCCACACCGTGCCACTGCTGTCTGGCTCTGATGTCGTGGGCAAATGTAACAGAACAGGAGGAACAGCTCTTGGAGGCATTACTTTAGGAGCAGCTCTCGTAGTTTTGTTTTGGTTACGCGCAGTTTTGTTTGTGTTTATTTTCATTCACGTTCCTCTAAGTTTCCCTACCAAATGCCGATGACAGCATTTTGGAAGCAGGAACCTGGCCACCTTCCCTTCCTGTTGGCCTCCACCTGCCGCCTGCTTGCCGAGACGCTGCTGGACAAACACGAGGGTCTGTTTGATTCACAACAACGCTGCTTAACGACAGGCCCAGGAGCGGGAGAAGAAAGCAGCCCTCTGCCGCTCACCACGGGTGCGGCTCCCGCCCCGTTCTTCGCTCCCGCTGAGCGCGGCTTTGTTGGCGGCCGCCGGGTCGCTAGGGGATGGCTGCGGGCGCCCAACCCCGACGTTAGCAGCCACCTCGGGGGCCCGGACCCAGCGCTCCTTCTGGGGCCCGAGAGCCGAGCGCTGCGAGGCGATGCACCCTTCGGGGCGGAGGCCGCGCGTGCAGTGCCCGCGGCGGCCGGCGGGGGGGCGGCCGGAGCCGGGCCAGGGGGACCCGGCCCCGAGGTTTGGCTCCGCGAGGCCACGTCTGCCAATGGGAGCGTCCATCCTCTGCTCTTAGCAGCAGAGAGGCAGCCTTACAATTTATTTAATGAAATATGTTCGCGAGACAGGAGATCACAGGGATGCCGGAGTTCAATTACAGTGCCCGTCTAGCCGGGGCACCGGGAAATAATGGATGTTCCTCCTGTGCGTACACGGATGGGGGGTGGAGGTGACCTCCAGAGCCACGAGGGCTGGGGCTGATGGATCCGCTCAGCACAACGCGAGCTTAGTTAAACTGTGCGTACCCAAGTTCCTCAACGGCAGGTTGAGGTCTCAAGAGGGACAAGCCACGGCCGCGCACAGCGCAGCGTGACACCGCGGTGCACACGGCCCTCCCCGAGCACGTGGCGCGGCGCGGGCTTAGCGCGGTTAAAGCGGAGACGGGCAGAGGGCAGCACGCCGCGCTGATGCGCAGAGAGAGCCCGCGTGTGCGAGCAACACATTAATCCTGGGGACGCGTAAAGCCAAGTGCAGTTAAGAAGCAGAAAGAGTAGGTCTGCTACGACCACAGGAGCACATCACATTGTGGGTTTTTTCTTTTCCAACTAAACCAACACAAGCGGTGCGTGCACGCCGCGTCCCCGCCCTGGGGCCGTGCCGGGGGGGGCCGGGGCCGCGCGGCGCTTTGAGCCCCGAACCGCGCAGGTGCACAGCGGGAGCGCGGCGCCACGAGCGCGCCGGGACCGGCACCGGAGCGGCAGCGGCTGTGGCCGCGCGCCGCCTCTCCCTCTCCCGCCCTTGCGGTCGTCCCATTGGTCCGCGCTGTCCGCTGAGGGGCGCCCATTGGCCGCGGGCGCCGCCCGTCACAGCGCGGCAGCGGCTCGGCTCTAATTGCCGGCGCGAGGGCGCGCCCCGCCACAGGTAGTGCGGCGCTCGGAGCGGGCAGCGCTGAGTTGGGCGGTGCCGCCGCGCCGCGTGCGTTCCGGAGCGGCCCCGCTCCGCCCCCTCGGGCCGATGGGCAGCGCGGGGTCGCCGCTGTAGGCGGCCGCTGCCGGGCAGCGGGGCCATGGGCTCGGCGCCTTTGTCTGCTGAGTGAGCCGCCCCGCCCGCCCTGCCACGGCGACATGGACGTGACCATCTCCGAGCTGCTGGAGCTCTTCCTGCAGAGCCCCCTGGTGACCTGGGTGAGTCCCGCGGGGCGGGGGGGCTTGGGTTGCTCCGAAGGGGCCGCTCCAACGCGCCTCCGCCCTTCGTTCCCCGACAGGTGAAAACCTTCGGAGCGCTGGGGGGCGGCGGCGAGGACAAGCTCGGCATGTACATGGAGCTGGCGGACGGCGTGCTGCTCAACAGGATCATGCTGCAGATGTGAGTGGGGCGGCTCCGGGGGTTGGGGGTCCCTGCGGGCTGCGAGCGGCTCCTGCCTCACTGCCGCTGCCGGGCACAAAGGGAAACCGGTCCAGAGCCACGACTTAGAACGTTGGGCTAAATTGCTGCTAAAGCTTACGTATTTTTTAACCACATCCTTTCTTACTGCTCCTCTGCTGCAGGCGGATCCTAGCTGCTTTTATATCTCGGAGATTGCTTTCAAATACTCCGAAATGCCTCCGATGGAGGGCTGGCAGAGAGAAGCCCCTGCCTGGCGTTCAGAATCCCCCCCCCCAGTTCTGTGCTCTGCACACAGTGTGAAATCGGCTGAAGTGCAACCACTGGTCGCTAAAGCTGGGCCAAGCTCAAATGCTTGTGGGAATTTACGCTGCTGTCTTTAAAAGCAGTTATCTTTCGAAAAGAAATCGAGAAAAAGAAACAAACAACCCCCAGCAGTCTGAGGACCTTCCTGTCCCAGCTGGCAGCAGTGTTACCCCGCTGCTCTGGCTGCAGAGGTAACCTAGGCTCCCCCCGCCCCCCTTTTTGGGGTTAGTGCCGTAGTGGCATAAAACAGAGTACAGTGTTAGTTGTGAAGAGGAAATGTTGGAAATGGCATCTTCTAAAAAATAATTACACTTCTAAAAGAGAGCTGTCTGTGCATTAGAGCCCGGGGTGTGAGAGTTCACATCCAGGCTTGTACCTTTTCCAAAACGTGGGGAATATGATTTTGTTCTGTGACTGTTGTGTTTGGCATGGAGAATGCCACCCAAACTCTCGAGGAGCTGTGGCAATTGTGAGTTGGCTGCAGATTTAACTAACGACTACGCGTGAAAGAATTAATTATTTCAAAACAATGAAAGCGAACTTAATGCTCAGCCACTCCCAGTCCTCGTTTCTAAATAGGCTGCAATTATGTGGCGATTGAATGACTGTAGCATTCTTAAGTGAGTGATATATTTGAGAAGTACTTTATCAGTTGACATTCACAATAAAGGAGCTTAAGTATTTTGTAATAGGCCATTGAAATATATGTAAGGAGAGGTAAAACTGTTCAGGTCTGTGGGGCAGCTTAATGTTCTGGGGACAGGGAGAGGGAACAGTAAGATCCCACAGAAATAAGGAATTCATATGTATAGGCTGGCAGCACGCAGTGACACCATTTGGCCTTTTGTTGAATGTTATACGTTGGTGAGAAATGCCCTGCCATGTTTACTTGCCTTAAGCAGTCAGGAAAAGAAGTTTTTCTTCCAGAAACCGTCTCTGCCAGCAGTGTTGCAGGCAGTGTTCCTGGGGGAAGCCCAAGCAGCATGGAGTAGAGAACTATCCCATTATTCACAATAATTCACCCTTTTTATGCAGCCTTGGCAGCATTTCTAGCGATGGCTAAGGGAGCTTGAAACTGAAGACATTTGTACCCAGAGCCTGGAGCTGTTTGACTGAGGAGGGATCACGACTGTATTTACTTATCCTGACCAAGTGAGGTGCCGTCTGTGACATCCACTTTTTCAGACCTAATGTTTAGAAATAGCAGTGCAATTACTGCTTCTCTGTAAACTGAGAGCCTTTCAAGGGGTTTTTCTGCCTCAAAGCTTTCAACATAGAAAAAATGTGTTTTAGAAATACCTGTTCTCATCAGTTCTGCAAGCTTTAGGCCTTAAGGATGATTTTAGTGCTTGGACTGTGATTTCTTCCTGCTGAAATGTTATTAATGAGAGCCTTTGGCGACATCTGATAGAATTTGGTGTGCT
The DNA here is from genome assembly GCA_013399175.1 of Odontophorus gujanensis. Classification (NCBI taxonomy): domain Eukaryota; kingdom Metazoa; phylum Chordata; class Aves; order Galliformes; family Odontophoridae; genus Odontophorus; species Odontophorus gujanensis. The sequence continues at coordinate 445,245 of VXAB01007349.1, read as the reverse complement.
GTGAGTAACCCTTGCCTGAAAACACATGCACAGGGAAGTAGCATAAAATAGAGGAGTTCCTGTTGTGGATAGCTGTCTGCTTACTTGTTAGTTCACTTTTTAGTTCTTCAGATTTAATTCTCTGTTTCTCTACTTATTAGAGCACGAGTTACACAGATGTGTGTGACCTGACATTCAGGCACCAGTGTGGAGCAGCACTTTGCTGCAGAGCAACAGATTTCTTTTGATGAAGGTTCTTAAAAGCAGGATTATTTGTAATTTCTTTATGAAAACTAAAATGCTTCCATCCAGCAGCCAAGCAGTGTTGAAGTTTAGTGTGTGACTGGAATGTCTGGTGTCTCTGCAGAAATCCAGATAGACCTGTTGAGGTGAGACTGCTGAGTGAAAGGAGAGCTGCAGCTTTGTGAGGTGTCCAGTGGGCTGCACTGCTTCTAGCACTCTCTGGTTTCTGTTGTAGTAGATTGGGTTTTGTCCAGATGCTCTCTGCCAACTCAAAACAGGCAAAAATCCCAATTCCTCAATGTTAGGTTTTGTATCAGCAAGATGATAGACATGTCACCAGAGAAATGGGGGACTTCTGTTGTGGTGTTTCAGCAGATAAATCCAGCAGAAGAGACACGTGACTGCATTTGTTTTTCCACTTTTATCTTGAAGACTTTTTTTTTAAGGTTATTTTTGTGTTATTTTTGAGTGGTTTCCTTTTCCTGTGCATACCCCAACCTGCTCATGCACGGAGGACACGTTGACGTTGCACATTTGCAATAGTGAATTGATAGTCTGTATTAAAAATGCTTGTGTTAATCTTCAGAGTGCAACTGTTGTGTCCTGAGCTGCTCTGTTTCTGGCAGACGGGTGAGTGTTGGGTAGATGAACTTGTCCATGGACAGATCTAAGCTTTTTTAGACAGTTGTGTGTTGCTCTCTGCTATGACAGAGACACATGGCACAGCACAGACTGCTCTCACTGTTATGCTGCAGTTGTGGTGTGACATCAGGAGTGTAAGCAAATATTTACACTGTTCAACCTCCTATGGGAAGCTTTATCTGGGAAGTGATGCAGGAGTTCATAGTGCAGGCACATCAGTGCTCTCATTGTTCCTAATCCTTCTGACTGTGCTTTTCTGCTAAAGCGTCAGGAAGCGGAGATGTGTGTCAGGAGTACATCTGATTAAATCATTCGTGTTAAAGCCTCTAAGTTCACAGTGATGGATTTCTCAATTTCAGCAGCTGCCCTAGTGTATGGTTCTGCCAGTCTGACATCTTAAATTTGGCCCACGTGATGGGAACAGCCCAACTGCTGTGCTGCAGCTGTGGCTTGCAGCAAGGAGCACGCGGAGTGGGAGGCTAGTGACACACATCCGTTTAACAAAATCACACTTCAAGGTGCACTTCCTACTGCTGCTTCAGATAATGTAAAACCCATCCAGCAGATTCATCCCTCTGTAAGTAAGAGGAGGAAGATGGATGTTGGGAGAGCTGGGCTAACCCAAGGCTAGTGCACTCTGTGCCTGCCCAGGTGCATGTGCTGTCAAGGCTGTGGATGCTGGGTGAGCCTGGCTGCTGATCTGTTCTGATGTTAATGTTCCTTGGGCCTGCTTTGAGGGCTTCTCCCTTTTTTATCTGGATTATTTGTCCAGTATTGCTCAAATAGGATTGTCTGTTTGAATTTCAGAGGCAAAATGATTTTTTTTCCCTTGTTTCATTGTTTTTATTTCATTAATTGATGGCTTAAGGGGGTGAACGTTCAGGTAGAGCTCCTGAGAGCTCCATGCTCCCTGAGCTCATGATTTGTCTTCCGTCTCCCTGCCCTTGGTTTCCTCTTCACCTCTGTGAAAAGCTTGTAGAAGGCGTGCAAACTGGGGGACTAACAGTGCTTGTGTGTGCAGTGAGGCCTCCTGGTAGCTTGGTGTGTTTTTTCACTTGTCTGTGGGAGGCACATCTCAGTCCTGCTGCCTCTCTCCTATATAGAGGGTGTCTTTGATACTAGGAGTACCTGGTTTTTAAGGAGCAGGGAGACGCTTCTCTGCGCTTCTCTTTGTGTGTAAGGGGAAAAACAAATATTGCCACTGGAGAAACAGCAACCAAACAGAAACGCAAGTTGCTTAGGTTGCTGTCTGGGATTTTGCAGATACATTCAGGCACTGATTCTTTCCCTTCGTCTGGTTACTGGTTTTAAGAAGTAACCCTCTTTAATTTTCAGTATAATCCTGGAAAAGTTCCTGTCAGTAAAACTCACTTGGAAATGTCACCAACCAAACAGGTGCTTTAGCACACAGAGTGCAGTGCCAACAACTCTGTGTTTTTTAAGGTAGAAGCTTTTTCAGCACAGAATTTACCCCTTACTGTGTGACTTTTAGCCAGTTATTGTTCTTTCAGTGGTGCTGCTGGTGTTTGGGGCTGGTTGGGTGGCCAAGTGGAAGTCTGGCTTTGCGCAGCATCTGAGAAGCGGAAGGAAGATCGGGGGATACGGAAGGTGGAGCAGTGTTTTAGTTAGGAGGAACGAGTTTCAGGGCTAAGGAAGCTTCTGGGGAAGAGAAAGCAATCCATAAGGGGGTGTTGAGCTGTGGGAACTGCTGGAGAAAGGGGACTCAGAATTAATGACTTCTTGCTACCTCTGATGTGTATGAGGTTGGGTTAGTGCGAAACTGTAGGACTTCCTTTTTTTTGAACAGTTTAATGTGTGAAAAAAAATCGTAGCAGTGTTATTATTATTTTTTTTTTCCCATTGTTCGGTATAGCAGCTGCTGCCAAACAGCTGAGGCTCTCTTCCTGGCTGTAGACCTACATCACTGCCTGGCTGTGGTGACAGCAAGAGCTTGCGTGTGGGATTGGAGAACTTCAGCTTGGCCAGCTTCTCTGTACTGAAAGCTTCAGCCCCCTTTAGGTTTCTAGTTTGCCTAAAAAAGGCTAAACATCTAGCTTCTTTCGAGGTAAAACTGAGCAGATGTTGATGCAGAGTGCTGGAGGCAGAGTAATCTGAATACAAGCCATTTACATTTCCACAGCTTGCTGTGTTGCTGAAGGCCTATTATTGGCAAACTGTGTGTGTGGCTTCCACCTTGTTCTGTCTGTGAAAGGAGGTTGTTCACGCTTCCGGTGCCGAACAGCAGAAACTGTGTGGAAATCCTTAATATAGATTTTACTCTAAAAGCTTGATAGGATTGCTTCTTTGTTCTTCATAACATGTCTAATCACTACCTGAAGACCTTTGCTGGTTGTAAGGACTAGGGAGAGTCTTGGTGGGTTTGCACTGGCAATCTGGGTTGTTGCTGCATCACTTTGTTTGAACCCTGGCACTTCAATGCTGGTCTTCTCTGCTGCCAAGGCAGTCTTCTTTCTGTGCCTGTAGGTGTGCTTTGAGAAGATTGTGCATTTAAAACATACTTATGCAAACTTTGTCAGATAAATTTTAAAACTACATATTGGATCTGTTTTCCTCTTATTTCCTAGTCAGCACGGGAGTTCAATACTTGGCCCTGGAAGAGCTGTGAATGGCTTAATTGGTGTCCGAAGCAGGGCCCCTGGAGGCAGGTGTAGCAATTGCATACCAGTTAGCTGATAAGAACTTTTATTATGAGGGAAATGCTAGGCTTTGATCCGCGACATTGGTAGATAAAGGTTTATAGGTTTTCTTGCCAAGATCAGAATCTGAAGGTACACTTTCATATTAACTGTTAGCAGCTTTTGTGCTATTTTTTTTAATAGGAAAAATAAAGTTGTTTCAGTTATCAATTTGATTTCATTAAAATCAGACGAAAGCTTTAGACTTCTTTCCCTGACCTTTCCACAAAGATTTTTTCCTCTATCATAAAATGTATGCCTACTTGCCTTAATATTTCATTAAAATATGAAGTCTTGAAGCTCAGTACAGTTAGAGCTGTTAATTATGATGCGCTGGGTATATGAGAGGAAGGGATTATTGACTACATCTGGTAGTTGGATGCAGTAAAAGTTCAGTGCTCCCTTTTCCCTTTGCTTCCTTAGTGTGTATAACATATCTGAGTTTTTGCAGTTTGCGCAGTAATCAAGTGTTAACATTCTTCTCTAGTCTTGAAGTCCTAAAGTCAATGTGTAGTAGTTTTCTCTAGGCTTGCCTTTGTTTGAGTAAGGTGAAACCCGTATTAACAAAGACTCCTTTGGTCTAATTTGCACAAACTAAATATGCTCTGTGCCTCAGGGGAATAAAAATAAGGAGGGAAACTGCCTACAATTGCTGTGTGGGTTGACCTAGTGTAGTTGGCATGCAACAGAATCTCTCCGTTACACATAAGTGCAAAGCTTATCATGAAATAATGTACATGTATCACTCATAGTTCTCAGTTAATTTAATGAACAGATACTTTAAGGCTTTTTCTATTATGCATTATTGAGATGTTAAGTTCTGTCTCCAAGGAAGCAATTCACTTTTTTTCCTCTGTTCAGAGACCCTCGGCCAACCAACCAACGTGTTAACAAGCATGTAAATAATGACGTCTATCTTCGGGTTCAAAACCTGACCATCTTAGTCAGAAACATTAAGACTTACTATCAGGTAAGACTTGCTCTTTGCTTGTTGATCTGTGGTGATTGCTCTACTGATTCAGTTAAGGAAAGAGCTGGTGGCTCAAAAAGAAACACTACAGGAAATGTAGAGGAAATGGTGTGAGTGTAAAAGTACTTCCAGCCATGCTTTCCTTAAGAGATAGTAGTATCTTCTCTGCTCTTTGTGTGTTTGGGGGGAAATTTACTGATGTTGGAGTAATGCTTTTGGATGTGAAGCTTGCTTAAAACAAATAATTTTCTCTTAAAGGGGCAGCCCCCAAAACTGCTTATGAAATACTATGTTTGCTAGAAAATAAAATCATGGATTTGTATAACGTGAACTGGGAAAAATGAACCTGTATTGAAGACAGGCTTCCAACACGGTGTGCCTGTTTTTAGCTGTTAAACCAGTTGTTAGATCTGGCCACCTTCTACTCTAACAGACTTAAATGCAGAAATGACTGCAGCTTCTCACACATAGTACTCTTCTCAGGTGACATCCTTGAACTGACCGTCAGTGTCCCTCTACTAAGGCAGTGACAGCTGAATGGTTTTGCAGAGTTAACTACATGTTGGGTTCTGCTGAAAAGCCATTGGAGTGAATTCAGTTACTCTAAATAGATTTTCAGTATGCACACTGTTGTGTATATTTAGGCTTGCTGAGAGAAGTAACTGTCCTGCTGTTTCCTTTTTCATTTTTTTTTTTTTACCAAATTTGAATGTTACATAGCATAAACCAGTCTGAAAACACTAAAAACCACAGAAATGCTCTGGTCTCAGGTGTATAATGGACAAAACTGAACTGTGAATATCTTAATCTTGGTTGGATCACTTTTTTGTACATACAGGAGAGAGGCTGTGTTGTCTTTGTACTTGAAATACAGAGAAGTTATAACACTTAAGTGCAGTTTAGTACTAAGTTATAACTTAACTGCAATATAATACTAGTGCCTTTTGCTGCCATTGTCTTCCAGAGCTGCCTGCTCTGTTCCAAGTTTAATGCCACCATTTCTTTGCTCTGGATTTGAATGGAGGAGTCATCCATATGACTTCAGGCTTCCATAAGCATGTTCAAGCTGCATTAGGAAAATGAAGGGTGTAACTTTTATGTTTGAAGTGTGGGAGGACATCATGTGTTTCTGAAAACAGCTGACATGTCTCTTTGTGGTTGAGAATGGGAGAAGCTGATACGATGTGATGTAATTTCTAAGGCTTGTGATTTGTGAGGGGGAAATTCCGTTTGGTCATAATTGGAGGCCGAAGTATTTAGTTTCTTGGTTATCCACTGAACAGTGGAAGTGTGTATACAGAATCTGTAAGGAAAAAGGACTGTATTAAAGACAGTGTAAAGGACTAGTCTGGTTCTTCAGGTGTTGAAAATAAAGCTTTTCTTTAAGTGAGTTGCTTGTCTTGATAATCTAACCTCTTTTAGAAGTATGCAAAGAGAAAACAGATTCGGAGGGAAAAGTGATTCAGAATCATGTGCTGTGTTCTTTGATGGCTTGTTGACCTAGCTGTTGAGCTGTGTAATCATAATCCAATAAAGCTAGGAACAACTGAATAAGTCAAAGATACAATTTTTAATTGAAAGCATTAGTAAGGGCTCTCAGGAGGCACAGGAATGATGTTCTTGTTGTAGTCCAGAAATCAAAAACAAAGAATCTTGCTGCTAGAAGACTATGTATATAGTGCATGCAAAGAGTAGTCATGAGAATTGATCATTCTTTGCATTTGGTCCTGGAAATGTGTGATTGCAGCATATCGTATCTTTTCTGTTTGACGACAGCATTATATAAGAAACTTATTTGTCCTTGTCGTGATTGTACCTTCAGGAGAGATGCAAGATCTGAATGTTAATCCAAGTTTCTTTTTCTTGTGATGCAGTGCAGCCTTTCTCTGTATAGGATGAGCTAAGGCTGCCTATGCTGTAACTAAGGGTGGAGTATAGCATTGTACATGTACTCATGTTAGATATTTGGAGTGTTTTTTTGTTGTACGGTCTGAGATAACTAGTTCATTTTACCTAGATCTTTCTTAACATGCAATTTTTTAATGGGGATGGTTTGGAATGTACATAGGTGAATAATGCCTCCTATTTATTGCCGTGGAAACCACGACAGATAGGAAGAGCACAGTAACACTATTTGATAGAGCAGGTTCTCAGTTACAAAGTGCTGTTTTTCAACATAGGCATCACCATGAGCTCTGCATTTTTTCCAGCAATGAACAAGAGCCTGCGTGCTATGCTTGTAAAAAAAATTCTGCATAGGCTGCCTGAAATGTGGCTTGTCTTTCACGTTGCTAATGCCAAAGTGTACCACCCACTGCCTCACTCTGCTCACATCCATTGTTTGGTGTCCATAATATCAATGGGTGCTGTTTTTTATGCTGGTAGAAACTCAGTGACACACTTTTACTTCATCCACACTTTGATGTCAGACGCCGTTCTGTCACACTGCCCTTCTGCTGCCCTGCCTTACACAGCAACATGCAGTGGAATATTGGTGGGCAGGTTCAACCTCTGCTGCTGTAGCACCACAGTCTGCCTCTGATGTTGTGGGCTGGTGTAATAAAATAGCAGGCATTACTTTTGGAACATCCATCATATAAGTATTGCTAGGTCTGTTGCTAATATTTATGTTGATTTGTTTGTTTTTTTAATAGCTTGAAGTTGTAGGTGTTGCTTGCAATGGTACCAGTAGGATGGTTTAAGTTGAAATGAGGGTAGTGTCTTAGTGACTGAATGCTCAGACTGGATTTTGGTTGCAGGCTGGCAGTGGGAAGGGGAAGGTTTCTGACAAATAATAGGAACATGAATCTGCTGCTTCCTCAAGGGAATCAAAAGCTCTACAAGTACAGCACTGGCCTTGATACTTTACATTCCCTTTCACTGGATGGGCCCCAGTCAAGGTTATAGCTTAGTTATTGAATTTGATAGGGCAAGTCTCCTCATGCTTTATAGAGGAATGTTAGTAGGTATGATGGAATAATGGCCCGCTGTGTCTTATGCAGGAACCATCAAGGATATGGCATGGATTTTGCTAACTGAACTTACTAACAACTTCTCGAAGTGCTATCTTCTCAACTTTCACCTTCACAAAACCTGATTGCAGATGGCTATGAATAAAATTGTGAAAGGCTCTTAAAATGGGGGACGACTTTGGTTGCTATGGTCATTTTATTATATGTACGTGCATATTATTTATTATGTAAGTAATTGGGCATGTAAGAGTGATTACTTCTGGTAGTGGGCAGACATCTTTGCATTCCATGCTGTCTGAGCAGTTGCACCTCTGCAGGTCTGTTACTGGGGTGAGAGCCTCTGTTTCGGAAACAAGGCAAGTGACTCATTTTGCTGTGGGATTTCTTGAGCATCCAAAGGAATCTGTCATTAGCTGTATTTAATAACTGTTTCAACCCCAGTCTACTGGAGAAATGGTGGGTCGTAAAACTTCTGGAGTTGGTGCTGTATCTTAGCAAAGCGCTGAGCGAGGCAGAATTCATTTGTTGCTCATTGTATGACACAGTGTCTCGTCTTGTTCAGACTGAATTCATATACTTGGCTGCCTTTATGCTGAAATTCAGAATGGTTTTGTATGATGTGGCTTGGTACAGTGAGAATCAGCCACTGCCTTGCTGCAGTGATGCAATGAGGATGTTGACTGAAGGGATGGTAGTGGTTGGAACATACTGGGCAAGGAACGCTCATCCACTTCTCACTGAGGTGGATATTGTCCATCCTTGTCCAAAAGTGAAATCTTCCCTGTGTACTGCAGCTAACCAGAGTTAGTGGGTCTGACTGACCTCAAGCTGTTGTCTGCTGCCTTGTCACGTTGGCACAGTTGGTAATGTCAGTCTGCATGCCCAGTGTAACAGGTGAGTTTATTTTGCTATTCCTCAGCACTCTTTTCTCTTGGGAGTGTTTCTGTTGTGAGCTTTACAAAGGATCAGGTCAATTAAATTGGCTTGAGAACAGTTCAGGTGCAAGTATCGGAAGACCTAACAATGTTTGACTTTACAGGAATAAACATGCTTGACCTGGGTTCATAAGGTTCCTAGTGTGTTGTTATGGCCCTTAATTGCTCTGGCACCTTCTGTTTCTTTTCAGAGTGGTGATTAATCCCAGCTGTGGCAGCTGTCTTCACAGTGGCTGCGACAGTTCCTGTTTCTGGTAGTGTGTGTTGATAGGGCTTGTTTGTTTTAAAAACATAAGCTACAACAAACTGTGATTGCTTCCATCAGTGGAGGGGAAAAGATAGAAAACATAGCTTTGCCATGCTGCAGAGAGTATGTAAGTCCTGTAGATGTGGGCCTTTGAAATGTCCATATGTGAGGAACTGCCCAAATCTCTGCAGTGCTTGGACAGCACACTCAAGACTTGGGGATTTGGGAGGGGCTAAGGGCAGGCTGGTGGAGGAAGCTCACAGTGGCCTTGTGCTCTGCTGCTGTCAGTTGATGAATTCAGAAGTTTAAGGAACTAGCAATTGCTTTCATACCAGCTTGCTTAAAAACAAACAAAATCAACCCCCCAAAAACTAAGTGGAGAGGTTTGTTTTTGTGTCAGCTTGTTTCTTACTCTTCAAAAACACCAGTAACCATTCCAACTGTATATACTGCGCTCTCAAGCAAAATTTCCTACAGTTTATGTAAAATTTTGAGGTTGTTGGAGAGGATTAAGAATGTTGCCATCTGCTGACTAGTCCCAGCATGGGTGTTGTGGCCACGTTGGGAGTATGTGGGTGAGCATTGCTGTAGGAAGGGATGAGGTTGAAGCTGTATTGCCTGCAGTTCTGCAGCTGTGGCCACTGAATACTTTGCAAATTGCCTCATGTTTCTAAAGCAGATGGAAATCTGTTGTCCTTTAAAAAAATATATATTTATGAGAGCTCTGAAGTGAGTTATGACTGTGTGGTTTGTGCAGTTGCAATAAAAAAGATCCCATTCCTTGGCATTTTTATTAAAATTAGGGTGTGGAGGAGTAATGATGGAGCTATTTACTGTACTTTTTAAGGACTTTTATATCACCTCAGTTCCTACTTGCCCTACCTAAACTCACATAGCTGGACTCAGGTTATGATGAAGAAGGATGCCTTGCTTTTCAGGGCATGTTTCTCAGTCTGGTCTTACTTGTCTGTTCCATGTTGACATAGAACAAGTACTAGCAGCAGGACTACTTACCAGCTGTGTCATTGTGCAGATGAACTAAAAGGAGCTAGCAGCCTGTGAGCTGGCTGTTGTGAGTTCTGGCACTGTGGCTGCAGTAGTGCTGAGACTGGGTTTTCCATAGGAGAGAGACCTATTTTCAGGCTGGGGCCAAAACTGCTTCTCCCTGTGGCTCAGTTGGGGTCTTGCAATGCCAGTGGCTTCTGGGTGTGTAAACAATGCCTGCTTCTGTAGTTAGTGCACTGAGTCAGGTTGGGAGCTCTTGGCTGGACTGTGGACGTGAATTTGAACTTCATACTCCAGATTTGGGCACAAGTGGTGAACTGGCAACTGTATTTGAGCTATAAATAAAGTTCTGGAAGTAGAATGTCCTTTTCTACGTGTTAAAATCTTTCCCTGCTAGGCTTGCTAATTCTAGTGGCCTAGGAATCCACTCCTCAGCAAAGTAAACACCAAAATGCTAGAAGTACATTTTCTGAAGTAGGAAAACATTTGTCTCTCTGAGGGGCAGAATTCATTTACAGTAGCCTACTGAGTTAGATGATAGCAAAAATATAAGTTTAGATCTCTTATTGCCTTTTTAGTATGTCAGAATACAATGTGTGTTGCGTGGGTGGCTGCTTTTCTTTGATTCCTGTTTGCTAGAACTCTGAATTTAGCAACTTGGCAGTGGTGGGAGGAGCCTTTCATTGTCTAGAGCTTTAAATTCCAAGATTGACACAATGTCAAGAGCAAGACTTCAGAAGCTTTACAGATAAACTCTAATTCACATATTTGACTGATCTCATGCACTTGTGTTTGTGTTCTCTCCCTTTGCTGTGTGGTTGTGTGAGCTGTATTTGTACAGACTCTTGACCTGTTTCTGCATCAGGAATTGTCCTGTTGTGCCTACCGAATGTATCGTACAGATTATGTGGTCTGATTTTGGCAGCTGCATGTAGAAACAACATTAATCAACTGCTGAGGTTCTTTTTTTAACAGGTGTACAGTAAATAAGTTAGTGTGACAGGCAAGTCTGTATTAAGATGCTCATTGTCTCAGAGGAGTAGTGGGCCTTACTCAGGAGATGCTACTCTGTCATTGATGTGACCTGGAGTGTGCTGTTATTTTCTCTGCTTGTTTCTTTTCCTCTCACTGAATTTCATTTGTTAGTTTGAATGTGCTGTAGGTACAGAGTGGCTTTCTGTATGTATTTATTCAGAACTTAGTGTTAAGAGGCTTCCTTGGTTCTGCAGTGACCAAAATATTTTTAGTTGGGTGTGCTGTTCTGCAGCAGTGTGGTCACAAAGCACAAAGGCTATGCATGTGGTTAGCACTGTGAGGGTGTGTTGCTATCATGGTGATGGATGCCAGTCAGTGAGATATACAGGCTGTGGTGTGGGCATCACCAGCCTCTAGGTCTGATATTAGATGAAGTTGCCCAGGACTCCATCCAGCCTGGTCTTGAATACCTCCAGGGACAAAGCATCCATCCTGTAGGCCTGTTATCAAGCACTTCAGTGAGAAAGAAACTGAAACAGGTGACTCTAACTACCAGCCAGACAATCTGTGGCCTGTATTTTCCTGGAACTGGAATTCCCTTGATGGAACTAGAATTTGGTAAAGGGCAGAACAGGCTGGCATGTTATCTGTGCAGCTCTGTCTTCATTTTCTCTAATAAGCTACAGAGATGTGAGTTCACAGTGCACAGATATATAAAGCCCAGCCAAAAGAAGAGCAGCATCCTAAAATAAAAACGTATTTGTGCAGTGGTCAGAACAGCAGGGCAGGGTTCACGCGGTGGCTTTGGAGTGTTGCTGTTAATCAAAGGCTATGTGTCAAAAATGCAAGTGTGTTAGCAGAGGCTGGGTGGGAAAGGAAGCTGTGAGCTACTGGCACAAGCTGCTTCTTGTCCTGCTCTCCGTGGTTTCTATGCATCTTTGCAGGTTTGTCAGAAAGTTAAGGTAATCCTATCAGTTATTGGACTGACCACTGCGGAGGCATGAGCACAGGGGCAGAGCTGAGCAGAGACAGTCTGTAAGAATTTCATGGTGGTGTAGTTATTTGGTCCCATACAGCACTGTTTGCTAAAGCTCTGCCTAAATTCCAGGCAAATGTCCCATTTTGTGTTAGCAAGGAGAGAGCTGAGTTCTTGAAGAGGCTTCCAGTTTCAGATGTAGTGCACTGGATTGACTTCAGTTTTGCTCTTGTACAGTTCTGAGTCAGGACTAAGGCTTGGTAAGGTGGAGGATTGTTCCTGTTGTTTCCAGAGAAGTCTGTAACCCTGATGAGCAGAGGTTGTCACTGTGCATCTTGTCCAGCAGACCTGGGCTTTGTGTTCAGCAGCTGTTAGAAAGGCTTATTACAAACTCACCTTCCCACACAGCGCTTTTGGTAGTGGTTTTATTTATTTATTTTAGACCTGTAACCAATACTCCCACAGTGTTTTAATCTGAGGCAGGTGCTTGGGTATCTTCTAAAGCAGCGGTTATCAGCCTCTTTGAAGGAGTGATTGAGATCTTCCATTCATTTCTGAAGCTGAAGAAGCATCATATCCAAATGCGGAGTTGTATTTACTTTGAAAACAAAATGTGGGTTGCCTCATGAAGGCCTGATGGAGCTTTATGCTGATCCCCTGTATTTCTGGCATTTGTGAGTGATGTAGTGTGAAGGAGAAGGTGTGGAATGGCTGCATCTGTCCTGCGGAGAACCTGCCTGGCTCCCAGGCAGGAGCAGAACTGGCTGCAGGAGGCTGCTTTAGCCTGCTTGTTACCTCACTGGTGGCACACCTCAGCAAAGGGTGCCTTTTGTACTTTATTCAGGGTATAACCTTTTATGGCAGTGCAAATGAAGGAAGGTATTTGGTCGTGAATGCAGTGAAATCAAAATACTGTCGCTGACTGATGCATGCATGCAACTTCTGTATGCATGTTATACTGTTGTTTTTTTTTTTAATTCGTCCTTTGGGAACTCTTTAAGGTGTGGATAAAGCAGATTGTGTGCACTTTTTTTTTTTAAAGAGCTCTTTAGGTGGGCTGTTTGAGTGTAAGCTGTGTGAGAGCTGGCTCCTCTCCTATTTCATGTGATGATTAAGAGATAGAGCTGGAGAAGAGTTAAGGTTTTAAATTCTGCTGGGTTCTCACGTGGCCCCTGAAAGTGCCTAAATAAAAACCTGCTCAGCAGACTGAAGGTCCCTGTGGAGCTGTCGCTGTCTGTCCTCTTCAATAGTTAGCATTATTAAAAGTCTCTGGATGTTTATTATTTTCTTTTTTAGACCCAGTGACATTGTTAGAGCTTGTTAAGAGACCGAAGATGTGACAGGCATCTGCTCTGCAGGGACAGTGTGAAAGACTTGTGGTCTCTACTAAGGGCAATCTTGTATTAAAAAAATCTTGTATTAAAGAAGTATCTTGGTATTCAATATTTTTAAAAAATTAGATTACATAGATGGTGGTCTTACAGCAAAAGATTTCACATTAAAGATCTTACTGTAAGAAGGCCTAATTTATTTGCTGTAAGGTTTAGAAGCAAAGAGAAGTTGTTCTCTGTGGCACCTTAGAGTTGTTATTACTTCCTAACGTGATCCCATATATAACAAATCCCCTGGAAAGGTATAAAGAAATCCAACATCAATTTGCTATGCAGAAGTACCTGTTTGTTTGGTGTGGAGTGTGCTCCAGGAAAAGGGGAGTGTTGTGCTGAGGTTAATGTCTGGTTTGTTTTTGAGCAGCTGTGTTAACAGGAAAGCTGAGTGGTGGGAGTCCCGAAGGAGGATACACACTTGCCAGTGTGTGCTGGGGAGAGGTGAATTTCTTTAATTTTGATACTAAATACAGAGTTGCTATGTATGTTAAAATGACCATTTCTACAGATACATATTAGTCAGTATTTTATGTGTCTTTATTTCACTTCTTGAGTACTTTGAACCCCTACAATTCTGTGATTGTGATTATTTTTTTCTTTCAAGATGAGAGAAAATCAAGAACAGTCACTCTTGTGGTTTTGTTTTTTTATTTGAAAAAGTTGCGAGTCAGTATTGCTTTCTGTCTTTTCTTTCAAGATTTGAAGCAAATGCTTCTCTGAACAGCATGTGGATTGCTCTTTATAGTTGTACATGCAGAAGGAAGGAACTGGTAGAGGAGGACCACAAAAGCTGCCATTATTAGAAGCCTTGCTTACACTTCAGTGCTCTGGCACTTAACTGTGGCTCCTGGATTCCAGTCATGCAGAAGAAATGAAACCAGAGTGCTCCGTTTTAATTCTCAAGCTTGAGTGAGCTGCACTGCATTTCTTCCAGTACGTGTTTGCTTTGTATCCTGAGCCAACATTTCGACTTGAGAAGGCGATTTTCATCTCCATTTTTTTTTTTGCTTAGTTCTTTCTCTTTATAAATTGCTGGGTGTAAATGCTATGCAACTGTGTGATTCAGATTTCAAATAATTTGTTATTGGTTGAAGACTTCTTAATAAGATGCAGCAGCACTTTGGCCTCATTTTCTAAACCTTTTCAGTTCACTTCAGTTGCATTTCCTTTTCATGGTGTGAGACCTGATTATAGGTAGTACTGACAGTACAATTTGAGATGCTCAGCACCTTGCGTGGCAGGGTCTTGGTGGTTTTGCTTTGATGCCATACCCTTGGATGTTGTGAAATCGGAGCTGGCTGCCAGATCATGACTTGTTTTGGCTTTTCTCCTTGACAGCATATCGCAGCCTTTACCCATGTCAAGGGCTTCATCACACTTTATCAGTACTTGGAGACTTGCAGTGTTTATAGCAACCATGTGAATGCCTGTGGAAGGTTCCATCCTGTCTTGGCTTTATAGGCTTCTGCCCAGCCTACTGGTAAGAGAGATGCTCATCTGAGAGCTGAGCTGGCATGGCCACATGAAAAGCAGCTGCTTCTGTGACATGCAAACTGAGATGCGCACAGCCTTTGTGGTCAGGTGTGTGTTTTGCCACCTATTTATAAGGGAAAAAAATCTTAGAGTTCATCTCATTTGCTTATTAACAAGTAGAAATACGTCTGTAACCAATTGCTTCATCTTCACTTTTTTTTTTAACCCTTTTCATGCATTATGGAAGTGAAAAGAAGTGGAAGGTCTGTGATAGGCTCCCTTCTTCGCTAGGAGTGCGTGACAAATATCAGGCTAGTAACTTAAAAATTCCTGCTTTATTGACTATGACCGTGTCTGACTTGCCCAAAACACACAGCTTCTCAAACTTCAGATGCTTTAAGTGCAAGCCTTCAGTCTGCTGTTGGCTTGTAAGATTCTCCCAGGCTGTTGGATATGCTGTCACTGAGGTGGGTACCCAACACTTCCAAATCAGGGTGTGTGACATATGCAGTGACCCCTTGCTGGGGCAGTGAGCTAGGTCCTAAGGTGTTCTCAGGTAAGGGCTTACCCCTGTGCTACCTGGAGACCAGGTGAGGTTTTTGCTGTCTGTGCTGGTGTCCTGCTGTTTTGCAGCACAAAAGGAAGCTCCCCTTGAGCAGTCTTGCACTTAATAGCTTTAATTTCTACAGTGAAAAGGGCCATGCAGAGTGACAGAAACTTTCTTACTTCCTTCCCCAGGGAAGGCTGTTCAGAACAGCAGTCTCAGTCAGCTGCTTCAGCCAGGCTGCTTCTCCCTACACACACAGATACTAAAAGCCTCATAGCTTAGCATAATTTGTACTGTAGGTATCTGGCAGGCTGATGTAAGACACTCCTCCTGCTTGCCTCAATTTAGGGGAAGATGCAGAAGGTTTTTATACTTTGGTGCAAATATTAAAGAAGTTGCATGTTCATAAAAAGGTAGAATTTGAATCTTGAAGTATTTGCTGAGGTCTTACTAAACGTATATTGATGAGGGTGGGGAGAGGGGGGAGTTTTTTGTTTTTTTTTTTGTCAGTTTGAGTGCTCTCAGTTTGTTTAACCATCATCCACTCTGTGATATGGACCCTTTTGAGTTCTGCCTTGTTGGCATGCGCTGCTGCTCTATCAGATATGATGAGTTGTGCGAACTGGTTTCCTGGCACTTAAGAAGCCAAAGAAGCTTGTGGTTAACTGTACCAGGCTGACTAATGCATTAGGGACCTAAAATCATCTTTTTGCAGAGATGAACACTTTTTTTTTTCTTTTAATGTGTTGTCTAAACGTTTATTAAACAGCAAAATACCAATTTCTTTGAAAAAGAATTACTATCTTCCTGAAAGATGAAATAGGAGAGGGAAGAGTTTAACTGCTACCTCTCACCTTTTTAATGAGAAGTCATTAATTTTCCTCTGAGATTCAGAGCAAGTCTGTTCCAGTTCTCATCCCAAAGCATATGCTGTATACCCTCAAGGGAGAAAGCAGTTAAGAATTACAAGGGGTATTATGCGTAGTAGAATCAAGCAACCTGCTGAAGAAATAACCTGCTGTGTGCCCTTAAGTCTCTGTATGAATCAGGGCTTTAAAGTGATGACTGAAATACGAGGAATATGTCATCTCAGAGATTAGCAAGACAACCTCACTTAGGAGATGAGAAACGTTTATTTTCATGTTCTGTAACGCTGTTCTTCATGCAGGAAGGTGGAGTCTGGAGTAAGCACTTAAACTGCTGTCTTAGTCCTTGAGATATTGCTCTTCTTTTGAGGCAGAGCAGGATACAGCTGAGCTGAGCATACTTGATTATGCTGTAAGTTCTGATAACAAAGTCTGATTTCCTGACTAACTGCTTCACATTTTTCTGAGGCTTTTTCTGTTGTGGTGCAGTCTGGTAACTAGTCTTACTTTTTAAATGTCTTAAAATAACTGTTCTCTGTGACCTTCTCTAGCTTTCTCTCAAGTGGGCAGGTGACACTGGTGAAATGTTTCATAGGATGTTTTGGCACTCTGTGGCACTGGAGCATCTCCTGCTATAGTGTGTAGTTCTTGTCCCTGGATTTCCTGTGGACTAGTTCAGGAACAGCTTGTGACCGTGGAGATTCACTTGGAAGAACTGCTGTGAATCTGTGTTTTGTGCCTGTCTGGGGCTTGGGATTCAGACGCTGTCTCTCCCCCTAACCACTGGGCTGCCGCCTTCAGTTAATTGTATATGTGTGAAGAATAGTGCATCTGATGAAGCAGATGCATGCACACATCAAAGTGTGTTTTAGTATTAACTACAGATTTACCTAGTTTTAATTAAGGAATCTTTAGGCATTAAGAGTTCAGGATTTCAACTCTGTTTGGCTGCTAAATGTATTTCTTAAATAAAACCATGAGGTGTCTGAAGAGAAACTAAAGAGCTTACACATCTAGTTCTGTATAACTGAGACATCTTTAATCTTCAGTAATTAGTGGTGTGTTTCAAAGCATTGGAAAACACTTTGCATTGTGTGCATTCATGAAGAGGTGCTCGTTAAAAATGCATTTTTAGTCTCCACCTGTTATTTAATAGGATGTGTGCTTTACTGCACTGCTGTATTTTTGTTGCTCTTTTCCAAAGTGCATTATTCATTGCTTTGAACTGTATGGGCAGGAATATATTCTGAACATCTGATTTCTGTACTGAGCATTCCCCAAGGAAAGTGTAATGTCTGTGTTTACGACCAGCAAGCGAAACCTTTCATGTCATCATTTTGCAAAGATTTCATACCTTCTGCATACCAAAGATGCAATTAGGGGACTTGCATCTGTGATGCTACAAGGAGACAGCAAGGGGGCTGTACTTGTGTTCAACAAAGGCCTCCTAAAGTGATTAATGAAGACTTATTTGGGGGACAGTGCAAAGCTTTCTCCTGGTCCTCTGTCCCCTGTGTACCCTGCTTTTACCCACAGCTGCCACCTGAGAGTAGGCATGTGTGGAGCCAGGGGTATGCTGACTTAGCTGCTGCTAGGTCCCTTGCTTGCTTTTCCTTTGCTGAAAAGGAAATGGAGAATTTCGTAGATACCTGTTTAGCTTTCTTGGGCAGGAGGTTTACAACAGTGTAAATTGGGAAGTGTTAATGTGTGAGAAACTAGGTGTTGGGTTTTCTTTCAAGAAAAAAAGCACCCCCACCAATCCTCCCCCTCAGCTTCTTTCCAGAGCAGAGCCTTTGTTCTCGTTATCCCCAAGGGACTCCAATACTTGTCTGTCATAGTGGAACAACAACTACTACACGGCTATACTCTTACCTTGTAAAACCGGAGTGTTGTGTTGGAATAAAAAATGCTCTTGTTTTTTCTCCCCTGCTACTCTAAGTCCTCTCCAGAATGGACATAAAACTGTGAATAAAGACTCAAAAACACATAGTGTAATATATACATTTGCTTAGTGTGTCCTAGGTGTTTTTTCTCTGATGGACAAGGGAATGGATAGGTGGTCAAGTGTCCTTTTAGTTAGGAGTGAAATTTTATAATGTGATCAGTGGGCGGGTTTCATTCACATTCCTGCTCACGAATCCAAAACCTGCCATACAACCTGATGGCATCAGCAGTCTGCTCGCAGGAGCTTGAAACAGCAGTTGTTCAGCTCGGAGCTGAAATGAGTTGGCAGCACCATTTGAAGAAGTTTGCTTAGTTCCTGCCTGCATTGTGCAGAGCTGGCTTCAGAATGGCTGTTGCCTCTACATCGTGAGAATGGCTTTCAGTCAGGATTCACAAGGAGTCGTGAATCTACTGGTCAGAAACACAGCAAATGCTTGTTTTAGTTTCAGTTATACCTGTTTTTTGTAGTGCTGCTTAAAAATTGAGAATAGTGACTGGGGATTCAGTCAAGGGAATTCTGTATTTTTATTATTTTGCATCAATTTTGTAGACTCAGCAGATCTTCAGCATATTTACACTATCAATAAAAGTTCTTAGCTTGAAGGTCACAAGTTCAGACTTCAATGCCTGATTGTAGGACCCTGTATTTACCCTGAATCTTACTGCTGTGAACATCTACTGCTTATGCTGAGATTTAGAGGGATGGTGAGTTGAGCTGGTGCTATGAAGGTGCCAGAGCGTCTGGGTCCGCGTTGCGGTACCACACTATAATTACTGGATTTTCTTTGATTGTGTTTATCAGACTGTAAGCATCTGCTTTCTCCCTTTAAAACTAGCACCACCTGCATGCTTTCTGTGCACTGAGAAGTTAAGCTATTCATTCACGTGCCCATCTCCAAAGTACTAATTCTTACTGTAGGTTTGAAGAGCACAGATTGTTTTACTGTGGCATTTCTTCTGGTGAGTGGCTGCATTAATTCCCAAAGAGCTCCAATTTCTGAGCAGCCATTCGTCACTCAACTGATTCATAATGCTCTCAGCAAAAAACAGGTTTGTCCAAGTAACTCAATGCGTTTGCTAAAGTGTATTTAAACAACGATGCAGAGCAGTTTTAATAAGTTGTGTGAAAAGCTGTTTGTAAACCAGAACAGAAGAATCCTTACTGTATTGCTTAACACGGTCAATGTTTTGGAGTTCAAAATGGATTCAGCTCTGCTCATTTCCCTGCTGTACAGATGAATCTTTTTGCCAAAGAAGTCTTGTGCTTCACTGAGGGGAAGGGTGTAAACTGCTCTATGTTGATAAAATTCTGCTTGTGCTACCCCTCTAATTGTACTGCCCCTTAAAACTTCATCTGAGGCTGCCTCTAGAAGCTGGACTTTCTCTGGACTATCAGCACACTGAATACTGCTAGGTTCAGATTTCACCGCAATACAAACTTCGGTGTAATCTGTACCTTGATTTTCCGGTAACTCTTACAGTATAATTACGCCCCCGTGTGCTCAAAGGTAGATAGATGTTTCTGCTCTCTGCAGCCTGGGGGCTTGAATCAGTCTTGCCTGAAGCATTCTTTCAGGGGCTTACCTTCTGTCCTTTTCTTTCAGCTAGCAGAGGCCAGCCCATGAGGGCTGCACTTCTGTTGTTTGTGATCTGGTGGAGGGTGAACACAAGTCACTCGATCCATCGTCTTGTGTTTCTGTTGATTGTGTTGCTTAAAGAGTAAACCTGAGCTCGGCTGATTTAAGGGCTCCACATGTGAGGGAGCTTGGGAGTTGCCTAGAAACATGCATGCATGCCACCTTGATGCCGCGTTAGGGGAGTCTGAAGATTAAGAAGGATAACTGAAAAAAAAATGACACTGTAATACGAAAGGGCTTTGGTAGCACACACACAATTTTCCGCTCTGTTCTGCTTTTTCTGTTTGTTCCTTGTGTTTTGTGCTGTGTTTAGGAGTTACTTGTTTTTTGGAACGTTTTGATTGCATTTACATTTTGTCTCAGTAAGCGTGGAGTCTTGAAAGTCCTGTTTCCTTTCAGTTATAGATGCTTTTATATGAGCTTCTTTTTTCAGAAAAAATCCTAGCATCACAGCTTGAGATGAAATGGTTTTGTTGCAGAAGACTCAGTGGTCAGCAGCCTTAAAACTGGCCTAATGGGAGCAGAAGTTAATCTTCCCTGAATGTAAATAATAACACAGTGGCACAGCTTACTGCTGTTTCTATGACAGATGGCAGAAAGACGGTACCTTCTAAGATGTGTCCACAACCTTTGCATTTTCAAATGGTATCACAGGTATTCCTAGAGCACTGCATGCATTCAGGATGCCATGGCCGCCAACAATTACTGGTGTGTCAAAAGCAAGGAGAGAAATTAAAGACATGCAAGTAACTTTATGCTTTTCTCCATCAGAAACTGTTGCTGCTTAGCACAGCCTGAGCTGTGTGCTGGTTCTGTTGTGAAGAAGCCCCTCATTGGAGGTCTGGTGTGAGGCTGTTGTGGGAGTAAAACGAGCTGAGCTCTGCAGAACTAATTAGTGGTAACTGTTATGAGTTATCTGCTCAATTCACATTAGATTACAAAGATTGTATTAGGTGGGGCTAAGTGGTTGCTTCAGATACCTCGAGAGCACTGTTAAGGACTGGTAAGACTCATCTGGAGAAGGTGTTTGCAGGACACATGTGCATGTGTGAATGCATAGACTGACTGAGTTACCACTGGTAAGTGGACTTAGCCTAGTGGCCCCACACAAGGATGCTTTGAGCATTGGTTGTTTCCTCTTCTGCATGTTGGTAGGTGAGACTAAGTTATAGACTCACTGGCTTGCAGAGGGATGTACATGCACAGCCACAATTAACAGGTCAACATGCCAGTGTAATTCTGTCCTCGTGGTATGCCAGGGCTAAGCCCAGTCACAAACAGCTTGTGTCTGCACAAGCCAAAGATGTATTACTGCTTTATTCTTGCAGTGGTTACTGGAAAACTGAAGAAGTGTGATTTTTAACATGCAACATTTAGCTGTGTTGAAGCTGAATTAAAGTCTGGAATTATTCTTGCTTCTTATGGTTTTTAATGCAATCACACAAAAAAATCTTGATGTTTGTTTTCCTTCCTTATCTATTTTTATTTTATATTTGTTATTGTTGAATTCCCAAAGAAGGAGGGTGGTCTGATCTTGTGATCAGTTTGACATGTTTGTGGAAGCAGTTGTCTATTTTACCATAGGCTTCCCCTTGAAATTGCATTCAAACTACTGGACACATTTGTTGCATCTCTCTCTTTTTTTTGCAACTGACAAAATTCTTTCGCCTCTTTTTGCTTGTCTGGGAAATTCAGATTTCAAGTTTTTCAGGGCAGGCTTCACTTTTTCTGATCTGTTTGTTTTTGGCTTCACACTGGGGGACTTGCATATGCGTGAAGGCCTGTACGATTTGAATGGCAAATAACTACCAAACAAGCACAAATTAGGAAAATGGTTTCAAACTAAAACGGGGTATTTTAAGTGAATATAAGGAAAAAATGTTTCTGTGTTTGTTGTTTTTNTTTTTTTTTTTTTGCTTTTTAATGAGAAGGGTAGTGAAACACTGGAACAAGTTGCCTGGAGGGGCGACGGGGCCCCATTGTTGGAGGCATTCAAGGTCAGAATGGATGGGGCTCTGAGCAACCTGATCTTGCTGTAGGTGCCCCTGAGCATTGCAGGGGAGTTGGATTAGTTGACCTGTAAGGATCTCTTCCAACTCAAACGATGCTGTGAAATTATGGCAGCTGCTGAAGGTGACTTCCACCTTTCTTTTCTTTTAACCAGCTTTTTTTTCCTGAAACATCCTTCTACTCTGCATTTGCACAGTTCTTTGTTGCTCTCTGATGTTTGGGAATTGTTGTGGCTTAGTGAGTTTTTAATTTCCAATAGTTTTCTGTCTTGCACATGCGTGAAATAGAACTTGGAAGGTGACAATCTTGTGTTGAAGATGAATGGCTGAATCCTCTCTGCTGGCAGCACAGCCAGGCAGCTGCCGTGCAGGTTCCGCCTAGCCTGGCTCTGCTGAAATGCAGCTTATTGCCAGGAAACTCTGTGAATAGCCAGTGTCAACTCTAGATGAGTGTATTTACTCCCCATAGAAAGCTCTTCCCTCCAAAGGGGACAAGGTGGCTCTGGACTGGACTTGCTGTTAAGCACAAAGATACGGAAAGGGAGAGAGGAGAGGCACAGAGCCCCTCTTGAAGCAGGGTTCCTGTGTCTTCACTCTGCCCTTTTCCATTTTATTTGCTGTTGTCCTGGTGGTAGAGCTGGCAATTGACCCAGTGGATGTGAGAATATTTTCTTTCACAGAGTGCTTCAGTTACAGTGTGCAAGCCACGCATGAAATTGTCTGTGCCTTTTCACCTCTACAACGTGGGAGGATACTGGATATTAATTCTTGTGCTTTAAAATAATTATGCAGTGGTCAGCTGCTGCTTTGGAGTTCTTGGTGCTTTTTCGCATATTGCAGTGTTGAAGGTGTAATACAGAAGTCTAGCTCTGAACCTCTAAGTAGACCCCAAACTTGCAATATGCTTGACTCAAGTTAATCATTTTTGTTTTTCTTCATGAAATAGAAATGCTATAAACAGATTCAATGTGTTTTACATGAACTAGTGTCACATGCCCAGGTAGGCGTTTGTTTGATGCATCTCTTCCCTGTAAACACACTGGAAAATTCAAGATTTAGAAATATTTGCAATTAGAGAAGTGGTAGAAATCATCTTGCACCTACCTTTCATAGCAGTCCTTTAGTTTGATGCTTCTTGATGGCGTGCTCCATTTTAGTATTGTAATTTTTTTCACTCCAGTGAACAAAGAAAAGTGTAGCAGAGTTTATCCTCAGGAGCTCTGCGTGGCTAACCTAGTTTAGTATCAGTCTTCAGCATTAAAAGCTGTGAAAAACACTTGCTCAGTTTTGGATTTAAATGTGTAAACTTTTGGCTTTATTATCCCACTGAAATATGTTCAGACTGTGCTTGGGAAAACTGCTTTCCTTTTAATGTAAATAATTACGCTTGATGTGCTGAATGTCAGAGAATTCGGAAGTGCTTCGAGTCTGTTCTGATGGTCTGCGGTGTTTCTTTATAATGTGTGTTAGACCAAATTATTATGGTCCTTAGAGACCACCACAGATTAGCTGGAAGCATGTTGAACAGATGGATTGCATTTTAGCTGGTTATATTAGTAATGTCGAGTGACAGGCCTTGAACACAACACATTCCTTATTCCCTCTTAGCACATAAACCACCCCAGGACAACTGGAGGGTGGAATAAAATACAAGTCAGGAGTAATTTGTCTGAACACCATTACAGACATCTGAACCCACTTGCGCATGATCTGGAGAGAGAAGTTGAGGATAAATCAATAAGCTTTTCATTTCCTCAAATAGGTAAATTAGAAGTGCTGCTGGTAATAGAAGCCGGGGGACACAGTGTGTTACAATTGGATTTTCTCTTCTCTGGTGAAATCAATAGTGCTGCTAGGCCCAACAGTAGAGCTGTGTGCTGTACTGAAATGAACGATTTATCTTGGAGTCAGTCAGCTCAGCCTGGGAATTCTGCTGCTAGGTAGCTTGTCACAGTTTTGCTTCATGTTTTAGAAAGTCTTATTTTTTGTACTGAGTTTGATTAAGAAAATCCAGTTTCTCCCACAGCTGGGGGTGGGGGGGTTGCTTCTTTGTTCTTTATTCCAGTAGGCCTGTAGTAAAACTAAGTGCGTCCTAAAATATTTTTTGCATAAGGTAGCTTTATTTAAGTACACACAGAACTTTTGTTATGGAATACAAGCAATAGCCAAAAAAAGTGCACTGTAAACAGTTCAGTCTTAAAGCAAATGTTTTTATCATGGCTTGCCTTACTCTCTGATGTGTGGGGTGATTTTGTTCTGTTACTCTGGTGTGGGTGATGTAACCAGTTCATAAAGCAGTGAGAGTGCACAATGGGTCACTTTATAACCATGGAATTTTATTTTTATTTTCTTCCTACCTTACTTGTTACTGTTTTCTCATTGGCCTACTGGTGCCATGCGGATGTGTGATGAGCTCTCAGTGCTGGTACTGCCTGCAGTGCAGGAGGTTTTACTTTGGGCTGGGCCCCCTTCACTACTCGAATACAAATACCAAAACCTGAGCCAAGGCAGTCCTCGATCTAAGAATTGGGTGAATGACTGTTTCTGGATCTGTTTTTGTTGTTTGTTTGTTTTTTAATCTGTGTGCTGTCCCTATTGCATGTGTTTCATGGTTTGTTGTTTGTTTATTTGTTTAATAGAACTTCTGTTCAGTATATTTCTGTGATTAGGCTAGCTCCACACATGCAGGGACGGTTCAGACTTTGTATAATTCCTTCACATTCCCTCCCACTGAGATCGCAGCCCACGACTGTCAGAACTGATTACTTTCAGCAGATGAGGCAACAGTTATTTTAGCGGTTTTTAGATTTTCACTTAAAGGATCTTTAGAAACCTGCTTTGTATTTTGCTGGTTTTCAGGTGGAAAAAAAAAAACCACCTCCTTTAAGACAGCTAATCCTCTAGTCTGTCACCTCGTGAATACAATTGTTGCAGAGATGAGCAAGGTTTTTAATCAAATTTTGTAGTGTATGTCACAGGTTGGCAGAGTAACAGTGAGTACTGAGTCACTCAGTGTCGTCAGGTGTGCTTGCATGGTAAGGTGCAAATGGAGAACATCTCAATAAAAGATCTGCTTGTGTTTCACTTCTTTGTCATCACCCTGCAACAACTTGTTCCATCTTGTCTCATCTTTTGTGGGATCCTGATGTACAGTTTACAGAATCTTGTAAATCGTTTTCCTCACACCATCAATAACTTCAAGGATAACTAAAGCAAAATAATGTTTGTATGCATTGGTTGTTAAATGCTTTTTTCTTCCAGGCTGTGAAGTAGCCTGATTTCTTTATTACTTAAAAACAAAGCTAGAAACCCCACAGGTCTGAATTTATTCCTTAAAATAGATTTTAATATTAAAATGTACTTATTTGTTCGGGGGCTTGCTATTAGGAGTGCTGTTTCCAGAAAAGCTTGAGTCCAGCCACCCTCAACTTGGAGCATGCTGAACAGGGGCCACCATCATACCACATTTCTGGTAGTGCCTGAGCTTATTAGCTCTGCTGCCACCAGAGGCAGCCAATGGGGGAGTTAATCCACGTGTATAAGGTCCTGCTCTGGGTTGTGCTTGGGGGATCAGATCTGTACTGGTGGTACTGGAGTAGGATGTTGACAACACTGTACAGGTAGGACTCTGCTGAGCTTTTTCAGTCATGGGTCTGAGTTCAGTTGAAGTGTAAGCCTGTTTTCTCTGGACAGGGAGTGTTTGCTCTCAGTGGCATAAATAAAGCTGAAGATGTTTTTTCCTTGTGGGCATTTCAAGCAGGGGAGCACCATTTGGCTCCCAGTCAGCTGGGCAATTAGCATTTTATAGCCAAGCAATATACTTAAATGGAATGGCTTGGCTTGAGTGTTGAATTACAATGGCCAGTAGACTGCTGTTCTTCTTACATAATTTATTTGCTGCTCCCTTCTTGTTCAGGATTCAGGCAGAGGTTAATTTAATTCCACACTAGAAGCCAGTAGTTGTTTAGCATTAGCACTGCACTGTGGTGCAGGGAAGTGTTTGTGTAAAGCTTGTTTGCTTGGTCCCTGAGTTGTGGAAAGGACAGTTTCACGTACTCCTATCCTGACTGTGTGTTCTTTGCTGGAGCCATTGGCACGCTCTTGTTGGCATTTAAAAATGCAGTCAAGATGGATGCCTCAAGACTGCATTATTCCATGCTGTTAGACACAAAATTTTATGGTGCAAACGTGTACTGAAGTGTGTGTAGTTTGGGCCCGGAAGGCTTTGTTCTTACAGAATTATAAGGGGCCCATTTACCCTGTTACATGTAAACAGAGTGTTAATATATGACCGTGGTGATTTGAGAGCGAGAGCTGCCACTGCATCTCCTCTGATGACCCAGGGCAGACAGCAAACAGCAAACATCCTGCATGTGTGACCTTAGAAAGATAAAAAGCGCAAGTAAAACATGCCCCAGCACTCCAGAAACAAATTGGGAGCTCTCAGACAGAGGGAATGTGGTTGCTGCGCTATGTTTGTTCATGCTCTTATAAGCCTGAGGGCTTAACTCAGTGCTTAGGATTTTATCCTCAATCTCGTATGTGTCTTAATTTTTCCTAAAGCCTTTGACTGATGGAATCAAT
This sequence comes from Odontophorus gujanensis, assembly GCA_013399175.1. Lineage (NCBI taxonomy): Eukaryota > Metazoa > Chordata > Aves > Galliformes > Odontophoridae > Odontophorus > Odontophorus gujanensis. The sequence goes on along the minus strand of VXAB01007349.1, from coordinate 419,160 downwards.
GTAGGGGAATTTGGGCTTTATTATTTTTTTTTTTTTCTTTTAAGCTCCCTTCTTACCAAAGCGACTGCAAATGTGAAGCCCTTGGTGTGCACTTGCTTAGATGCCAGAAGGCTACGAGGTGGAACCAAGG